>JAVGWX010000003.1:44234378-44742702 GCA_036924085.1 Ariolimax columbianus
GTCATTAGGCACTGATTCCATAGCTGTGATCTTATGGAAGAGACTTGCATTGCTCTACAGCTAGTCCGTCTTTTAATTCATAAACAAGGTCTGAAGCAATTTTCTACAAAACTGCATGTTGTATCCAAATGATTTTTTGCTAATAGCTTTAGAATATTCATAACGTTAAGTAAATATTTTGTTCTCTAAGAAATTTGATGTATTTTGAAAAATGTATTCATTAGCCTATATTAAAAATAACCTCACTGAATTGGACATAATGTTAACATGTTTAGATACACAGTTGTGCTGTTTTAAAAACATATGTTTTGACATTCAAATTCGATGAGTAAAAACAAGTTCTTGATTTTCTTGTGTACCAATTAGACACTTTGTTAAGTGTGGAAAACAACCACGGTCATTCATGCAAAACTGTCATTCAGATATAGACGTATGACGATGTTATAGTTTGTGGGATTGTTATTGTGACATAAAGTTGTTTTTTCAAAATTTACATTGATATCAATTTCAAAATGAGTTTGAAGTGTACATTTATAACAATGCAGAAGGTTACTGTTTTACTATACAAATTTTTTGCGAAGGTAATCTAAGATGGGACATTTATATTGCGATATTCATGACCCAGAGAAAGCAACACAATTGGAGCTCGGTCTTGATAGATCAACCTTTTACCGTTGGATTGGACAGGACTCAAAGTGCACTCATATCAAGCATGGTCTAAGGGGATGGCATAGGCTAGGGGTTAAGTGCCACGGCTCACATCACAAAGGTGCTCACAGCAGCAGTCGTGGCCCCGGGGAAGTAAACCCTTAGAAAATGCAGGAGGAAGCAGACCCTTACATAAAATGCATGCCATAGTCGGATGCACTGGGCAGTCAAGCGCAAAAATAAAAACATAGTGCAACGCACCCCGGCCTGTGGAATAGAGAAATAAGCGAACAACAAAATTTCAAGCATGGTAGGAAAAGGAAATTTCATGGTTACGAGCAGAGATAATGGGAGATTACGAAACCGTTGACAAAAAATAACTTGTTACTCTCCGGAAACCAAAATTAACATTGCAAATCCAACTACAGTATTGAAATTTCCAAAAGTACTCTTTGGAAAATTGTAAGAGCTGCCGGCTTTACATTCAGGAAAACTTCAGGTGGCAGGAATATTATATGTGAAAAGCCACATTTGATTACTGCCAGAAGCAAATACCTGAGACAGATACGTGAACGGCGTAAGCAAGGCTATGATATTGTATACTTGGATGAATGAATGCTGGGCCAATGCTCACCACACTTATGGTAATGAATAGCAATCAGTTGACGGTGAACAGAAAAGACAAATTCCAAGAACCAAAGGGTAGCACATTATACTAACATATGCCACAAACAGTGAAACAGAACTCGTCCATGATGCTGAGCTTATTTTCCAATAAAAAAGTACAAACGGTAGAGACTACCACACTGAAATGAATGAACATATTTTCATGCACTGGCTGACGAATGATCTGCTTTCAATTATGGATAGACCGTCATGCCTAGTAATGGATAATGCATCCTACTATCACAATGCAGTATCAGAGGAAAACAAAGAAAAACAGTACTGGCAAAGAGATGGATTACAATTTGTCCTGCCAGTAACAATTATCAATCTCTTTGAATCAATAGATTTGGAATGATTAATATCATCTTTTGTGGACATTCTGATTAGCAGACTTAGTGTACAACAGTACATACAATGACAACAAATACATTTCAATATTCAATTACTTTAAGCAACATAAAATTAGCTGCACAGTTGATACAACCTTGAGGTCTAATGGTGACCAAAGGGCTATACTAACTTGCATATTGGTGCCATTTTTACGATTGTACATAAAGGGCAACACAAACAATCAATTGATCTATCAAGGAATTACGGAGATGCGGTACGCCTATGAACAAAGTACAATGAGAAATTAAGCTCTGTGCTGTAAAATCTTAAAATGTAATGCCATTTCTTTGCAATGGTACTAAAAGATCAAGGGATTCGTGGATGTACAAAATTCTCAACATCTATGGACTAAATAATATAAGTGTCATGGATATTACCAAAAAAAACAAAGCTGCATGCTCAAAATAAACTGGATATGACATGCAGTTTTACAGAAAATTGCTTTGGATCTTGTTCATGAATTAAAAGACGGATTATAGGATCCACAATCCCAAGTAAGTCTTGGGATGTAAGAAAAGCCATATTGTAACCAACTACCAAAAGAAACGTCGTCAAGAGCTAACTCAACTCGGACGAGTAGATTCGAACAGTAAACCGAAGTTTTAGTTACATTGATTTAACATTACAACATGAACAACACTGTCACCCGTATGTTAACATAAATGTCAACAATTGAAAACAGTCATGGGTGGAGGTGCAGTAGAGTACTGCCAGTAGTAGTATAATATTTCTCTCCTACCCAGTTGAGTTAGGGGCCCCAAACCCACACCAGGACATGTCTATATTAAAAGTATTTATAAATTATAATGACTGATTCAATTCATTATTGTGAAAATAACATAAATAATAACATTTCTACTTCTACATTAAATTATTGTTACATCATAAGAACAATCAGAAAGTTGACATCAAAGTGACGATGCTTTTTATCATCTATAATAATTTAATATAAAATAAATTGTATGATTGAAACTATTTTGAAACTAAGTAGACTATAAACTATAAGTATTAAGTTAAGTATAACTTATTATAGTTATACTTTAACTTATACTTATAACTAAACTAATCAATGATGTCGAGAGCTTTTCTTACAAGAACGAACAGGTTACAAGTGCAGTTTTTGGATCGTATGAGTATCCAGTCGACTCATCCATCAGATATTCATTATCCTCGCATTGACATAAAGTAAGCACTACCCATAACGTCAGCAGTAAAAGAAAATTGGCCATCCTTTTACGCCGAGTGTTCGCATTATTTTTGTTTACGCCACCATGTTAGTAAATCGATACTATATGGCTCAATCTAGTAATGTTAGAAGTGCAGTACTCGATTTCTTAGTTTTACACGATCTCTATATCGATCCTAAGGAAGGAAAGAACTAGCCCTTGAGCACACACAGATACTTGAACATTCAGCCCATTTATGTAAAAGCAAAGCATGTGCTATAGCCAATACTTCTGTCGGAAATGAAGTGTTAGAGACTTTATTTAACTAAGCTTCCACTTTTTTTCCTAAGTAGGGGGAGTGGCGAGTAGTGAAACGTGGTGATAATTTTACAGGATCCTGTGTCAAGAACATAAAGGGCCACACTTAAACAGAGTTGGCTGTCACACGCGAGCTCAGGGTGAGGCCCTTCCATTGCACTTTGGTTGGGCTGGCTTCTGAGAGTGCACAACCCAAGTATAGGTACATACAGATGCATGCATGCATCCAAGCACTGGTTTATGCGTTTTAATATCGCCCAATTGACTACGGTCTGGGGTGAAATAGGCGCTTCTTCGCCAGTAAAAACTGGTGAGGTAAACGCGTGAAATAAAAAAAAAATATTAACATTTTAGAGTTGACTGTGACTTAACGATTTCGAAAAATGTTGAAAAGTACTTCGTGTTTGTACTGAATGGGGTAGTTGAAATTCATGCTGTGAACGTACCTGCACAGTTGTCTACGTTTTCTTGTAAATCAGTTCTAAGCCTCTTTGTTTCATTTCTGAAAAACAAAAATATCTATTACTTTCTCATTTAACACGTGATCAAATCGCATTTATAAAACTAAAATGACTGAAATAACATTTGATACACACTATGAGAGCTTGGAATGTAACTCTTAGTCAGCGAAGGCCGGCCTAATTTGTGGCTAGTTGGCTGTAAAGAAAAAGTAGCGCCGTAATTACCATCTCCTAGCTACCAATTGGCCTGATTCCTACGCTGTATTAGGCTGGACGTCACCAGCTTACATTTCCAATAGTAAAAAATATATTCACTTTGCCGCTTCGCGTGTTTGCTAACTTGTTGCAACGCTTAAACAAAAATGACCATAACAATTTCAATTTGTAATTTATTTCACATCTGTTTAATGCAAAGGAATGTCTTTAACAATTCTTAAAAATCCTTTGAGGCAGCTCAGACTATCATGTCTATTCTAACGCTTCGCTAAGCTGTTGCATTCTTTGATGCCTTGCATGTAGAAGAGCGAAAAATAAAGCATGGAAAACATATATAGAGGCAGGTAAATCAAAAGAAACATATGTACATTTGGACAAGCAGAACATATCTCAGAAAGCGAATAAAACAGCAAAAATAGACTTCGAAAAAAAACTTGCCCAGAGGATCAAGACTGACAGTAAAAGCTTCTTCTCTTATGTTAGAAATAAACAAAAAAACGAAAGACAAAGTAGGCCCTCTCATAGACAGTACAGGGAAAATAATAAGTGAGAATAGGGAGGCATCAAATCTGCTCAATCAGTACTTTGGCACAGTCTACACAAAAGAGGACTGCTCCAAGATCCCAGAGCCTATAGATATTTTTCAAAGAGACATGGATACAGCGGGATTAAGATCAATCTGTATTACAGAGGAAATGGTTTTTTAAAAATTGGAGGGGTTGAAAGTGAATAAATGTCCAGGTCAAGATGGTATTCATCCAAAATTGCTGTATGAAATTAGAGACCAGCTAGCAAAACCATTGGCTATATTATGTTCTCAATCACTTGCCAAGGGGATTGTTCCACGGGATTGGAAAGATGCAGGAGTAATCCCCTTATTCAAAAAAGGAAAAAAATCAGATCCAGCAAATTATAGACCGGTGAGTTTAACGAGCATAGTCTGTAAATTGTTAGAGTCAATAATCAAAGAAAACATTGAAATGCATTTAGACAAATTTAATCTAATTAGAAATAGTCGGCATGGGTTTACTAGAGGGAGATCATGCTTAACAAATCTATTAGAATTCATGGAGGAGGTTACCAAAATGTTAGATAAAGGGGAGCCAGTGGATGTTATTTATCTGGATTTTGCAAAGGCCTTTGATAGAGTACCTCATAAAAGATTATTTCGAAAGTTAAAATCACATGGAATAGGTGAGGAAGTTGCCAAATGGATTGAAAATTGGTTAACGGGAAGAAAGCAGAGGGTGGGCATAAATAAGGAGTACTCTGAGTGGTGTGAAGTGAAAAGTGGTGTGCCACAGGGCTCGGTTTTGGGACCAATTTTGTTCTTGATATATAAATAAATGATTTGGACATTGATATGGGATCCATGATTGCAAAATTTGCCGATGACACAAAACTATACAGTAGTGTCTTATCTAAAGCGGAAGTGGATATATTGAGGTCGGATTTAGATAAAATTCGAGAATGGTCTGTAAGCTGGCAAATGGAGTTTAATGTAGATAAATGTACAGTCATCCACGTGGGTAGATCCAATATGGAACATAATTACAGAATAAGAGAAAACAATATTAGAAAGATAGATAAGGAAAGGGACCTAGGGGTTATAATAGATCATACAGGAAAGGTGAGTGAGCAAGTTAAGTTAGCAGTGAAAAAGGCAAATGCAATGTTAGGTGTGATAAAAAGAAATATTAAACATAGGAGCAAGGAAGTGATCGTCAAACTGTATAAAGCTTTAGTTAGACCTAGATTGGAGTACTCACTGTGTACAGGTGTGGAGTCCTTATCATAGAGGGGATATAAACATGCTAGAAAGAATACAAAAAAGAGAGACAAAGATGATAGTGGGATTCCAGAATTACAGTTATGAGGAACGACTCAGAAAAACCGGCCTACAGTGTCTCGAAGAGAGAAGAATTCGTGGTGACTTAATACAGATTTATAAGATGATCAGAGGAATGGATAAATTATACTATAACAAGTTTTTTTAAAAATACAGCCACCAACAATAACATGAGGGCATAGCTACAAGCTGACTAAAGAGAGGTCCAGATTAGATATTAGGAAATATTTTTTTAGTCAGAGAGTGGTGTCTGCTTGGAATGCATTGCCAGGGGAGGTAGTGGAGGCAGGGACAGTTAATGCATATAAGAATAAACTGGATGCGCATAACTTTTAGAGCAAGGTGATGTAAATGTAACTGGTTGTATACAGACTCTGCAGGGTCTTCTAAACCAGTATAAAGACGTTAAGTTACGTTAAGTTAAGTTAAGTTATTTCATACATCCCCCGCTCCTATGTACAGCTGAGCATACTGGCAGCTGTTTAACCCATCATCTGTGTTGTAAAAACAAGAATTCTAGCCACAATTACTTAAACGGCCATTAGGAGAGAGACAATACAATATCCTCGACTTTAATCCGACATGTGTGCGTATGCGAAGTAGTCAACACTGTCCTGGATACAGTCCGATCTTTCTCCGTGTCGTACCATTTCGGACCTAGATCTCTCAACAGACCATATCGCCATCGTATGGGCGAGCGGCCGCGTGGTCGTGTATGACCACCAAAAACACCAGTTCTGAGTGTCCATCTATTATCTGGCATGTGAACCACTTGGCCAGCCTAATGGTATTTGCGAGATAGCGTGTTGGACCGAAAGGTGCAAATATCGCAGTCAAGCTGTAAAACTACGCATTCCGTTCTCTGGACTACATTCTGCTACTTAAGCCCTTTCAGGGTTTGGTAGCGGGAGATTGAGAACGAACGAAGCGAAGCCAAGCCAGATGCCTATATACAAGGGCTTGTCATAAGTCTTTACCCTGACTATGAAGGAGTAGGATGAGAAAGTTGAAATTTAATACATATGTAGCTCATTCTTCTTCTTCGTTCGTTCTCAATCTCCCACCACCAAACCCCGAAAGGGCTCAAGCAGCAGAATGTAGTCCAGAGAACGGAATGCGTTGTGTCGTAGTTTTACAGCTTGGCTGCGATATTTACACCTTTCGGTCCAACACATCCGACTTCAGCAAGCATTTTTTGAGTACCGGGTTAGCATTCCCTCTTTGATCCCTTCTACTTAGCCAGTCTGCCCTACTGCAGCCTGTTATCCAGGATCACCGCGTGGAAGTGTAGAAGGGTCTTGGCAGCTATGTTTCGCTGACCCTGATGAAGACCATCATCAGAGTGCAGCGATGAAAATGCTGCAAGAGTGAAGAAAATCATTCACCAGGATAGGAAAATTACAATTGTAGAGATATATAGGTCAGCAAAACTGAATGAAAGTACAGTTTTTAGAATTTTACACAACAGACTGAACATGAGAAAAGTGTGTGCCCGCCGGGTCCCGCGTCTGCTGACATGTGAACAGAAACAAACGAGGGTTGATTGCCGTGGCCAGTTGCTCAAAATGTATCGGTCGAAAAAATTGTTGCCGATCACGGTGACAGTAGATGAGACTTGGGTTCACCATTATGACCCAGAATCCAAAATTTCCAGCATGCAGTGGAGAAAACCCCGGGCTCACCAACACATGTCAAGCCAAGAGCACAGAAATCTGCAAGAAAAGTTATGCTGACTGTTTTTTGAGACGTCAAAGGTGTCATATTGAAAGATTACGTGTCTCATGGCAACAGGGTTAATTGGCAATATTATGCGGATCTCCTTACCAAACTAAGAAAGACTGTTACCAGAAAGCGAGGGATAGCGCTCACTAAAATTATGCCTTTGCTTCAAGACAACGCTCCCTTCCATAAAGCAAGGATTGTGCTGCAAACAGCCAACGATTTGAATATTAAAATTCTTCCACATCCACCATATTCTCCGGATTTAGCTCTATCAGACTTTTTTCTTTTCCTAAAACTTAAAAAAATAGCTGAAAGGAAATCATTTTGAAACATGTCAACAATCTCCAGTATGAGAATGGAGACGGAAGCAGTGACCTCAGCACTGAAATGGATATCTGAGACTTCTATAACAAAGGCAGTCATCGTAACAGACGCGCAAGCCGCACTTCAGAAAGTACAGAAGGAGATGACTTAGGTACGAGTGGATAACTGCTGTTGAGGCCTTGAAACCTCCAGGCGTTGACCTGGATCTACTGTCCTGCTCCTGCCGGAGTTCAGGGCAATGAAAGAGCTGACATCTTGGCTTCACAAGCTCCCATCATGGGCACATTAGTGATGGATAGCAATGACATTTTGAAATCAATCAATGACTGCCTGCTGGACGAGGACACCGCACGCAATCAATAGATGAAGCAGCAATTCACAGACTGTACAGTCTCGACATTAAACGAGGTTCGAGCGGAGTGGGGCGCATGAGAGGACGGCGCAGGAGAGTGTACAACCAGCGAGCTACAGGAACCATCAGCGTCCATACCTTTAGCCATTTGATGAGAGAGACTGAGCACCTATGGGTATGTCCGGGGTGCAGTGACGTCGATTCTTAGAAATAGAAACAACTGTAAGTGGCAGGATAACATCAATAAATGGACAGTGAAGAGTCTTTCAGATTAGACTGCACCATAAAACAAGAGACAGAGCAAGACGTTACTCAAACTTCAAAGTTTCGATTTTTGTTCTCATTTTTCTGGAACTCGGGAAGGGAGAGGGTGGAAAATGAGGGACGGAGGAAGGAGTAAGGTATTTGACCTGATTACTGACAGAGTCAGTAATATAATAACTTTCGAAAGCAGTCACAAGTAACTTACAATTTTTGGCTATAATTTTGTAATATAAAGTCTGTACAATTTTAGTTTTTATTTAAATGTAATGACTTCTGACCAGAATAACAAAACCCTGTAAGGGTGTTCGAAAATTGTTAAGTAAAGCTAATTTATATTTGAGGCAATCTCCATTGACGTGCTTACTCATTGGTGCTGTTTAAGCCGCAACCAAAATTGGATGTTTGCAAGAACAATAATGAGAACTTGGAGCTTAGAATCGGTTTGCCTGAAATAAGTAAGTGACACTGGATTGTCATAAAATACAATTTCACGAAGCCGTGACATAAAGTATATGCACACGTAAAAATTACTTAGTTGGCCAGTTTTACAATTCTGACGGTAGCATCCGTCGTGAAGATGAAAAATCATGCCATGGCATGATACAAATTAATGTATCCATGTCTGAGTCAGCGAGTGGCATGGCAGTTAGAGCGTTTGTCCTTAACGACAAAATAGTGATGTTACGTTTATGATCTCGACACTGCCTGGTTTAACTAACTGTAGACTAAATCATAAATAGCTTACAAAGAAAATGTTCACGGCTGCCATGAAGCCCAATAATTGAAATTGAATTATCATACATGACATTATTGACATGTTATTTATGCGGCAAGCCCAACTTGCCAAGCCCAAGGCAAGGGAACTAGTCACCCCACCTCAGAGAAAAGAACAGATGAGGCATTTCTATTTGCAATTAAGTTTATACCATCTTAACTCTGACGGCAATGTTTGATAAGAAACTACATAAGTGATAATGAAGCACAGTTAGTTGAGTTAGCACACCTTTACTTTATACTAAATATTTAAATTTAATCATTGTACTAGTTCCATATTAATATTTTGTTGGAAAAGTTAGATCTAAGTTAGTAAGTATAACACTTACTATAACAGTCTACTTGACTTAGACTATTTAATATTTACCAGACATTACATTTAGTCTACCAATGAAATTCATTGATTATTTTTGCATCCTCTTTTTTTCTTCATCGGCCGTTCTCAAACTCCCGCCACCAAGCTCTGAGAAGTATACAGATGTAGTCTGGAGAACGAAATGCATTATTTGTACCTTTCCATCTAACACATTCGTCTCATTCGACTTCAGCATAACATTTTTTGGTACTGGGTTGATTACCTTTCCTTTTTTGATTCCTTCTCCTTAAGCCAGACTGGCCTGTTGCAGCCTGTTATCCAAGATCACCACGTAGAGGTGAAGGGTCACTGGCAGCTCATGCAGTGTTCAGCATCTTGATCCCATTTTTGCATCTCATATTTTTACAAAATTATGTTATCAACCAATGCTGAGCAAAAACATTTAAATTTATTTAGCAATATCCACACTTACTATAGTCTATACAACAATACACAACAACCAAGACACCTCTGTAACTCTAGAGTATCAAGTAGCAAAAATGTTTGTATGTACAGTGAAGTTTGTACATACATTTTCATGAACTTGATCAATCAAAATCTTTTCATAACTCATTCACTCCAATGAGCCGATACATTGGCTTCCGATTTTCTTCAGAAAACTTCAGGACAAGGGGTTTTCTTCAGAAAACCAGGAGCCTTCTTCTTCTTCTTCGTATGCAGTCAGACAGTAACCATTATTTTTTCGAAAAAAGCGGCGGTCATCCTGAAGCTCTCGCCACTGCCATAGAGCTTGTCTTGCAGTTCCACTGGTAATGGCCACTTCTGCTCTCTCTGATCCTCGTATGTCGGGCAGTTCTGCAGCAGATGTTCAGCGGTCATTTTACCAGTACCGCACGGGCATTCGTCGGTACACCCTATCTTCAATTTGTTGAATAGGTGGTACCTCAGTCTGTTGTGGCCAGTGCGAAGTCTGAAGACAACGACCTGCTCTCTTCGGTTCAACTGGTAATAGGCATCGTTTTTGGTGTAACCAGTATGTTCGGTTTCCCATTTGGTCATGTATCTGGCTTTGATAAGCCGCTTTGACTCTTCGTACGTCATACTGGTATCTGTTTGTGGTAGTCTTGCACCTTCTTTTGCCAGTCTGTCTGCCTCCTCGTTGCCTTGGATGTTGCAGTGTGACGGAACCCACTGTACCACTACCCTTTTTGGTGCGGACTGCTGGCACAGTTTGCAGAGTGCTGCTCTTAAGTCATTAAGCTCAGTGTTTTTCTGGCTTTTTAGCGCTGTGACTACGGCGAGAGCATCTGTCAGCAGGACTATATGGCTCTCATTTTCACTGTGTGTCACCATTTCTTCCATTGCCGCCCTCAGTGCCTCTGCCTCCGCTCTGAAATTGCTTGTGTACTTACCAGTAGCGAATGACAGTGTTATTTTTCTGCCATTTGGTAGGTTCAGGAATGCTCCTGCCCCTCCGTTCTGTGTAGTGTTTGTTACAGAACCGTCGGTGTATGCATGGGTCCAGTCCATGCTTGGGTAGCTTTTCGTTATGAAGCTTAGGGTAGTATCTCTTCTTTCTTTTTCAGTCTGGCAGTTTTTGTTTGCAATACCTGGTATATTTTCTACCACCTCTGGAAATATATCCTGCCTCCAGGTAGGTTTTCGTACAGTAGTGATGGGTTTTGGTGTTGTTAGTGCGTTTATGGGATCTTCGTGCATCTTTGCTTTGGCTATTTCTGCAAAGTTTCTCCGCTTTAGTTTCCCATTTCCCAAATTGGTTAGTCTCTGGTGCATTGGATGGTCAGTCAGTCTTCGGAGTTTCTCTGACTGCAGCTGGGCTCTGCAGTCTCTTCTATCGGTCATGGATTGCAGTTTTGTAATCTTTTCAAGTTCTACAATTGGCGTTGACTTCATGCCACCTGTTATAATTCTCATGGCTTGGTTTTGAAGTTTGTTAACTTTATCGAAGTTCGCCTTCGCTGCTGTTGTCCATGCCGCAATGCCATACTCGAGAACTGGTCTCACTCTTCCAGTATACAGTTTCTTTAGTATGCCTTCGTCTGCTCCCCAGCTTGTGCCAGCAAGTTTCCTCTTGATTGCCATTCTTTCTCTGGCTTTCATTCGGTTTCTCTCAATCTGACTTTTCCATGTCATGCGCCGATCAAATGTGACTCCCAGATAGGTTGGGTTGTCGTTTGGCTGCAGGATTTTGCCATTTAGACTTAATTTGGTACTTTGGGGTTTTAATGAAAGAGAGAATATTGTGCATGTGGTTTTCTCCTCGTTTATTATGACCAGCCATGAGTTCGCCCACTCTTCCAGCGATGTTAGGGCCGTCTGCATCCGATTTCTTGCTATGGTGAGATTCTTTTCAGAGGTCCACATAGCCAGATCGTCTGCAAACATTGAGCTATGGACTCTTCTTGGTATATTCTCTGTAATATCGTTTATATATACCAGGAAGAGTGTGGGTGACAGTACTCCCCCTTGGGGTACTCCCTGCTCGAGTGTCACCTTTTTGCTCATCTGCCCTTGTACTTGGACTCTGGCCGTTCTTTGTTTGAGGTAGTGGTTGATCCACTTGTACATCTTCCCACAAACATCACTTCTTCTTAGCTTGACTCTAAGTCCATCCTTCCAGACTTTGTCAAATGCCTTTTCCAGATCCACCCAAACAGCTACTGTGTGTTTCTGTGCCTGGTAGGCATCTTCTATCTCCTGGGCTATGAGGATGACCTGGTCCTCAGTGGATCTGTGCTGTCTAAAGCCGGCTTGCTGTGGAATTAGTATTCGTTTTTCTTCCAGATGCCACATCAGTCTGGTGTTTATCATCCGTTCCATCAGCTTGCCGACACAGCTCAGTAGGCTTATGGGCCTGTATCCATTTGGATCTGTTTTGTCTTTTCCTGTTTTTGGTACTGGTACCAGTATTGCATCTTTCCATGCCTGTGGTACAATTCCCCTTTTCCAGCTTTGGTTCAGGACCGATAGCAGTTTCTTCTTCGCTGTTTGGCCCAGCCCCATCAGCATTTCGTTTGTTATCCCGTCTTTTCCGGGAGATTTCCTTTTCTTTAGTGTTCTCATAGCCTCTTCCATTTCGCGCATTGTTAGTTTGGCCATCATGTGCTCTTCAGGAGCCGTATTTATGTTTTCGTGTCCCTTTAGCTCTTCGCTAATGTCTGTATGCTTATCTGCAGGGACCTCGATGTGGTTTGCTCTGGCATAGTGATCGACAAAGGCGTTTGCGGCTTTCTTACCTGTGATCAAGTTCTCGCCCTGCTTGATAGTAATTTGTTTATTTGACGGGGTTTCGTCGTTCAAAACCAGGAGCCAATATAGACCCTATTGGCTTTTGCAACTGTGTTCATAAAATGGCAAAAGTCCAGCTTTTGTACTTTTAATTTCTGGAAGAGTTAGAACCATTTTTTTCTGGAGGACATCCTTGAATCAAGCCCATGACCTGTCAGCCAGGCCAAATAGAGTTTCTGTAATAGTTAGATTATATTATTGCTAAAGGCATTTGATACAGTAAACAGAGGAGGGCTGTGGATGATAATGTCTAAGTTTGGCTGCTCCAACAAGTTCATAACAATAGTGAAACAGCTACACGAAGGCATGTGTGCTCGTGTACCGGACAGCGGTGCAATCTCTAAAACGTTTCTAGTATCAAACGGAGTAAAACAAGGATGTGTACTCGCCCCGACTTTGTTCAGCATGATGTTCGCGGCCACGATGACAGACGCCTTCAGATCACTGGAGCTTGGAATACCCATAAAGTACCACACAGATGGCAAATTACTCAATCCCAGAAGAAGGCCAAAACCAAAGTGGCTGGTGACATAATCAGGGAACTTGCATTTGCTGACGACTGCGCTCTAATGAGCAACTCAGAACTGAACATGCAGGTTGGAATGGACCAGTTCTCTGCCGTATGCAAAAATTTTGGCCTGACCATAAATGCCAAAAAAACAGAGGTCATGTACCAACCAGCACCAGGCATGCCATACACAAAACCAGAGACTACAGTCAGCGGGCAGACGCTGAATGCAGTAGACAAATTCACATATCTGGGCAGCACGCTGTCGAAATCTGTCAGCCTAGACGATGAGGTGGCAAGCAGAATAGCAAAGGCCAGCACAGCCTTTGGTAGAATGCGCTCGATGGTCTGGGCACGTCGTGGCATCAGCGTCAAGACCAAACTCAAAGTCTACCGTGCAACCATCATTCCATCCCTACTCTACGCTTGCGAAAGCTGAACTGTATACTCTGGACATGCAAGGAGGTTAAACCACTTTCACACAGGTTGCCTGAGGCGAATATTCCACATCCGATGGCAAGATCGTGTCACTGACATCGAGGTACTCTCGAGGGCTAACATGCCCCGCATATATGCACTGCTAGAGAAAGCACGACTAGGATGGGCCGGACACCTCGTCCGTATGTCAGACGAGCGGCTCCCAAAAAAGCTTCTCTACGGCGAGCTGAGAGAGGGCGCCCAAAGAAACTTTTTAAAGACGGTCTGAAGGACTCACTGAAAAGTTGCCAGATGGACATCGACACCTGGGAATGTCTTGCTCAAAATAGATCTGACTGGAGAAGCGCAGTCAAATCGGGTGTAGCTGCCGGTGAAGACGGCCGTGTTGTGAAAGCCCAGAGCAGACGCAAGACGTGGAAATCCTGAGCAGCGGGAACACCATCCCCTTCTACAAACCTTGTGTGCCCGATATGTAGCAGATGTTTTCGTGCCCGCATTGGCCTGTTCAGCCACATGCGCACCCACACCCAACAGGGAAATCTGTGACAAGGATGATGTCGGCTGTCCTCATCGACAACGATGGACAGCTATTATTATTATTGCTAGCGGTAGTGATGATGAAAATGTCGTTCTGATAGCATTATTTCAATTTCTTTAACTAGTCTTAGTTCTAAGTCGAGCGACGAAGGTGAAACTAAAGATACAGACAAAGGGCGGACCCTCTTTTTTTCTCAAGTAATGGTAGTAACAGTTCACAAATTCAGTAATAGTTTAAGATCCTGCCCAGTGTCATGCTAATAATAGTTGTCCATCACAAGTGATGAAGACCACTCTCTTTGTTCAGCCGTGTGGACAGTCGTATCTCTTGCTGTGTCCGCTGAAATGGGTGACTTGCGCGGTGATTTGGATTAAAGTGAGGAAGAAACTGCGCCTTTTGTCAACCTCACTCAAAGAGCCTAAGCCACCTTTTGCCAGTGGCAAGACATTCATCGAGACGACTGGAGATAGCATAGGATGTAGATTTTGTCTCAGGGTTACCACCGAAGCCTTTCCGTAAACATGTAACCCGCAGGGTAGAAAGGTGGGATGGCATCTAAACGCAGTGTGTCGTGCCTTTTCGATAACCACAAGAGGTCGTATGGACAACACTCAGCGTGTGAGTGAGTCTGGCATCTCTCCCCAGCTGTATTCATCTCATCATAGTAGCATCTAAAATTCCCACACGCCAAATTCGTGAAGGTGAACCGGCATATATAAGGTATAAGCGTAGTGCCATTCAACCGGCGTCCAGACCAGGATAAACGGATGGAATAAATCACAAAAAAGAACGAAATAACAAGTCCCGACGGAAAACAACACCACGTTTCCGTGAACACAAGTGTAAGTCGTCGACTAGTGTGAATTCCAGGCAAATCCGTGGTCTGGCGGCATCCATAATGATCCAAAACAGTAGAGAAATGTAGACTCGCAGCCAGTTATGGCGCCATCATTGCTAGAATGTATAATATAAATGCGTGTCTATAGACTAACCCTCACGCTGATGTTGATTGGGGCTTTTATTTTTGAGCACGTTTTAAACTTCACGTGCCTTCAGTAAAATGTAAATACTGTGAAAACCACTGCACCAAGTGAGGTGTAACTGTCAGAACATTTTCCCTTGTGGATTACCCTCAATAGAAAGTCATAACATTATTCATGTATTGGTTTAGAGCTGAATAATGTGTTGATGAGGGGATTAATTTTTTCATAAAAAATAAAAAACGATTATGCAACTATATAATACACAAAAGTACATCTCTATTTGTACAATATGTGTAGTCTGTTGTATTCTGGACTCAATTATGAACAGTTTGGTATATAGACTCTGTGTGCTTTTTCACTGAATCTTTACTGAAGATAAATTGATCACAACTAAGTGATACTGTGTTTGAGGTTTACATAAGAAAAAAATTGCATTCATAGGTTCAAACTATTTGGGAGTGAATGTGTTGGCATTTATTATGTGAGATTACCAAAGAATTCATATTATACGATTAATTAGGATCATTTTCAAGGTTTTTATTTTTGCAATATTCTAAACTTAATAAAAGTTAAATATCTTAAATAACTATCATCATCAAAATATCATTTACTATAAAATAATGTATATAATTAATTATGTGCAACCAGGAATTGATTTGTATATTCTTCTTTACAGTATCATTTAGTGAACCTGCTGTGAGATAATACCAGGACAATAGAAATGGCACAAATAAGTGTTTCATCAAGCCCTCTTGTCTCCATTCAAGTTACCAGCACAGCAAATCACTTTGGAGTTGAACGCCGCTTTGAAAGAGGAATGACTGTGGCGGCCTTGAAGTCAAAACTGGAGCTTATCACTGGTGCTTTTGCTCACTCTATGAAACTTTCATTGTTCAATGCTGAGAATAAATTAATCTGTGCTATTGATAATAATGAAGCTCTGTTAGGGTCTTATCCAGTGGATGATGGAATGATCATCCATGCTGAGGACTCAAATCTGAAGCCAGATGAATATTTAGACACATCAAAAGTGGAAAAATTTGAAATATCCGATGAGGAGTATCAGAAACGCCAAGATACAGTGAGAGCTTTCAAGGAAAAACATAGGATTGGGAGGTTTAATGAAGAAGAAGTTAAACGTAAGGAGGCTGACCTCAAAGCTAGAGAAGATGCAGAGGAAGAAAAGGCTAAGAGCATTAGTATTAATGCAAGATGTGAGGTAAAAGTGCCAGGGCAACCAGCACGCCGTGCTGTCGTCAAGTATGTAGGCAACACTGATTTCAAAGCTGGTGTCTGGGTCGGTGTTCAGTATGATGAGCCTCATGGCAAGAATGATGGTAGCGTTGGTGGCAAACGGTACTTTGAATGTCCTGCAAAATATGGTGGTTTTGTTCGTCCTTCTCACTTGGAAGTGGGAGACTTTCCAGAGGAAGATCTTGGTCTTGATGAGGATGAAATGTGATCAAGTTCCTTAGGCGTCCTAAGATATATTGAAGTTGGGTTCTTGAATAATAAGGAACAGCTCTAACATACACACATGAACTACAATAAAATTGTCTTTTTTACATGTTAGCTTCAGTGCTGGTCTCTAAAAGACTAACACGGGTAGTTTACATTTAACACAGGACAGAATACACCTCAGAACAGTTAACATAGAACTATTCAATTGAAACATGAAATATAGACATTGCAAGTGATGTTAATTAATGGGTTTTTTTAAATGTTGTATTTATAAAAAAAATATCTTTCATTAAAAAAAACTTACTTTTAGGAACACAAGCTTTTTAATTTGCTGGCACTGTACTTGTTGAGCAGCAAATTTACTGTGCAAAGATTGTGTGCTGTTTCATTTGAGATAAAAATTTGTAAAGACAACACAATTTGTTGTTCTTAGATTGCATTTTTTCAAAGACTTGTCATTCTAGTCCATTGCATAGTTTAGGTTGTGTCGATGAAGTTTGGTACTGTGTTCAAAATACAAAATTTAGTATTATGTTCAGAATACATCTGAGATTTAATGTTTAAAAAATGTGGTCACGCTTTGCATTATTAAATACCAAAAAAGGAAAATGATTGTTTATTTTGTCTTGACATCTTTGTCTGGATAGCGCTTGTAGAACAAAGTGATGAGAATCTCCTAACCTGCAGGAGAAATTGAGATTCTAAAGAAAGTCTTGCGTAATTTCATTCCAATTGTTCATGAATGCTCTTAAACAGTGATTCTCAACCTCTGTTTGCTCTTGACTCCTTTCTGAACTTTATTTGCTCAATTGTGCTCTCAATTATAGCTAGTGCTCATTAGAAAAATTGTACTTAACAATCTGCACTGTTTTTATGAACAAAACATTCAATAAATATATTATTTTTTGGCGTTCTCCTGAACAAGACGTGACGTATTGTAGTTTACAATGAGGCTGCGATATCTGGATCTTTGGGCCTGACACATCTGGTTTCAGCTGGCTTTTTTTGGTACTGGGTTTGCCTTCCCACTGCGATCTCTATTCTCTTAGCCACTCTAGTAATGCAGCCTGTGTCCAGGGCCACCAGTTTCAGGTGAAATAGGGTTCTCATCTCTAGTTTGCTGACCTGATGCAAGCAACTAGCAATGAGACACTGGCAGCTCATTCAGTGTGTTGCATCTTTGGTCCCAAATATATTTGAATAATCAGGACCTTATTTCTAAGTAACAATAATGTACACCCAGCAAAATTTTTTTGACAATTATTTGAACAATAAGTACATTGTTGCTATTTTATATAGGTACGTCATCTCACCCAATTGATTCCTGGGGCAAACAGAATAAGACCCCCCTTGCATGTTATAAGAGATGGCTAAAGAGTGATGCGCATGGGGCTGACAGCCTCAGCATATAAAAATCATTGCTATTAAACCACACAGCAAATGACTGGAAGTGCTAGCTAGGGTAAGCCCTACTGTCAGACCGTAGTGTGGTTTATATAGAAACCAAGCAATGAACTTTCAAACTTAGTGTGGATTTTTTAAATATATATATATATATATATATATATATATATATATATATATATATATATATATATATATATATAATCCACACTAAGTTTGAAAGTTCATGGCTTGGTTTCTATATATATAAGGGGAAAGAGAGTTGCCCTTGTATTGAAAGAAGTTATATTGGTGTGGACCACTCACTATGCTCCTAATGCTAAATGTTTTACCCTGTCGCCCACCAGAAGTGTGATGTAAACTGGTTGGCCAGTATGTCTTCTCTCACCCTTCTCCAGCTCCCCCCCCCCCCCTCCTCCTCCTCCCTGCCACTGATTATAAGGTACCAATGCTTCACAGAACATCATTATGATTATATAGGAAGTTTACAGCTTTTTGTATCTGTGTAGATTTGTTTAAAGTGCTTGCTAATCCTTATGTACATTTTCTTTAGCATTGAACTTTGTCTAGTTTTGTTGCTTTAATTTATTAAATATGTTTGAAAGAAATAATCAATCTCTGTTTTTAAAAATTTAGAACTGATTGTGTTTTGTTCTATTTGTTTGTAGGTTTACAGCTTCAGTCAAATGTAATAGAGAATTAGCAAACAATCTTAAATATAAAAACAGCACATACAGATTGTTACAATGTTCAACAAGAATTTGGGAGTTTTCCCTCAAGGCTATCTTATGTTAAAGGACAACTGACGCAACTTCTTCAGTCAGTACCACATCTGCTCATTCTCTTTCAGCAGACAGTGACAGGTATGGATTCTGATGGTTTTTAGAGCTTGTTGGTTGTCCGTCCATATCTTCTAAGTCCCATATTTGAACTGCTGTCTGGGATGAAGTGTTACATTCTTCATTGCACATGCATCAGCTTTTTATGAAGTGGGATGGCCAGTTCCTTTCCTCGCTGTCTTTCTTCCCTAACAGTGAGCCATGTACCAATTTTTAGCTGGGTTGACTTGAACATGTCGACAGCAGAGGTTTAAACCTAGTATCTTTGCCACAAGAAGTGACCACTAAGCTGTTGTTGTTTAATGCCCACAAAGAGTAAATTTAGTCTTTTGCGCGCACTGTAAAGGACATTAAGTGGTGGGTTATAGTAGATTTTCTCACATGCCGAGCGGACTGATGAAGGTTGTGCTATGCTTGGCTTCACCTTCGTGACACCCACTACTACGGGAATCACGTCGATCCACATCTATCATCCAGACTGCCTTGAAAACAGCCTGTTTCCCGGGAACTCTTCATGGCAGAGAGATAGTGGTCTTGGTCAGTATATTGTGCCTGGCCCTGACGTGACACCATGATCAGTATGTTATGCCTGATTGGACAAGCATCTGTTCCCTTACCACAATGCTATTCAGACACTCTTGCTGGTTGCACATATTCATATTTTGTTTTCTCAAGTGGCTCTCCATTCGCTCTTACATATTCTATGAATGTGCATGGAGGGATTTACAGGAGATTATATCCAACACAAACAGCTAAAATATTAGTCTTTCTATAGAAAGAATAGTTATCAGAGCTAAATATATATGTATGTGTATATATAATAGCTGTCCATTGTTGTTGATGAGGACCACCATCATCATCCCTGTCACAGCTTAACCTGATGGATGTGTGTGCGCATGTGGCTGAACCGGCCAATGCGAGAACAAAAACATATGTTGCATTGACGGGCACACAAGGTCTGTAGAGGGTGTTGGTGTTCCCTCTAGTCGTGCTTTCCTAGTCTCGCGTCGACTCTGGGGCTTCACAACACCGTGGTCTTAGCTGGTAGCTACGCTCGCTCTGACTGCGCTTCTCCAGTTAGATCTGTTTTGCGCGAGATATTCCCAGGTGGTGACATCTGTCTGGCAACTTTTCAGCTAGTCCCTCAGACTGTCTAGGAAACGTTTCTTTTGGCGCCCTCTCTCGCGTCATCCCTCCCCCACCTCACTGTGGAGGAGCTTCTTTGGGAGCCATTTGTCTGAGATGAAGAAGGTGTCTGGTCCATCTTAGTCATGCTTTTTCTAGCAGTGCATGGATGCTGGACATGTCAGCTCTGGAGAGAACCTCGATGTCAGTGACATGATTTTGCCATCGGATGTGGAGTATTCGCCTAAGGCAACCTGTGTGGAAGTGGTTTAAACTCCTTCCATGTGCAGAGTATACAGTCCATCTTTAGCAGACAGAGCAGGGTTGCAATGATGGTGGCACAGTAGACTGAGTTTGATCTTGACGCTGATGCCATGACGTTTCCACACCACCAAGCGCATTCTGCCAAGGGCTATGCTGACCCTTGCTATTCTGCTTGCTACCTCATCATCAAGACTGACAGATCTCTACAGTGTGCTGCCCAGATAGTGAATTTATCTTCGACATTCAGTGTCTATTCGCTGACTGTAATCTTTGGTTTTGTGTACGGCATGCCTGGTGCTGGTTGGTACAAGACCTCTTGGCATTTATGGTCAGGTCAAAATTATCGCATACAGCAGAGAACCGGTCCATGCCCACCTGCATTTTCAGTTCTGAGTTGCTGTTCAGAGCGCAGTTGTCAGCAAACATGAGTTCTCTGATTATATCACCAGCCACTTTGGTTTTGGCCTTCATTCTTCTGGGATTTAGTAGTTTGGCATCCATGCAGTACTTTATGGATATACCAAGCTCCAGCGATCTGAAATCGTGGCCGCAAACATTATGCTGAACAGGGTCTGGGCGAGAACACATCTTTATTTTACTTCGTTTGTTACTTGAACAGTTTTATAAATGTTTCCGCTGTCCAGTAAACGAGCACACATGCCTTCGTGTAGCTGTTTCACCTTACTTATGAGCTTGTTGGGGCAGCCAAACTTGGACATGATCATCCACAGCCCTCCTCGGTTTACTATATTGAATGCCTTTGCCAAGTCAATAAATGTAGTGTACAGGGCCTGATTTTGTTCCCGACACTTTTCTTGTAATTGGCAAGCGGAAATGGTCATGTCCACTGTTCCTCTTCCGGCTCTGAATCCACATTAGCCTTCTGGGAGGTGGTGGCTTTGTTCAATGTGTTTGTTAAGCAGTATGCGTGCTAGGATATCGTCTGCTACGGACAGTAGCAATATTCCACGATGATTGTTGCATTCCTGCCGGTTGCTTTTCTTTTGTATGAGTGAACAATTGAGGAATCCTTCAGATTCTGCGGAATTACTCCTTCAGCCCACATGTGGCAGAAAAGTTAAGTTATCTTGTTGGTGAGGGATGGGCCAGCTGTCTTGTATACCTCTGCTGGTATTGCATCCGCTCCTGTGGCTTTTCCTATAGATAGTGCACTTATTGCCCTGTCGACTTCCTCCTCAATGATGTGTTAATCCAGCGCCAGGCTCAGTTCCACCTGTTGCATTCACTGGATGGCCTCCTCATTTATGGACGATGGGTGATTTAGTATTTTGCAGAAGTGGTCTTCCCATCTGTCTAGAATCTGAATCTTATCTGTTAGCAATGCCCCATCCGCATTGTGAACTGGGGAGTTAACAGAGGGCTGTGAGCTGTAGAGAGCTTTCAGCGCCTCGTAGAACCGTTTGGTATCATGGCGCTCGACGAATATCTCTATTTCATCAGCCATTTTATTGAGTCAGGAGTCTTGCATTTCTCTAATCCTGGTCTGGACAGCTTTGCGAGCAGTATTGAAGGCCACTTTTGCTGCCGGAGATGGTGTTTCCCTTTGGTGGGCTATGTGCGCCTCATGTTTTGCATGGAGAAAACCCTGGATTTCCAGATCGTTCTCATCAAATCAGTCCTTATGCTTGCGTGTGAGTGGGCCAATGTGTTTAACTGCTGTAGTGTAGAGGGTGTTACTCAGGGATGGCCAGTTCTATTCAATGCCGTTCTTTACAAACTAAAGCTCAGATAGTCTGCCCTCAAGCGCTTTCTGGAAGCCACCTCTCGTGGGTTCCCATTTCAGCTGAGCAAGGTTTAACCTCTTGAGTGGTTTCTTTCCCTGGAGGCACAGCATCTTGGGCTAAATCTTGAAGTTTAGCTTGGCAGTGACAAGTCGATGGTAGATTCAGCATTCTGCACCACACATACTCCTCGTTATCCTAGCACCCACGCGATCCCTACGTCTGATGATAATGTAGTCAATGAAGTGCAAGTGGTGGAAGCTTAGGTGCATCCACGTGGTTCTATTTCGGACCGAATGTCGGAAAGCTGTGTTTGTAATGATTAGTTAATTTGCTGCACATATCTTCAGAAGGAGTAGTCCATTACTGTTACATTTTCCTATACCATGTCTGCCAATGGCCCTCTTCCAGGATGTATAGTCTGTGCCAACCCTAGCGTTAAAATCACAGAGGATGACTAAATGTCAGATTTGGGGATTGTAGCAATGAGCACCTCAAGGTCCTTGTAAAACTTATCTTTGATCTCGTCAGGATTTGTCATGGTTGGTGCATATGCACCAATCTAATCAATTAGGCCGAAATGTAAAGGATTAAGAGACAAATCTAATCAATTAGATCGGACTGTAAAGGGTTAACAACACCAGCATCTCTAGGATGTCTTGGGATGACCAGCAAGAGCTAACCATCCACCAAGTGGTGACCTGAACCAACTGTTTCAAAACTTTCTGCAGGAGTGGCAGGTGATCACTAGCACACTATCAAAAGATTGATTTAATTCATGAGGCATTGCTACCTAGCTTGTATCTTTGCCCGTGGAGGTCACACACGTTACTGACCATTAACCAGCAATTTCTCAGGAAATTGTCATGCTCTGATGTCCAAATTTCTGAAGAACCACGTGAGCAGAAAGAAGGGTTTGTCCAATTACACAGCAATTTCAGCAGGTTTATGCTTCTTCCTGAAGCTGAATCACTCATGTCCAACTCAGCAACAATTTGATTAAATATAATTGACTTTGAATTTTTGTAAGTGACACTTAAATAAGTAGTATTTTAAGTTTCAAATCTTTCAAATGTGGTGAGATTAGTCCTCCTCAGACAGCTTTTTGTTGGTGGGACCAAGAATATTTGTGAGGTTTGGAAATGTCTCATATTTGTTATTCAACAGATGAGGCCGCAATTTCAATTTTTTAATCATTGCTTTGATCTTGCCTTCATCTTTAAAATACTGTAACTTCTCCTTAGAAGTTGAACATATTTAAATCCTGCCGAAGACGGATGTGTCGGACCGAAAGGTGCAAATATCACAGTCAAACTGTAAACTAGCGACACAACGCAATCCGTTCTCCGGACTACATCCTGCTACTTGCAAAGCCTTGTTCAGGACTTTGTAGCAGGAGATTGAGAACGAACGCAGAAGAAGAAGAAGAGCATATTTAAATGACTGATAATATCTGACAAATATGCTAACCTGTTGCAATCTTTTTTAATTTTTTTGTGTTTTAACCATTGTATTACCGGTGCTTTCCCAAATCTTCCACTCCATATTTTTTGAAAAACTTGTTGCTTTTTGAGCAATGTTCTTTGTGTTTTCTATCAAGATGACTTTGCAATTTTAATAGTTTCATGTCCTCGTTTGACAATATGTCATACACATACACACTGAGGTAGTTGATTAACTTCTTGGTCTATACACGTGAAGACAAACACTAGAGATATCTGGCTATAACACTGACACTTTTTATAATCTGAAGAAACTTTATTTTACATTGAACACCCATTATTATAAATCCGTTTACTTTTAAAATTCAACCTGCAATACATCATGAGGCTCAGCTAAAATATATTTTAACGAAATTCAACCCAATGTTATTTATCCTATATTTCACAAGATTGTCTTACCAAAGTACCATTCTTCTAGCGCTCTAGGACACGATCAATCAGGTCATTGGCTACAATTTTTCCAGACCATATTAAACTTTTATCTATCTTCTGGTCAGATATTTTGAATTATGTGGTCCGCATCCTTTGATATTTGGTTCAGTGGCGGTGTTCTCAGAAGTCTGCGATCATGGACGACAGTGTTGTCCGGTCATCTCTGAATTACCCGCTCAAATTCCTACCAGAGGTTCTGTGGTTCTGTTTAATGGGCATTTATCCAATTATGTGCGCGTTGTCTAAATTAACTGCTGCTGTATTTGTCCTTATTTCTATTGTATTTTCTATATATATATATATATATATATATGCACGAGGCGTGTTCAAATGAAACCGGACCTAACTGCACCAAGTGAACAAACTTGCGATGCTCATCATGATGTCAAAGGATGTTGACCAGTTGACATTCATCGAAGAATGCAGGCAGTTAATGGTGACAAAAGTGTGGCGATGACAACAGTGAAGAACTGAACAACGAGGTTTAAAAGACGTAAGTTAACAAAGGATCTTCCGAGACCAGGTCAGGCGCATGTTTTTGCGACAAAAGATGCTATCCGTAAAATTGATGCAGCAATTCGGGTGGAGCGTTGCCGGAGCTTACGTTCGCTAGCAGAGGAATTCGCTGTGTCTCTAGGGACAGTTCCAATGTTTGCTAGCAAGAAACTGAAGTATCAGAAGGTGTTCACAATGGGTACCGATACTTCAGTTTCTTTAGGATAATGACATTTTGCAAATTTGACAGTTGGTACATGCCCATAGCTGCTATGGGCTGTTTACACCTGAAGTGACATCATCATGCTCATTGTACGTATGTTCACTTGGTCCGGTTTCATTTGAACACGCTTCGTGTGTATATATATATATATATATTTAAAAAAAAAAATATTTGTTTAAATTTAAAATTTCAAAGCTCATAACATTTCTTCAAGCCTTCGCAACCCCTAGAGGTCCGTGGATCACAGGTTAAGAATCGTTGCTCTAGAGCACCATGAGCAGCTTAACCGCATTGATATGTTTTAAAATTATCAATTGTAACAATAGCAGCAGCATTCGTGATCTCTTCTAATGCGTCTACCGACATTGTATGATGCAATCTTCTTTCTTGGGTCCTCTATGTGAGCGTAATTAACTGTATCTGTTTCTTAAACACTGCAAGGGGACGAACAGAAATCGGTCAGTTGAGACATACTGGTCTAGACCCCTCCTCACATCCTTGTTCGTAGTTGGGATAGACATTGTAATCTCCATAGTGAGGAGTTTATTGAGTAACCTCGCATTGCAATACAACCAGGAGGACCCTGTACAGCTTTTCAAGTACGCCTCGGGATGTAAGAAGATCCACTGTAACCCGTTACGATACCAAAGAAACGTGAAGAGAACTCGGTACAAGTGACTTCAAACAACTTAACACCGCTAATCCATCATTTTCTTGTGCTTGCTCACGCTCTGAAGCCCGGCTATCTCGAGTCGTAAGGCTATTGGGTTTTCAGACAATCTTCTCATATACCCAATAATTTCATTCTTTTTCTTTATTTTCGCTTATCCTGCTTTGACTTTCAACGTCAGGTTATGAACCATTTCATTACATCAATAATTAGCATACTATGCGTTCTTCAAATTTTATGTTTTGTTTCTTTATTTCTGACCTTGTCTGTTCAAGCACAATAATCAATTTTCACGAAGCATAGTTTCCCATACTACAATCTTATGCTCGTCTGTCTAGTTCACGATGCATGTATGGTGCCCAGACAAAAACCTACACGACAAAAGTGTACAGGTAAAATCCCCACTGACATAAATGTTCCCACGGACAAAAGCCGTCGCAGACAAATGTCCACACAGACAAAGGCATACACAGACAATAGCCTATTCGGAAAATGTCCTCACCGGCAATCCATGGTAGTTATTTTAAACTTCCTGCGGGGGAAGGTACACATAATTTGCTAACACGCAAAACCGTTTGTTTCATATATTTTAGTTTTACTTCTATATGATGTATTCCACTACACATTATCCTCGGCAGCAGTCCTGCAGATGTGCCAAAAGTGAGGAAGACAACAATATTCTGTATGCGTCGCAATCTTTTTAAACGCTGTACCAATGCGGGCCTAGGTAGGTCAGTGAGTTTCGCCATTCAATTGCATAGATGGTCGACCATCTATACGTGTTCAAGTATAAGGGCACCAAAACGTGCTACGTGCCCATCTGTTGTCAATTTAGATAACATTCAAGACTGGTCTGTGAAATGAAGTTTAATATAGGTAAATGTAGTCATCCACATGGGTAGATCCAATATGGAACATAATTACAGAATGGGAGATAACAATATTAGAATGATAGATAAGGAAAAGGACCTAGGGGTTATAATAGAGCACCCAGGAAAAATGAATGCACAAGTCCAGGTAGCAGTGAATAAGGCAAATGAAATGTTAGGTATGATAAAAAGAAATATTAAACATAGGAGTAAGGAAGTGATTGTCAAACTATATAAAGCAGTAGTTAAACCTAGATTGGAGTACTGTGTACAGGCGTGGAGTCCTTATCGTAGAGGATACATAGACATGCTGGAAAGGATACAAAGAAGAGCGACACAACTGATTGTGGGATTTCAGAATTACAGTGGCCAGAAGCATGGAAAAAATCAATTTATATTCCCCCCCCCCCCCCCCCCCCCCCAAAAAAAAAACACACAAAAAAACAAACAAACAAAAAACAACCTGAAGCTGTGCAAGAACTACAGAACTATCGCGCTGATCAGCCACGCTAGCAAGATACTCTTACGAATTCTATTAAGAAGGATAGAGAAAGGGTTTGAATCTGAAATTCACGTAGTCCAGGCAGGTTTTAGGAAAGACAGAGGGACTATGGACAACATATTCAATATGAGGAATATCTACGAAACATGTAGAGTTTAATGTAGACCTATACACATGTTTCTTTGAATACACCAATGCCTTCGAAACGGTAAAACATCAAGATCTGTGGAGAATCATGAAGGAAATGGGGTTTCCTTTGCATATTATTCATCTCATTGAAACATTATACCAAGATCAACAAGCTGCTGTCCGAGTATCTGGGCAAATATCAGATTGGTTTGCAATACAAAAGGGAGTAAGACAGGGATGTATCCTTTCACATTATCTATACAACATATATGCGAAATGCATAATGAAAAATGTTAGAGAAGACGAGAACATTTAAAGTTTCGACCCTCTTACGATTGGTGGGTACGAGATTCCAGAGCTACGATACGGCGATACGCAGATGACAGTGATACTATCCAGAAGGGCTGGAGCATCTATTTCAGCCGCAAATGGACATAGTAAAGATCAAAACCTGTTTAAAGACATAAATAAAACAAAGATAATGACCGACCATCGACAAAACACGTCAGCATAAATTTACAGTGGGTGGTGGGGAAATAGATCAGGTCACGTATTTTGAATATATGGGCTACAGAATTGACAAAAATGGCGACTGCTCGAAAGAAATCAGAAGAAGACTAGCCATGGCAATGCAGAGACTGAACAGCCTGAAGAAATTATGGTAGAGTACCAATAAAATGATAAAAGTAAAAGTCTTGAGAGCCTGTGTTTTTCTCGTGGAAGCTTATGGCTGCGAATCATGGACGATTACCAAAACTTTCAGACAAAGAATTGAATCCTTCGGGTCAAAATGTTACAGAAAGATCCTCAGAATACCCTGGACAGAAAAAAAAGACAAATGTATACATTTGGCAAGAGTTGAGCATAGAGGAGAACTGGTTTATCAAGTCATTTTGGCTATGAAATGCAAATACTTTGGTCACATCAAGAGACACACAGGTCTCGAGAGAACAGTGATGGAAGGTATGGTGCCAAGCAAAAAAGGAAGGGGTAGACCAAGAAGATGATGGCACCAATATATCTAGGAATGACTGGCGGAGGCTGGAGTTTTGGCAAGGGAACGAGTTTCTTTCGGCCAGACTGTGATGGGAGGGACATTCTATAAAGGACATGCTACATGATGATGACAGTTACGAAGAAAAACTTTAAAAACCGGCCTATAGTGTCTAGAAAAGAGAAGAATTCGAGGTGACTTGGCTGGCTTGGCTTCGTTCGTTTTCAATCTCCCACTACCAAACCCTGGCGGGGCTTAAGTAGCAGAATGTAGTACAGAGAACGGAATGCGTTATGTCGTAGTTTACAGCTTGACTGCGATATTTGCACCTTTCGGTTCAACACATCCGACTTCAGCAAGCATTTTTTGAGTACCGGGTTAGCATTCCCTCTTCGATCCCTTCTCCTTAGCCAGTCTGCCATGCTGCAGCCTGTTATCTAGGATCACCGCTTGGAGGTGTAGAAGGGCCTTGACAGCTCTGGTTCGCTGGCCCTGATGCTAGCAGTCAGCTATGGGTCGCTTACTACAGGTTTAAAAGATAATCACAGGAAAGGTAAAATTAGACTACAACAAGTTTTTTTCAAAATGCTACCAGCAATGAGAACAAGAGGGCAAAGATACAAATTAACATAAGAAAGGTCCAGATTGGATATTCGGAAATATTTTTTTAGTCAAAGAGTGGTGATTGCTTGGAATGCATTACCTCAGAAGGTGGTGGAGGCAGAGACAGTTAATACATTTAAGAATAGATTGCATGTGCATAGCTTTTAGAGCAGGGTAATGCTGATGTGACTGGTTGTCTACAGACTCTAATGAGTCTTCTAAACCAGTATAAAAACGTCTAGTTAATTTAAGGTATGCGTTCCACGTGTCCAATCCAACGATGTGTGCGTGATATTCCTGCTTCCAAACACCTATAAAAACAAAATTTGATTTCGAATTTCTTCGTTTCGGATCTTATCCCCTATCGAAATCTATGTATTCCAAAATTATTTACTTTTAAAATTTAATTCTTATTTCATCTGATAATTTATTGTGTCACACTGATAACAGAAAGTTGTCACTACAATTTCCCTTTTGAATTCTTGCTTCGACCGCCGTTATTCATTGTGAAAACATGTGTGACTTAATTTGATGTTTATGTGGGGCAATTAATGTTGTAGTGTCGTTACTAAGCTTCTATATTTAGGTTGTGAAATTTTGAAATGTATTCTTAACACCTTATGACAGAAAGGAAGCGACTAAGTACGCTTACAAAACACCGAACCGACATCAGCCGCAATACTCTACAGAATAGTCCATGGTTGGTTGGTTATTTATCCAGCGGCCTTTGGCCTTTGGACTTCTGCCCTTTGGCCAAAAGAATAGTCTTTAAATAAACTAAACCTATCAACCCATGCACACTTCTTTCTCTTCAATGATACTTTCTTGATATGAAGAATTAGTTGTAAAACTGAAACTGGTTTGTCGTGTATTAGTATATATATATAAACATACTCACAGGTGTAATCTGTGGGCTCTTCTAAACCAATATTTACATACTGTGTAATCTGTCTGATCAATAAAAACTATCGATCGAATAATTCAACTCCAAGTTAAATAATCTTAGTGATACTCATCATACTGATATGCAACGTTGCGTAGCTCTAGTACTTTTTTAACACCAGTGGATGAACTGAAAGGTGAGATCTCTGCTTTATATTATTAATTATTATTAAACTGTTTATCTTGCATGTTAGATCAATTACTCCACTGAAGTCGGATGTGTCGGACTAAAAGGTACAAATATCGCAGTCAAGCTGTAAACTACAACACAAAGCATTCCGTTCTATGGACTACTTACTGCTACTTACAAATCCCTTTACAGGGCTTTGTAGCGAAAGTTTGAGAACGAGCGAAGAAGATAAATTACTATCTCCCCATCGACAGGTGATTGAAATAGATCTTTAATGTTCTTCATCTTTTGCTACCATGGTGCAATCTGACAGGCTTTTTCCTGTCCACCTGTTGATGTTATTCTCACACTTATAGCATTGTCTTCCTATGACACGTTTACCCTCTTTTGCTCCCTCCAGTGTGTTTAGCAGCGACATGTTATTCTTTTTAATTGCCGCATTCTGCAAGGTTTCCCTTCTTCTGCAGTTTTACCAAATGTAATTCTTTCCTATATCTTCTTGAATGATCCTTGCAATGGATCTGTGGTCTTAGATATATCTGCCATTATATCTTCTACTGCTTTTCTGTCTAGTCCTGCCTGTTTCCCTTTCTTGAGTTTAGATATGGCCCTTTGAATTTCAATCTTACTTGGTGGGCTGCAGTTCAAGTTCAGTGTATCCTCTGCGGATGTTTGGTGTTCTTGTGGTGGAAGTCTGTTTAGACATTCACTGAAATACTCAATCCGTCGTTTCTGCTGTTCCTCCGATGAGGTCAACATCTTGCCATCTCTATCTTTGATTGGTTTGTCTGTCTGTATATATCTGTTTGCAATTTTATTTGTTAATGCGTAGATATCTTTCATATTTCCCCTCTCTGCTGCCTTTTGTGCCTCCTGTGTCAACTTGCCAATATATTGGCTTTTATTTTGTCTTATACATGTCTTGACATCTTTGTTTGTAACAGTATACTTTCTCTGTGCTTCTGGTTTGATAATTCGGTAATTGTTGAGTATAGTTTTATTTAGGTTACTTCACCTAAAAATGCAGAAACGTATCAAAAGAGAGTCTTTTACGCTTCATCCCCAACGGCATTGTCTACTACAGGACCACATTTATAACCGGGAAGCGAAGAGTACCATCAGGGTTAAGCGAAGCATAATTGATCAATAACTCACCTCACATCTTGAAACATGCTGTGTTACACCGGTATGTACAATGAGGAGAGGATTGACACTGTGGTCATCAGTGATAAGCTTACTGATGAGTCTCGCATTGTACTGCAGAAGTGAGGTAGAACCAAGGTCTACCTTCTCAAGTACGCCTTGGGATGTAAGCAGAGCCACTGTAACTTGTCACCAAAAAAATGTCATCAAGAATTAGATTATCTCAAGGCAGCAGTGACTAATAGCTCCACTTCGTTACTCGAAAAACAGACTGTACCCTGTAGTCTGACTGAGAGAATATGGGTTGAAAAAAGAAAACAGACTGCACCCTGCAGTCTGACTGAGAGAATATGGGTTGAAGAAAGAAAACAGACTGCACCCTGCAGTCTGACTGAGAGAATATGGGTTGAAGAAAGAAAATAGGCTACACCCTGCAGTCTGACTGAGAGAATATGGGTTGAAGAAAGAAAACAGACTGCACCCTGCAGTCTGACTGAGAGAATATGGGTTGAAGAAAGAAAATAGGCTACACCCTGCAGTCTGACTGAGAGAATATGGGTTGAAGAAAGAAAACAGACTGCACCCTGCAGTCTGACTGAGAGAATATGGGTTGAAGAAAGAAAATAGGCTACACCCTGCAGTCTGACTGAGAGAATATGGGTTGAAGAAAGAAAACAGGCTACACCCTGCAGTCAGCCGCCCTGAAACCTGATGTGTCGGGCAGAAAGGTGTAGACATTGCAGCATCACTGTAAACTATGAAGTAACGTAGAGAAACGTTTTTTTCAGAACGACCATAGAAGAAACAGAAATGAACTCGGTTTGAGTGGCTCCCAACAACTACAACAACAACAACCATTAAAGTGGGGGAGGAAGACTAACGTCTGGTCAGGCAAAATATACTGATCAGACATGTTAGTCAGGGTCAGGCAAAACATACTGGCTAAGACCCTCACCTCAGCTTCCTAATAGCTCTCCCTGAAAACGGGCTGTTTTCATGGAAGCCTGGCTAGCGGGGTGAAGGATTGATGTGATCTCCGTAGTAGTGAATGACACACAGATGAAGCCAAGCATATCACAACCGCCTGGAGGACCTCGATCCCCTTTGATTAGCATGCTCGAGATATGAGGCAAGCTACTGCAACCCGCCACTTCATGCCCTTTTTAGGGCGCACAAAAGTGTAACCTACTCATTTTGGGCATTCGCAAACAAACAACAATAACAATAACCATTTAAATGTGTCTAGTACAATACATCATGAATACCTCTTTGGGCAGAAGATGCAACATAGTAAATGAGTTGACAGCAGCCATCGACTCAAAGCTAGTTGCTAGCATCCAGGTCAGCGAACAATGTTCGACTAAGACCCTATTCTGCATCCTAGTAGTGTCCATGGAATCAGACTGCAATAATGTAGCCTGGATAAGGGAATAGGCATCGCAGTTGGAAGGCAAACCCTGTTCCCATAAACGCCGGCTGAAATAGAATATGTCGAACCGAAAGGCACTAATATCGCAGACTTGCTGTAAACTACAACACAACATCCTTTTCAGAACAAATGCTGTCGAAGACGAAGAATACCAATGTGTTTTGATAATCTATAATTTTATTCAGCCTCGTCGCAGAACTGATGGCACACAAGGACGACTTCAAGCATCCTCCACCCTACTACCCATCGAGTGTGAAGCAATGGGCCCATCGTGTTGTCAGCTATTCGTCACAATACAATAACTCTACGTAAGTGCATTGTTGTTGTTTTTATTTTTGATAGCAGACTGGCTAAGGAGATAGGATTGAAGAAAGAAAGCTAACCTGGTACCCCAAAAATGGCATGCTGTAGTCGGATGTATCGGATGGAAAGGTGCAAATAGTGCAGTAAAACTGTAAACTATGACACAACTCATTCTGTTCTCCGAATTACATCCTGCTATTTGCAAAGCCGTTTTCAGGACTTGGTAGCGGGAGATCAAGAACGAATAGTGAAGAAGAGAAATTTTTGTTATATATATATATATAAAGATATATAGTGACAACATAAGATAATTGCTGCGAAATGTGCTCTCTGATGACTGTAAAGACCAATCCTGGAAGGGCACACCCTGCCACATTCAGAACACACACACATGTGGGAAGCCATCTGTGGAATCGTGAGTATTGTTTTTTTAGGCAGCACGCATTATCTGAGTCTCCGCGATGCTATACTCTCTGCGATCTGAGCACTTGCGATGGTACTAGCTCGCCAGGTGGTACGATCTTGTGCAAACATCTCCCAGGAAGGTGATGTCAAAATTGAAGTATTTCAGTGACACTTTCAAGGCATCTCTGTAGCGTTTCTTATGGCACAACCTGTTATGAGCTCCCCGTAAAAGAACTGCTTGGGGATGCGCTTATATAGGTAGAAAATATTTTGAAATTAGGTCTTAACTTTTTCTGTGGTGGGGTAGAGACTGTTTTGTGTCAGGTTGTAACTTTGTGGTGGGGTAGAGATTGTTTTGTGTTAGGTCTTAACTTTGTTTGTGGTGTGGTATAGACTCTTTTGTGTCAGGTCGTAACTTTGTGGTGGGGTAGAGATTGTTTTGCGTTAGGTCTTAACTTTGTTTGTGGTGAGGTGTAGACTCATTTGTGTCAGGTCTTAACTTTGTGGTTGGGTAGAGACTGTTTTATGTTAGGTCTTAACTTTGTTTTTTGGTGGGGTAGAGACTGTTTTATGTTAGGTATTAACTTTGTTTGTGGTGGGGTAGATACTGTTTTATATTAGGTCTTGTGGGGACGGCGTGGCCTAGTGGTTATGTGACACGGCTCACAACCATAAGGTGCTGGGTTCGATCCCCATCTCAGCACCGGCCGTTACCCCGGGGAAGCAAACCCTTAGAAAATGCAGGAGGAAGCAGACCCTTACATAAAATGCATGCTGAAGTCGGATGCACTGGGCCGACAGGCGCAAAATAAAAACGCAGTGCAATGCACACCGCCTTGGGGATTAGAGAAATAAGGCGAACGCCAAAAAAAAAAATCAAAAAAAAAATATATGGTCTTAACTTAGTTTTTTGGTGGGGTAGATACTGTTTTATGTTAGGTCTTAACTTCGGCTGTGGTGGTATGATCAGTTCCCTTTCCTGTCATCTTGCTTTCCATAGCTGTAAATCAGGTACCAATATGCAGCTAAATATATCTTTGACAGGAGAGCAAACCCATTGTTCTTGCGGTGAGAGACATGCACAATAACCATTCAATGCTCAGCTATACTCTGATATTTGCTCGAGTGGGTTGAAAATGGTAGTACCACTGTAACCTTGTAATGTTATGAAAGCAGTGCTACTATTCCTTGTAAACCTTTCGGGTACAGGAAATACAAATGTGATAGTACTTTATGCGGTTGAATGCGAGCAAATGGAATAGCAGTAGACTTTCCAGTTATTGTTTTCTTTCTCTTATTGTACAACTAGATGGAGTGCTAACATGGTTTTAGGGGAACCAAAAGTATATCCTCAACATGGGGACATTCATGGCGCCTGGGCAAGTCATGATATTACTAAGAATGAGTTCATTGAGGTAAGATTACAATACTGAGTTTAGATTTATTTATTAAGTTAAGATTAGCTCACAAACGTGCCACGGAAACACCGGGTGAAAAGTCTACAAAAGTTTGCAAGCCCAAATTCTAAAGAGAGTATCAATCAACTAATAAGGTGTGGTCAGAATACTATTTATCATATGAACATAATTCAACCGGAGCGCATTTTAATTATACTTGTACATCCATACGTAACGGGTGATAACCATTTCTTTTCACCGCAGTGTACATGTGGGACAGGCGAACAAACTGCCGAGCATGTTTAGCGGGAATGTCCTCTGTATGGTCAGTTAAAGAGGATACACTGGCCAAAAGATTCGACACTACAATCAAAACTGTATGGAGCTAAAGAGCAACTGCAGTCAACGACCGAGTTCATCGTGGAAACTCGCCTGATGGTGTAAACATCTATGATGCAGTCACAAGAAGAATTTCCAGGCACTCAACAATGTTAGGAAAGTGCTTTTTCCACCGAGACCAGATAGATTGAACCCTTTCTGTGAAATTAAAAATTAACAAACCATTCCATTGAAAGAATTGGAGGGGACTTATTCAGGTTTATAAGATAATCAAAGGTAAGGATCAATTAAACTAAAACAAGATTTTCAAAATACAACCACCTACAAGAAGAAGAAGGCATAGCTACAAATTAACTAAAGAAAAGTCCAGATTAGATATTAAGAAATATATTTTTAGCCAAAGAGTGGTGATTGCTTGAAATGCGTTGCCACGGGAAGCAGTGGAGGCAAGGACAATTCATGTATTTAAGAATCGATTAGATAAGCATAGTTAGAGCAAGAAAATGTAAATGAAACTGGTTGTATACAGACTCTGCAGAGTTTTCGAAACCAGTATAAAGACGTTAAGTTAATTAGCCAAAGGATTAGAGCTAGAGTGTCGCTGGATCTATTCAACAACACTTATATATATTAATGGTAAATCTGAGACATGTCCGCTATGTGACATGGGGCTGCGATGGAAAAATATATGAGAATAGTGAAATGCGGAAACACCAAGACCAGACGGAAGGACGTCAACACAGATGGGCCTCACAACAGAAGGAAGACCCTTTTCAGTTAATTTATCTATTCAATATTGTACCATTAATTCTTATGTATCCAGTATATTTTTTGTCATCTTTCATAATCATTCAATTTCATTCATCCTCGTTGTACACCTCACTACATTGCATCTGCACAATGTTTTATAAAATGTATGATGATGATTTGACATTTAAAGGAAAACATTTTTTTTTTAAAAAAAGAAAAAAAAGGGATATAGATATATAAATCAGGAAATAAATAAATAAAAGGGGTCCAAATCAATTATGAAGGAAAATAAATATATTCATTCCCAAAATGGTCCCAGGAAAACAATTGGGCATATTTTGCCTCAGAAACGTGACTGGGTAAACTGAGGAACACCTGAAAATGAAAATACCTACGAAGGACAATGGGAGAGTCATCTAAAAGTGAGGAACAACGAGAGGAACTTCACGGAAACACCAGGCTAGATACAAACAGATACACACATGCATCCAAGCACTGGTTTATGTGTCTTAATATCACCCAAATTGACTATGGTCTGGGGTGGAATAGGCGTGCCTCTGCCAGTAGAAACTAGTGAGGCAAACACAAATAAAAATTTAAAACAAAAAATGTCCGCTATCCACATTACTATCAAGTCTGAAGTGGGCTCGTTTAAAAATTGATAAGTTTTGTACACGATTTTCCAGCTAGAATTTTTAGTTGCAGTCCGGCCTACAGCTATCAACATCTACGAGACTTTCAACCCCGGAGCAGTAGTAGCAATAAAAGCTGCTGACTCACACGGTCATTGGCATGTGTTATGGAGCACAGCAGGGCCAGTACATTTAACAGCAAGTCGAATATTTTTTCCCCCACTTAAGGTAAACTTTAATATTCATTGAAACTGAATTTAGCCGGCCACTGAATATAGCCGCTTACTGAAACGGAATATAGCCGCTTACTGAAACTGAATATAGCCGCTCATTGAAACTGAATGTAGCCACCCACTGAAACTGAATATAGCCGGACACTGAAACTGAATCTAGCCGCTCATTGAAAATGAATTTAGCTGGACACTGAAACTGAATTTAGCTGGACAATGAAACTGAATATAGCCGCTCAAAGAAACTGAATATAGCCAGGCATTGAAACTGAATATAGCAAGAAAATAAATTGGAATACATTCGGAATATAACGACTCACTCCTGCCGAAGACGAATGTGTCAGACCGAAAGGTGCATATATTCGCAGTCAAGCTGTAAACCACGACACAACACATTCTGTTCTCTGGACTACATTCCGCTACTTGCAAAGCTTTTTTCAAGGCTTGGTAGCGGGAGATTGAGAGCAAACAAAGAAGAAGAAGATATAGAATAGAAATGCACTTTTTGTCTCAAATGGACATGTAATTGATGTTGCGTTACAAGTTAAAATGGGTCAGTACAAATGTGAAAATATGTAATCTTCTTTCTTTTTGATTTTGTCCTGCCATTTCCTTTCAGCGTCAGGTTATGAAGAGGTTTCCCATAGGGCCCTAGTATGTCCTTCGTACATGAGAAGTTTTTACTGCTTCTGTTATTTCTGCTATCCATCTTATGTGTAGGCGGCCCTTGGCTCTGTATCCATTGTATCTGTATATGATTGCGTTCTGAGGGATAGGCCCTACTATCTGATATTTATCGTGTCATGTGGCCGAACCATTTGGTTTGTTGTCTCTTAATGAGATCTAACACTGGTATTTTACCTACTTGTTTCCTAATATCTTCGTTTCTGATTCTATTCATTCTTGTTACTCCAAGCATTCTTCGCAGACATTTCATCTCTGTTGTTACGATGTTTCTTTTATTGTTTGCTAATGTCCAATTGTGGCACTAATAACACAATGTGGGTAGGGATACTATGTTGTATAGTGTTCTTTTTGTATCCATTATCATGTGAAATATTTAACAATATTGCCATTTGTGGAACTAAATGTTAGTAACTTCTTTGTGTGAGGCCTCTGATTGTGACGTGGTGTGATCAGTTCTCTATCTCGCTGTTTTGTATTCCTTAGACCTATCAGTGAAAATGCAATTTACAGCTGGGTGGAATGAAGCTAGATTTGACCTGATCAGTTTAGCGGAAATAAGAATAGCTTTAACCACTCTGTTACTTGGGAGAAACAAATTGACAGCAATATAATAATTGACAGACATTCAGTAATTTTACAATTTTCTAATAATAGAATATATGTTTACATATAATTGGTACTGTGATAAAACTGATGTCTGAACAATAATTTACTAGTTTCTCCTGTAAAATAGACAGATAATCGATATTTGAGTAAAATTGTTACTTGAAAATGTTTTGTACATTTTTTTTCTCATATCTAATGAGCTATTGGTACTAAAGTAAAACTTGGGAAAGTAAGGCTGCAGAAACTAGATTGTGGTCTTATATCTAATAGGAGACTAAAACAAAGACCAGATTGATCCGACTTGAACTAGACTGTACAGCAGCCAACAAATGGTGTGAGATTGATGCTGTCCAACTTGTAGGAATTCAAGATGGTGCAGGTATAATGTTATGTTGTGTTAAGTGGTCTCGAGTTAAGGTGTCTGCCTTGGTTGCTGGAGGTTGTGAGTTTGAATCATGGCGGAGATCGGGATTATTTCTCGTGGATCTTCTGGTCAAAATATCAAATATACAGTTGTGCTTTCTGCAACACTGGTTCTACATAATTTGGTTATCAACGACATGCACAGCCCTTCTTAGTTGCTTTCCATGGCATGCATAGTATAGTAGGGTCTAATTATTTAATATTGTTCTTTAGAATATGGAGCCATTGATCCAGTTACCCAGCATTTAATTCCAGTTAATGTGTTGTTTCCTTTTTATGAAAAAGAGTGTATTTGGAGATACATTTCCGTTGATGACAGAACTGGAGCTGACAAACACCGTATTCCACATCCAATAGGCGACCCTTGAAAACAGGCTGGACTCGTGTTGTATGCATAAGAGATTAGGGATCGCAGTGGGAAGGCAAACCCAGTAACCCCAAAAAAGCAAGATGAAATCGAATGTGTCGGACCGAATGGGGCAGGTATCACAGCCTCATTATAAACTGCGATACAGCATCACATCATCCTTTTCAGGATGAACACAGAAGAAAAAGAAGAAGGTAAGCACATTTTATGACTTTTACAAACTTGAATCTATTTAGAAGGCGAACAGTGTCCACTATCAAATTGCACCGAGTTTGAAACACCCTAGAGTGCTTCTTTCTTCTACTTCTTCTTCTTCTTCTTCTTCGTTCTCAATCTCCCACTCCCAAACCCTGAAAGGGCTTAAGTAGCAGAATGTAGTCAGAGAACGGAATGCGCTGTGTCGTAGTTTACAGCTTGGCTGCTATATTTGCACCTTTCGGTCCAACACATCCGACTTCAGCAAGCATTTTTTGAGTACCGGGTTAGCATTCCCTCTTCGTTCCCATCTCCTTAGCCAGTCTGCCCTACTGCAGCCTGTTATCCAAGATCACTGCGTGGAGATGTAGAAGGGTCTTGGCAGCTATGGTTCGCTGGCCCTGATGCTAGCAGTCAGCTATGGGTCGCTGACCACTGCAGCTTATGTGTGCGCTGCTCAGCATCTTGATCCCGAGTGCTTCTTTCAACTAAGAAGAGACTGATAAATACACTATTTATTCCTATATTCTGTTACTAATGTCAATCTTGGTCCTTACTAGCAACCCGTAAGAGTAAGATCCAGATCTGTGAGATGCGCTGTGCGAGAAGTGCAGCTGGAAAAATAATCCGTGACCGAATCTGCAACACCACGCTGGGGCAGACAGTGGGAACAAACCCAGTTAGTGCCTACATTGACTCCGAACAAATTAAGTGGTTTGGTCATTTTGTCAGAATGCATTATGACCAGCCTGCACCAAGAGCATATCATATGCAAGACGTCGATGGATCGAGGGTGTCTCTGACACTCTCAGGAAGTTACCCCTAACGACAGCACAAGTCGCCTACTTGGAAATAACAAGAAATCTATGCTTCCCACCTCTCTCTACAATACTGTATGGTAAGGGCAGTAGGACAAAAGAAGAAAGAAGTAGACTAATTTCAATCCCGTCCACTCGTCTTTTCTCTGGCACACATTTGTGCTGAAATGTATAACTATATACTGCTTACAGCTTAGTCTGAAGATTTATCGTGATGAAAACAGCACCATCATAATCATCTTCATTATTTTTGAATTTATTATTATATTATTTAGTTGCAGCTGTAGATGATACGGCATTCGTTGCGGATCTGAAGTCCTTGGTAAATAAGGAGCAATTCAGTGATGTACAGTTAGTGGTTCAAGGCAAAATAGTTCATGCGCACAAGGGATTGCTGGCAGCAAGGTCTCCATACTTTTGTCAATTGTTCCAGAAGAACCCTCTTAATGCTGTAGGTTATTGTAGTTAATTTAGTACTCAATTTTTTAAATTGTGTCTATTACTACCTGGCCATATGTAGTTTAGAAGGCCGAACTAATTGAGAAAATACCAATGAAACACCACATGTAGAGGCCAACTATATTACACAACTCATATTGTGCCATGGTTTATAATCAATCCATGCATCATCCACATAGAGAAATAAAACAAATAACAGTACAAAACACAACAAATCACTGTTGAGAGTGATTCTTTCACAGAATCCTGCCCTGAAACCAACTGAATATCTTCTTTTAATTTGTTACGGTATACAACAACCAGCGCTCCTAATGCAACCAATCTTTTGAAATGATTACCCTGTTCATGACAGTGAGTATTTTTTAAAATAATGTTACCCGTTTTTCACGAAATCTGTTCAGTTTCAATCCAACGCGCAGGGTTTTTGCCAGGTATGTCAGCTTTTGGTGCATTCCATATGTAGTTAAAAATTGTGTGAGCAAGTACATAGGTGTAACAGATCATGCAAAAGAGATTAGGGCTGGGGACCTATTCTCTGGGGCCAAAAAAGTACTGAGGAGGTATTGACGATGGTGGATAAAGCTAGGATCAACACAATGCCATCGTCAAATGCTTATATATATATATACATATATATATATATATATATATATATATATATATATATATATATTTATATTTATATATATTTATATATTTATATATATATATATATATATATACATATATATATATATATATGTGTATATATATATATATATATATATATATATATATATATATATATATATATATATATATATATATATATATATATATATATATATATATATCATCAGTCCCGTAACCCAGAAGATCGTTTAGGCACCGTTATTGCAGTTTGTCGAACCCGCCATACGTCTCGATTTTTTGCCAGGGTTTTAGTTTCAGCTATAGATCTTCCCATCCACTATTTTTTTTTGTCTCTCTCTGCCACGCTTCCCAGGCACAGTGCCTTGCAGGATGGTTTTGGTCAGTCCCACCAATCGTGACATATGTCCACACTATGTAAATTTTCGTGTTTTTACTATAGTCAAAAGGTTTTTAAATTGACCTAACTCCTTTCTAACAATTTCAAGAACACTCTTGCTTGTAATGCGATCCAAATATAAAATACCAATAATTCTTTGCAAGCATCTCATTTCCATTGCGCACATTTTAGGGCAGCCGTCAGAGTCCAAGTCTCACGCTCGTATAGGTATACACAGATGACTATTATATACATTAAAGTCAGCTTCGATTTAAAGCTAATGTTCTTGTCTTTCAAGATTATTCGCAGTCTTGTCAGGGCGTCCATGGCCATCGCTGTTCTTGACTGAATGTCCACTCTAGACCCTTCTGCATTTATATCTGCTCCCAGATATTTGAACTGCGCAACACTTTTCATTTTCAGAGGTTTACCTTTGACTATAATTGGGTTTAAAATACCCTCTGGTTCATTGACCATGATCTTACTCTAAAATATATTTCATATGGACAAGTTGATCCAAGAGCATGGTCATTTGTGTTTGAGACTGCCACCTTACCTTTCACACTTAAACTCAATCGAACTCGTTTGGACAAAAGTTAAGGATGGAGTGCCACCTAGAATCTGGTCAAAATGCATTTTGTTAGGTAAATTGAAGTTTGTTGGGAATGTATAATCAATCTTCTTTAAAATACAACTTGAATTTGATGTATAGCATCAGTAGTTTTTAAGAAAAAGACTGTCAAACAGGCCTGAGGCCAGTCCCAAAAAATGAAGAAAAAAAAATTCTAAATGGCTGCCAGTTACTATTTTAAAATTATTACTCCCCCTAGAATTTAGTTATCACAACAAACAATGAGGGGTTTTCATGCTCTCTTTAAAAAAATATAATATAATCAGTACTCCCCACTTAATGCATATGGCAGGATATGTTAGTCACAATTTTAGCTTTTACAAATTTTAATTTTCAAAGAAAAACAGTTTTGTGAGAATTTTGAGAAATAAAAACATATGACGCGAAGATAAGAAAGAAAGTTAATAGGAAACGTAAGTTCTATGGTCACAGGTCTACCAAAAGAGCAGATGTCGAACTATGTGACAATTTAATAGGTTAGGCCTCTTGATTACGTTCTGGTAAACTTAACATCAACATTGAATCTTTCAAAAGTTCACTGACCACGCCCACTCAGTCAGAAATAAAGAGATGGAAATGGTGTGACCTTTTGAATCAGATTTAATATTTAAGTGAAGATGACAATGTTCACGAAGAGCTGGATGAAAGACAGAATAATTGGCATTTGAATACTAAATTTCAAAAACAATAGTTACAGAACTTGTTTGTCACTTTTGTTATTCCAGTGCACAATTGCTAAAGACAAAGAGGAAGGGTATAGGCAGTGAGTTTGAGTTTCATTGTAGCAGAAACAATTATAATATAGATCATTTTCTTCATGTAATCAAATATATATGTGGGTAATTTGTGTGTGAATTCAATAAACTGGTGGGCTGTATTAGCATTGAGATGTGTTGGAGGAAGGCTTGCAGACCTACAGATATTCTGTGGTTTTATGAACTTGTCACTACCAAATTAAAAAAAACCAGCCACAGCAAATGGTGTCCATATAAGAAAGCTGTAGCATATGAAACTGTTCATACAAACATACCAGTAACCTACCTGCTGTTGTTATGGCTAATCTAAAATCAGTACTTTAGGACCACGACAGGAAATAGCTACTAAAAAAGTGCCATGAAGGAAATACACAAAATGCCAATGATTGACTGAACAGTGCTATCTTGAAATTATGTCACTAGAATACGAATCATCGTCAAACTATTGTGAAAGCTGTTGTTGCTATTGCAGTTTCTGTTCATAATGATGGAATCAAATCTCTGTTGGTAATGGAGGAAATGGAATTGCATACTTGCAGGTATCTGAGAAAGTTCTATGAACACAAGAACATTTTGTCGCAAAAAAGGAACTAAGAGAAAAGCTATTAAGGCATCCTATGATGCCAGGAGGGCAACAAAGAGGAGGAGATTTGTACTGGATGATTGGCAGGCATCTACTAAAGGGTTTATTTATCAGGTCGGTTGTCATTGATAAGATTCAAGGTATTTAATCATCATAAAATGGTAAAAAATAGTGTCCTAAAGTTTTTGACGAAAACGGCAATGTTCAGACGGTATGTGTGATAACTCTTTTTGTTTTTGCGCAGATATTCTAAAAAAAACCATGGCTTTGTTGTGAACTATGGAAATCAAGCTATCTTAGAATGTGTAAGAGTTATTTGGAGTATCAATTCTTTTGACAAAATTAAGTGAAGATGTAGCTTTGGTTGTAGTCTATAATGAAGGGATAATCTTGAACATCATTATTATAAAAAATTTAGTGTGTATGATCAAGGCCACAGAAGAAATTACGTGCAGAGTTTTGCCATTTTTTTCGCATATACATTTTCAGAATTAAAAAAATAATGACGTTTTAAATTAACATTTGAAATGCTACATTACAATAAATGATATCATGATGTAGGGTGATCATCTTTAGAGCACGTGCTCAACTTTTATGTTGATAAATCATTAAAAAAAAATAAAGTTACAACAATAATAAAAATAATACCCTTCACTAGGTAGTACTCCTTAAAGGACAAATAGCAGCTGAAAATAAACCTTTCAAACTATGCGATATGAAAGAACTAAAGTATGCAGCCTTCTCAAATATAGACAAATATTAATGGGCTAAATATGAGGACCATGTCTTGAAAGAGGAAAAGGGCTATTGAAAAAAAGGTGGACTGTCATTCTTTCTTCAGAGAGCAGTCATCTATGCGTTGGGATCATCCGACTCTGATTAAGTGAAAAATTAACCTACATGTTTGAAATAGAAGTTTCCATCACCTTGGCAAAACGGTCCTATTCAGGGTCACCCCAGTCAGCTAGAAGATGGATCTCAGAACTGAATTATAACAATTTATTATTTGCTCCAGCATCTATTTATAGAACTGAACCAATCCATCTGAAGTATGTATTTTATATGTTCTATATATAATGTGCTTTTACATTTTCACACATTTTTTCTACGAAATACCCAGTTACTTCTTACAGCTTCTAAAACACATGAACTACATTACAAAAGGGCATTATGTGGGAGCTAATGTAGAAAATCTAATTCAAATCTGAGAGACGCCTATGCCTAAAAAAATAACATTTGTTTTAAAATTTACAGTAAATTATTTTCTTTAAGAAAATGGCACTACCTAATACAATGTAAATTAGTAAGTCATTGAGACATTGAAAAGATAAGTTAGCGTGCAAATAATCGCACATATCGGTGTAAGGGTGGAGAGAGGGTATACGCAGTGAGAAAATTGTTCAAGTAAATACACGACACATCCTGGAATGTTAGGCACCACAGCTAAATTTCTAGGTGCCAAGTCGACCTGGCGCCCGGGATTAGTTGTGTCGTGGCTGCCTGTATGTTGTTTTCCTTCATGTCAATACTAGATTTCATTGTAACTTGTATTTGTCATTGTCTGCATCTCTATTGGCTGCGGTTGTTATATGTGTTTTTGCCATAGTGGATAATAGGAGCACTGTGTGTGTTACAGAGCCAGGAATAAGACAGGTTATAGAAGCACTGTGTATGTAATAGAGCCAAGAATAAGACCAGGTTATGGGAGCACTGTGTATGGGATAGAGCCAAGAATAAGACCAGTTTATAGTAGCAATGTGTATGGTATAAAGCCAAGAATAAGACCAGGTTATGGGAGCACTGTGTATGGGATAAAGCCAAGAATAAGACCAGGTTATAGGAGCACTGTGAATGTGATAAAGCCAAGAATAAGACCAGGTTAAAGAAGCAAAAAAAGACTTATTGGTAGTCCAGGGTGACTGGAACGGAAAAATTGGAGAAGATGAAGTCCACGAAAACAAAGAAACCAATGACCAGGGCCTCAGACTCCTAGAATTTGTATGATGCAATAAGCTAGTAGTAGCAAACATGTTTGGGTTAAACAAGCCGTCTAGACGCTGGACATGGCATAACCCAAACAATGAAGTGCACAGCTAAATTGACTATATATTGGTCCAGAGGAGGTTTAGATCTAGTATCAACACAGACAAAACGAGAAGTTTCCCTGGAGCCGATATAGGAAGCGACGACGATCTTGTTATGATGACTATGCATCTGCAATTGAAGGGAGTTGCAAAAAAAAGATGTGACTAGACTATAGTTTGACCTGGACAAACTAAATAACCCAACAATCATTGAAGTGTTCCAATCAAGTGTAGGAGGGAGATTTGTGCCACTGTTGGCTCTCAGAGAGGGACTGGATACGGATACAGTAACAGAGTCTCTTAACGCAGTTCTCATAGATACAGCAACAGAGATCCTGGCCAGAATAGCACAGACAATAGCGGTGCTTGCACGGTTTAACAAAATCTGGCAAGATAAACGGTTAGAACTATGCACAAATCAGATAAATGCGTACACTGGTCCTGTCAATATTCCTCAATGCTTGTGAGACATGGACAGTTACAGCTGACCTTCAGCAAAGGATACAGGCCTTGGAGATGAGATGTTTCCGAAGACTTTTAAACGTCACATACAAAGATCGAGTTACAAATGAGGAAATACGAGATAGAATTACAACAGCAATAGGGCCTTTTGAAAACCTCTTGGCAACTGTCAAAAGAAGGAAACTCGCTTGATACTGTCTACTATCGAGATCAAATGGTCTTGCAAATACAATCCTACACGGATAGGTGCAAGGCAGATGACGAAGAGGCCGTCCCATAAAGAGGTAGGAGGACAACATAAAAGAATGGACCAATCTCCGGCCAGAAGAGGCACAGGCAGCGGCCACTGACAGAGAAGGCTGGCGTGGTGCTGTGAGGATGTCTTCATGTGTGCCCCAATGACCTCACCGGTTACGAGATGACCTGACCTGACCTGATAGGAGCACTGTGTATGTGATAGAGCCAAGAATAAAACAGGGTTATAGGAGAACTTTGTATGTGGCAGGGTGAAGTAAAAGATCATTCTAAGACACTGTGTCGAGCTAGGTCTATATTCCATAACTACAGGTCGTGCGCCAAGAAATGCTTGGGTAGAGTAAGACTTTTTCTGGGGTCGAGGAGACTAACGATCCTTCAGGCAAACTTGATCAAATTATTTTAGTCAGGGTCAGATGAAACATACTAATTAGACTATGTTAGCACCAGATACATGACCAAATGGGAAACCGAACATACTGGTTACACCAAAAACGATGCCTATTACCAGTTGAACCGAAGAGAGCAGGTCGTTGTCTTCAGACTTCGCACTGGCCACAACAGACTGAGGTACCACCTATTCAACAAATTGAAGATAGGGTGTACCGACGAATGCCCGTGCGGTACTGGTAAAATGACCGCTGAACATCTGCTGCAGAACTGCCCGACATACGAGGATCAGAGAGAGCAGATGTGGCCATTACCAGTGGAACTGCAAGACAAGCTCTATGGCAGTGGCGAGAGCCTCAGGATGACCGCCGCTTTTTTCGAAAAAATAATGGTTACTGTCTGACTGCGTACGAAGAAGAAGAAGAAGAAGACTATGTTAGCCAGGTCAGGTGAAACATACTGATCAAGAACCCACCTCACTTCCAAGCAGTTATCTCTGTGGCGGAGGCTGAAGTTTTAGCAAGGGAAAGAGTTTCTTTCAGACAGACTGTGATGGGAGAGGTGGTCTATAAAGGACATGCTACATGATGATGATGACAATGATGTCTCTTACACTTTACCTTTAGTACAATGATGTCTCTTACACTTTACCCTTAGTACAATGATGTCTCTTACACTTTACCCTTAGTACAATGATGTCTCTTACACTTTACCTTTAGTACAATGATGTCTCTTACACTTTACCCTTAGTACAATGATGTCTCTTACACTTTACCTTTAGAACAATGTCACCTACACTTTACCCTTAATACAATGATGTCTCTTACACTTTACCTTTAGAACAATGTCACCTACACTTTACCCTTAGTACAATGATGTCTCTTACACTTTACTTTTAGTACAATGATGTCTCTTACACTTTACCTTTAGAACAATGTCATCTACACTTTACCCTTAGTACAATGATGTCTCTTACACTTTACCTTTAGAACAATGTCATCTACACTTTATCCTTAGTACAATGATGTCTCTTACACTTTACCTTTAGAATAATGTCATCTACACTTTACCCTTAGTACAATGATGTCTCTTACACTTTACCTTTAGAACAATGTCACCTACACTTTACCCTTAGTACAATGATGTCTCTTACACTTTACCTTTAGAACAATGTCACCTACACTTTACTTTTAGTACAATGATGTCTCTTACACTTTACCTTTAGTACAATGATGTCTCTTACACTTTACCTTTAGTACAATGTCACCTACACTTTACTTTTAGTACAATGATGTCTCTTACACTTTACCTTTAGTACAATGATGTCTCTTACACTTTACCTTTAGTACAATGATGTCTCTTACACTTTACCTTTAGTACAATGATGTCTCTTACACTTTACCTTTAGTACAATGATGTCTCTTACACTTTACCTTTAGTACAATGATGTCTCTTACACTTTACCTTTAGTACAATGATGTCTCTTACACTTTACCTTTAGTACAATGATGTCTCTTACACTTTACCTTTAGTACAATGATGTCTCTTAAACTTTACCTTTAGTACAATGATGTCTCTTACACTTTACCTTTAGTACAATGATGTCTCTTACACTTTACCTTTAGTACAATGATGTCTCTTACACTTTACCTTTAGTACAATGATGTCTCTTACACTTTACCTTTAGTACAATGATGTCTCTTACACTTTACCTTTAGTACAATGATATCACTAACATTTGTCCATAATAAAAATAATCTGATATGGGACTACCTTTAAGTTACCTGACATGGTTATTATGAAATTGTCATTTCCGCAGGTGGAAATAACCTTACCAAATATATCCCGTGATGACCTCATTGCGATTTTGACATTTATCTACACAAACAGACTTCCAAACGACTGCAGCGTCCAGTGTCTTGTTTCTTTGTGTGAAGGTATGCAATGATTATTTATTTGTTCAAACATAATATGGAATCTGTGCTAATTGTGTATGTCAAAGAAAAATTTTTTCACTAAAATGTTTACAAGTGTCCCAGTGGATAGAGTACTTGTTTGTCATAGTAAAGGACATGATTTGCATCCAAATTGGAAACAAAAACTGCCAGACTGAAAAAGAAAGAAGAGATACTACCCTGAGCTACATAACGGGAAAACTACCCAAGCATGGACTGGACCCATGCATACACCGACGGTTCTGTAACAAACACTACACAGAACGGAGGGGCAGGAGCATTTCTGAACCTACCAAATGGCAGGAAAATAACACTGTCATTCGCTACTGGAAAATACACAAGCAATTTCAGAGCGGAGGCAGAGGCACTGAGGGCGGCAGTGGAAGAAATGGTGACAGGTAAAAGGAATGAAAGCCATATAGTCCTGCTTACAAATGCTTTGGCCGTAGTCACAGGGCTAAAAAGCCAGAAAAATACTGAACTTAATGATTTAAGAGCAGTACTCTGTCAACTATGCCAGCAGTCCGCACCAAAAAGGGTAGTGGTACAGTGGGTCCCATCCCACTGCAACATCCAAGGCAACGAGGAGGCAGACAGACTCACAAAAGAAGGTGCAAGACTACCACAACCAGATACTGGTATGACGTACGAAGAGTCAAAACGGCTTATTAGAGCTAGATACATGACCAAATGGGAAACCGAACATACTGGCTACCCAAAAAACGATGCCTATTACCAGTTGAACAGAAGAGAGCAGGTCGTGGTCTTCAGACTTCGCACTGGCCACAATAGATTGAAGTACCACCTATTCAACAAATTGAAGATAGGTGGCACTGACGAATGCCCGTGTGGTACCGGGAAAATGACCGCTGAGCATTTGCTGCAAAACTGCCCGACATACGAGGATCAGAGAGAGCAGATGTGGCCATCACCAGTGGCAACACTAGACAAGCTCTATGGCAGTGTCGACAGCCTCAGGATGACCGCTGCTTTTTTCGAAAAAATTAAGGTCGATGTCTGACTGCGTACAATGAAGAAGAGCATCCAAATTGTGTCATGCGTTAGACCACCCAGCTTTTAACGGAAACCTGCCTTGTAGTTAGGAAAACATGACAGCAAGGAAGGCAACTGTTCACATCATCTAAAAATGTAAAATGAGACTTCGCACATAAATTCTCTAACACTTCAGTCCCGATGGCAGTTTCTTCTATGAGGGCAACGTTTAGTTTTGTTGTTGTTGCAAAGCACATTTTCATTGTGGTCAAATTACTTATGCTTTTTCTGTTGTGACTACTTGAAGAATTTCCGGTACAGTCAAAAGTTGTGTCTTTGATATACTGCATGTATCAACCTGGTGTGATATTCAGTTATTTATAAAAAATGTATGTCACCATCTTAAATCATCATTCCAAGGAACATCCTTTAGTTCCACTTTCCTTGATTTTGATGTTTATACGCAAGTGCTGCTGCTTTTTTTTTTAATCAGCAAAGTTCTAATCGACAGATTCTGTGTTGCTCTGACTGCCATTCTTTTGTATTTTTTTTATCTGGCTTTCTAAGACATCTCAGTTTTGCCATTGGTAGATTTTCTTGCATGTTCTTCATCTAATGTGCTGGTTTGTTGCTGACAACACAATAATGAAATTGGTAATTTACATAGTCATTATAGAACATATGCACATATTACACGATAACAGCATTCCATATTTAGCTAAACATTATTACTGATTGTTCATGTATTGCAAAGCAGCAGATTTTTTTTAGGTCAAAGTTTTTCTTCTAGATAAATTGCTACCTATGACTTATATGCATCATCAACTTGGATCATTCTGGCTTCTATGGAGTAAGGGACCCGCACCGAGTCCCTTCTCCTGCTAACAAAAACAAGTCCTTCCACAAGAAGGCCTGGAGCTGGGCTTTTGCTTTGAAGAGTTGCGCACGCATGTATTGGAAGCATTTAGAGATCATTCTTGATACCATTTTGAGCTATGCCAGCAGTTGTGGTCCAGTTTATGTATATAATCACTTGTGCACATCATTTCAGAAGTTACCGCTACTGAGCTACCCGTATTTATTGTGTACTCATCTTCTAATTCTGGAGAAAACTGGCATTACGTCCGTCCGTGATGAGGTGTGCGGTGTTCCGAGCTGGACTCTTCAACCCAAATGTGGTTGGGCAAAGCTGTTAGCCTTCTTTTTTATGACACTGACCCTATTCATGTCTCTGTTCCAAGCAGATCACTCATATTTACAGAAGTGGCGTGGACGGTTTAAAAAAAAAAATTCTAAAGAAGCATTGGACAGACAAACACATCTTGACCCAAAGACAGAAAGCCTACATCAGAGCACGGGATCCGCTCATTTACTGGTGGTTTCTGTGGCAGGATGTTTGACATGAGGAGGGTGAAAGTCCCAAACACAACATACTATAGTCGCCCTTTATGATAGTGTTTCCTACCCTTTTTACACTCGTGGACCAGTGAAAATAGGAAAAATGGTTCGCTGATTGATGAAAATGGGAAAAATTTTTCACGGAACGCTCAGCCAGAAAAACAAACAAACAATCCCATTATTTATATAAAATGGTGTGTATTACTTGCTAAGTCTAATATTAAAATCAAATTCTATAGCTGTTTACAATAATCAGAGAGGAGGAAGACTAACATCTCGTCAGGCAAAATATACTGATAAGACATGTTAGTTAGGTTCAGACAACACATACTGGCCAAAATCCTCACCTTGGCTTCCTAGTAGCCCTCCCATGGAAACAGGCTATTTTTATGTAAGCCTGGCTAACGAGGTGAGGGATTGATATGATCCCCGTAGTAGTGAGTGACACGCAGATGAAGCCAAGCATAGCACAGCCACCTTGGTCCACCTTAATCAGGACGCTCAGGATGTGAGGAAAACTACTGTAACTCACCACTTAACGTCCTTTTCAGGGCGCACACAAGAGTAGCCTACTCAAACAACAACAACAACGATAATCAGAATTTGAGCAGTAAATAGATAAGGGGTTTAGCCCCAATTTCTTTCTTCACGGACCAGCAGGAAATTTCTGCTGACTGACAGCTGTCTGAGGACCGGCGGTTGGGAAACACTGCTTTATGACATGGGCTGAAGGTTACAGTGGTTTTATTCTCGTGCATTTAATTTCAGCATCCTGCACTACTGAACTACTAAGATTTACTTAATATAATAGTACATACATTTATGTACATAATTCCAGTTTCTTCCACTATTGAGTTACCAAGCATAAGGACCGCATCCACGTTCAGACTGCTGGACATATTCACTTGTGTAAATGTGGTTCCAGTTCTGAAGCTGACACAGCACAATGAACATCTTGGTATGTAGACTGTTATGCATCTCTCGGTTTGTAATATACATGAAATACAAGGGACTTGTCATAAGTCTTTACCCTGACTATTAAGGAGTAGGAGGAGAAAGTTGAAATTTGGCACATATGTAGCTCATTCAATTTGTACTGAACTTGAGAAGTATGAATTTCCCTCCTCGACGGGTTTACCCAGTATGGTGCATGACGCAACATAACTTATTGACTGGATTTGCTACTCTAACGGTTTGTCAGAACAATGGAGAAATCATCGTCATCGTTATCATACATACACAAATAAACATGATCTTTAATCTAAGCCAGACGCAGTTCACCTAAAGTGCCAGCTCTACTTCGAGAATCGACTGCAATGGGGATCTAAAAACGTTCTTTTTCTTTGCCTTGATTGTACAATCTGACAGGCTTTTCCATATTTATCATTGGATGAAAAATCATCCAACTTGTTTTCAACTGGTACATCTGTTCCATATATTTCCTTGGAGTATTGTTTCCAGCAATGTCTTATGTTTTTTTTTGATGTGACAAACATTTACTAACTGTCTTTCGTTCATCAATTATCTTTCTGCCCTTATTTTCTCCAAAATTATTTTCGTATTTAATTTATTTTCTGTCCTCGAGAAACGCCATATTCTTCCATATATATTCATTTCAAAAGTATCACTTCATTTCCCTTTTCTGAGGGGACGGCGTGGCCTAGTGGTTAAGTGACACGGCTCACAACCAGAAGGTGCTGGGTTCGATCCCCATCACAGCACCGGCCGTTACCCTGGGGAAGCAAACCCTTATAAAATGCAGGAGGAAGCAGACCCTTTCATAAAATGCATGCTGAAGTCGGATGCACTGGGCCGACAGGCGCAAAATAAAAACCGCAGTGCAACGCACACCGCCTCGGGGATTAGAGAAATAAGGCGAACGCAAAAAAAAATTAAAAAAATTTCCCTTTTCTCAAACTGTAAAGAAATCACTTCCCTTCTCCAACCTTTCAATGGTATCACTTCCCTTCTCCAACCTTTCAATGGTATCACTTCCCTTCTCCAATCTTTCAATGGTATCACTTCCCTTCTCTCACATTTCAAAGGTATCACTTCCCTTCTTCCCCAATTTTGTCATTGTCGACATTTATATGCAATACAGTAATGATGAGTATACACAACACCTGGTCACTTCGATTTATTAAATTCTGAATGATTTATTTGGATGTAAATATATGACTGATGTTGGCGAAAACCAGCTTTGATCATCTCTATTCTCTTCTGTGACATCTCGCTCCCGATAGGTTACTGAGAAATTTTTGGCTTTTCTATCTATAATAGGGCGCATCAATCTTTTTATACCTGGCGCCCAGGGGACGGCGTGGCCTAGTGGTTAAGTGGCACGGCTCACAACCAGAAGGTGCTGGGTTCGATCCCCATCACAGCACCGGTCGTTACCCCAGGGAAGCAAACCCTTAGAAAATGCAGGAGGAAGCAGACCCTTACATAAAATGCATGCTGAAGTCGGATGCACTGGGCCGAAAGGCGCAAAATAAAAACCACAGTGTAACGCACACACGCCTTGGGGAATAGATAAATAAGGCGAACGCAAAAAAAAAAAAAAAAAAATACCTGGCGCCCACTTTTATAACTTTCGTTACCGTACATTTTCCTTATCTCCCACTAAAATCTAAATTGAAGAAAACTCTATGATTGTCCACTGAGTCTGTATGTTTTGAATGTTTTTAATCATTATGCAGCATGTCCATTGCAGAACATCGCTCCCATGACATCTGTCTGAAAGAAACTCAATCTCTTGTAAAATTGTCAGCCTGCTCCAGACTATGGTAATGGACAAACAACATAGGCATCAACGGAGAAGTAATCGAACGAGAACATAAGTTTACATATTGGGGTAAACCATAACATGAGATGCCCGCATTGAGACAAAAGTTAAAACAAGGATTGCATTGGCAAAAAAGGCCTTCAAAGAAAAACTAAAATCGTTGATCTAAAAAAATATCAGGAGAGAACTAAAGAAAAGAATAATTAATACCCATGTATGACCAATTGCACTGTGAATGGGTGAAACATAAACTCTAACAAAGATGGATGAAGAAAAAGCCTGAAAGCGTTTGAAATGTGGTGCTACTGTAGAATGGAATGAGTGAGATGGACAGAAAAAAGATTCAATGACAATGCTCTCACAATGTCCAAAAAGGCACATTTTGAAAATTATATAGAAACGAAGATTGAGTTGGCTGGGACACAATATGCGACATATATACATAAGTCTTCTACAGAAGATACTAGAGGACAAGGTTCAGGGGAAAAGAGAAAGGGATGGACGAAGACTAACTTTACATCTCAGGCATGCAGAGATATTAATGTGCTAACCTTCACTGAAATGAAGACTGTTGTAGACAATAGGGTCAAATGGAAAGACATACTCAGAAAACCTTACAACCAGTCTCAAAACTGATCAACCAGGGGATAGTGTCCAAGGGAGAGATGTGCTTAGACAACCTTACAACCAGTCCCAGAACTGATCAACCAGAGGATAGTGTCCAATGGAGAGACGTGCTTTGACAACCTTACAACCAGTCTCAAAACTGATCAACCAGGGGATAGTGTCCTATGGAGAGACGTGCTTAGACAACCTTACAACCAGTCTCAGAACTGATCAACCAGAGGATAAGGTCCAAATGGAGAAATATACTCAGACAACCTTACAACCAGTCTCAGAACTAATCAACCAGAGGATAAGGGCCTAAAGGAGAGACATGCTTAGACCTTATAACCAGTCTGAGAACTGATCAACTAGAGGATAAGGCCCATTGAAGAGACATACTCAGACAACCTTACAGCCAATATCAGGACCGATCAACCAGATGATACAGTCCAATGGAGAGACGTGCTCAGACAACCTTACAACCAGTATCAGCACTGATCAACCAGATGATGATGGTATCTAGCTGCTGAAATATTGTTGTTAGTTATATGTGTCCCCCTAATTTTAGAGAGGTACGTGACTTTTAACCCCAAAGCAAGTTATTTTTGGAATGTATGGCCGTGTGTACCAGCTTCATTGTGTGGATGTCGCTTTGTAATTAGCTCTGGTAGGTGCTCAATTAATTTTTATTATAAAGTACAAATATTACATTACGGTCTGTGTTCACAATTATAAAAAACCCAGATTAATACTCATTTATGCATTACTAAACTGCATTGTCACGTAATCAAATTGGAGTTATTTTTTTGCAGATGATCTCAGTGGTATGTGCATCGACTTCATGGCTGATAATCTAAAGAAGATGTGTGATGTGCCAGCTTTTTCAACTTTAGAACAGAGTATCATTATCAGAGTGGTACAAGAGGCGGCTGCGAAACTAAATCTGGAGTGATGAGCTAGAGCTCCATGGCAACAAAGTCTAATTGTACGTGCAGTTGTGTTATTGCCTGCACATGAAGTACAAGAGGGCACACACATCTATTAGTGGGCGGAATTGTAACCGTTTTGCTTTAAATTTTAATTCAAACAACTCTAATATAACATTGTTCTTGTTTATTAGAAAGGTATCTTCTTCTTATTGTTGTTGTTCCTCTCTTCTTCTTCGGTGCTGAAAAATGACGTTGTGATGTTGTGTCATAGTTTACAACGAGACTGCAATATCTGAGCCTCTCTGCCTGATACATCTGATTCAAGCGCAGAGTTTTTAGGACCAGTTTTGTCTCCCTTCTGCGATCCCTATTCTCTTAGCCAGACTGCATGAGTGTATCCTGTTTCAAGGGCCACTACTTGAAGTCGAAATAGGGTACTACTCAGTTATTTTCGTCGACACTGATGAATCAATCAGAAACGAGTCGTTGGCTGCTGTCATCTGATTCACTGCTACATTTTCAAACCCAGAAATATATACTAATGTTTGTATTCGTAAATGTGGATAATTCTTCCTTTTTATCTTTTTGTTCAAAAGTAGCATGACGACCACACCTGTAGCTTGCCTTCTTTTAGATGGTATGCACTAACTCGTTTTTGTGCTGGTTTCTGTGGCACTTTGTTGTACAACTCTCTTTGTTGTCCTTAGGAAGTACATAGTAGAATGCAGTGACTCTATTGTTTTCTTCTTCTATGAAGGGAATCCAGGATACAAAAGAGGATGTGACTGTAGATGAATTGAAGATTTTACTTAAATATTTTGTGATTAGTTTACGTTCTTCTGGTTATTCATCGAGCGCTATCAAAATTTGAATGGAACTTATTGTTATTAGTTTGATATTTTACGAGTGACTCGACTTCTGGTGGTTGGTTAAAGTCAAAGGGATGTAACCTGAGATTGTGAAGTTTGTAAAGCCATCTATTCTTCTGGTTAACAGGGTAGTAGAGAACAAGATTTTCAAATGTACAGGGGTTGAACTCACGTTACCAGAGCGCTTTAGATAAGTAAAATGACTATAGAACATAATGAAGATTGTTGTTCTTGAATATAAGCTGGGATTAAGGTGCTGAGCATTGCATACGCTGCATCGGTCAGCGACCCCATATATGTCAAGACCCTTCTAGACCTCCATGCGGTGATCATGGATAAAAGACTGCAACAGAGCAGACTGGTTTAAGGAGAAGGGATCGAAGAGGGAAGGTTAACTTGGTACCCAAAAATGCCATGCTGAAGTCGGATGTGTCAGACCGAAAGGTGCAAATATTGCAGTCAAGCTACTTGCAAAGTCATTTTCAGGGCTTGGAAGCCGGAGATTGAGAACGAACTAAGAAGAAGAAGAATCTAAGCTAAAGGTAAAACTAGTAGTACCAGCGAGCTACAGGAACTATCAGTACCCTTTGCCACCTTCTGAAAGAAGTACCTATAGGTGAGTCTGTGGTGCAATGATGTTGGCTACGCTTAACATCACATATGTGAGCATCAGTTCATGTATCTAAGAACAGCATATATCCCAGGGAGAGGTAGGGAAGGTATGTTTATCAATCAGTTGAGTGGGGTCGGCAGTATGGCTCATGGAACTGTAAAGCAAACCGGTTCAGCAGTTGATATGCAGTGTGCAGGATAAATTGTTTTTTCCACCGATAGAAAAAGCTATGTTTATTAGAGGGTGTCTATAGACTTAAAGGCCAACTAGTGTTCTTACCGGAAGTAATAGAGCCAAAAACAGCCTTTCGGGCATGTTACAAAAGGCCACACAAGAGGGTTGTACACAGAACTAACAACCTCATAACAAATTGCTATACAACCACTATAAGAACACATATACAAAGGGTCAGCTACAGTTGTCCCACTGTTCTTAGTGCCAAAGGAAAAGGATTCAGAAGGATATATATTTTATGTTTTCTACCACCATATTACAAGGGCAAGTCAGTAATTAGGTCATACATGCCAATTTAAAAAATAAACTCAACTAAAATGAGATGCGAACTTGAAAACCAATTTTTAATTCACTTACATTGTCCCTCATTTCTCAACATAATTTCCACCAACATTGATACGCTGATCCCATCGCTTTATCAGTGCATCAAAACCTGCAACATATAAGTCTTTGCTCTGCTGTCTCAGATACATTTGCACTTTACGATCAAACTCTTATTTGTTATTCGCGAAACGTCTGCAGCCACAAGGTGGAATCATGCGTGCTACTGTAGACTAAACCACGGGAACACCAAATTGCAGTTGCTACACTGTCTATCGTTACCCGATTGTCAGTTCGAATCATTTACCCTTCTCGCCGCACAAATGCTTCTGTTGCAGCCGGAACAGTACAACCAGGTCTGGCTTAACTTAACTTAACATCTTTATACTGGTTTAGAAGACTCTGCAGAGTCTGTATACAACCAGTTTAATTTACATGACATTACTCGAAAAGCTATGCGTATCCAATTTATCCTTAAATGCGTTAATTGTCCCTGCCTCCACTACCTCCTGTGGCAATGCATTTCAAGCATTCATCACTCTCTGACTAAACAAATATTTCCCAATATCTAATTTGGACCTCTCTTTAGTTAATTTGTAGCTATGCCCTCTTGTTCTTGTGGGTGGTTGTATTTGAAAAAAAAACTTGTTATAATCTAATTTATCCGTTCCTCTGATCATCTTATATACCTGTATTAAGTCACCTCGAATTCTTCTCTTTTCTAGACACTGTAGGCCGATTTTTCTGTCTTTCCTCATAACTGTAACTCTGGTATCCCACTATCAGCTTTGTCGCTCTTTCTTGTATTCTTTCCAGCATGTTTATATCCCCTCTATGATAAGGACTCCACACTTGTACACAGTACTCCAATCTAGGTCTAACTAATGCTTTATACAGTTTGACTATCACTTCCTTGCGTATTATGGAGGCCATTTTGTATATCAGCTGCGCACGTGCATACAATACCTATAGTCTGCTATCTATTAAATCATAAAGCTGGATGTTGTTGCCACCTAATGACATCTTTAAAAACTACTAACTACATTTTTCAGGTATCCCATATCATTGTGTGACCAGTAGACGGCGTGGGCTAGTGGTTAAGTGACACGACTCACAATCCGAAGATGCTGCTTCGATCCCCATCACAGCACCGTCCGTTACCCCGGGGAAGCAAACCCTTAGAAAATGCAGGAGGAGACAGACCCTTACATAAAATTCATGCCGAAGTCGGATGCATTGGAGACGCAAAATAAAAACAGTGCAACGCACACCGCCTTGGGAAATACAGAAATAATGCAAACGCAAAAAAAAGAAGAAAAAAAAAAGAAGTAGCGTAATGAAATATGAGATAAAATATTAGTGATAATAAAATGATATCCATTTGAATTTCATGCACGTACGTAATACTTCACCTTGTATATGCCCTTGTACTTGTCAGAGATAATAAAAGTGGTCAAAACTTGTAACTATCAGTAATTGTTTTCTTTTCTTGTTCGTAGTGGTCGTGTCTCCTAAGGCAGAGTGTGTTGCACTTGGTATTGCGCTTTACACCCGTGCATCCGACTTCAGCACGTACAACCTTTCCAGTTCATGAATTAGAACTTATGGTAGTGTGGTGAGCCGTGCCACTAACCACTATGTTTCTCCGCCGCCTCTCTCTCTCTCTCTATATATATATATATATATATATATATATATATATATATATATATATATATTGATTGATTGTTACAGTGGGATACGACCCACTGTTCTACAACTCTCCTTGGTTTGGACTAACAACAGGACAGGGCATTTGTTAACAAAACCATCTGAATTTCATTGCTTTAGTCTGTTAGCATAACTTCAATGTCTTTGTCTCTGCTCTGAAATTACTTGAACATGTTCCCGTTGCCGCTGACAGTGTTGTCTTTCTTCCGCTTGTTAGGCTCAGAAATACCCCACCCTCCTCCATTTTAGCTGCATTTATTTCATAGTCGCCAGTGTATGCATGGGTCCAGTCAGTGTATGCATGGGTCCAGTCATTGCTTGCATGGGTCCAGTCAGTGTATGCATGGGTCCAGTCATTGCTTGCATGGGTCCAGTCAGTGTATGCATGGATCTAGTCAGTGTATGCATGGATCTAGTCAGTGCTTGCATGGGTCCAGTCAGTGTATGCATGGGTCCAGTCATTGCTTGCATGGGTCCAGTCAGTGTATGCATGGGTCCAGTCATTGTATGCATGGATCTAGTCAGTGCTTGCATGGGTCCAGTCAGTGTATGCATGGATCTAGTCATTGCTTGCATGGGTCCAGTCAGTGTATGCATGGATCTAGCCAGTGCGTGCATGGGTCCAGTCAGTGTATGCATGGATCTAGTCAGTGCGTGCATGGGTCCAGTCAGTGTATGCATGGATCTAGTCAGTGCTTGCATGGGTCCAGTCATTGCTTGCATGGGTCCAGTCAGTGTATGCATGGATCTAGTCAGTGCTTGCATGGGTCCAGTCAGTGTATGCATGGATCAAGTCAGTGCTTGCATGGGTCCAGTCAGTGCTTGCATGGGTCCAATCAGTGCTTGGGTAGCTCATCTCAATGTATCTCAGGGTTATGAATCTTCTTTTCTTTTCAGTCTAACTGTTCTTGCTTCCTGGTATATTTTCAATCACATCTGGAAAACGCTGTTGCTTTCAGATAAGCTTGCGTACAGAAAGGATGTGATTTGGTGTTGATATTTCGTTCATATGGTCTTCTATAACCTTTGTTGTGTCTAATTCATCCAAATTCGTTAGTTTTAGCATCCTTGGTTTTGAAGTCTGTTGATTTTATCAAAGTTCGACTTTGCTGCTGTTGCCAATGCCGCAATGCCATACTCAAGAACTGGTCACATTCTTCCAGTGTACACGTTCTTTAGGATGCTCTAGTCTGTTCCTCAGCTTGTGCCAGCAAGGGTAAATATAAATGATGCTGAACAGTTTAATAAATGATATTCAGGGATTGGTGGGTGTGGAGATAATGTAAAATTCGTTTGGGTGGGTCAAGTAAAACTTAATTACTCCACCAATTAATCAAAACCTTTTCAATTTCCTACGGAGCAAAGGTCTTCAACAAATACATGAAATGTATCTAAAGGTTAACCTGTCTATATCTGTTCAATTTGTTGTGACTTGAAGTTTCTACAGAACTCAGCAGCCCAATATTTCTCTATATGTTTTTGTATTTATAGTTTCGATTACTTAATTATTCCAGTGAAGGTCGGCTGGCCATGCTGCTTGTATGCCGGTCTTCTGACTGTGAGAACATGCACTCAAAACTTTGGTAGCGCTGAAGGTTTTTTATTTTCTCTATCGAAGGTTTAAAAAAACCTTAGCCTGTATAGTGCGTGATGACTGTTTGGACAAGTGACCTTTATTCCTCAGCTGTATACATCATTCCGGTGGACCCCAGCAATGAGAATGCATATTGTAGTAATAGTTGTTGTTAGCAGTTATTCTCATTTGTTTTGCAATTAGTTTCAGATGAAGACCTTATGGTCGTACAGAAGGGTGTTTTCTACTTCATATATGTGTTAAAGTAGACCAGATGTGTACGTTTTAGTGATATTATTGATCTGCTCCAGAGATCAAGGATCGCCTATTATGTTTTAGTGATATTATTGATCTGCTCCAGAGATCAAGGATCGTCTATTACGTTTTAGTGATATTATTGATCTGCTCCAGAGATCAAGGATCGCCTATTACGTTTTAGTGATATTATTGATCTGCTCCAGAGATCAAGGATCGCCTATTACGTTTTAGTGATATTATTGATCTGCTCCAGAGATCAAGGATCGCCTATTACATTTTAGTGATATTATTGATCTGCTCCAGAGATCAAGGATCGCCTATTACGTTTTAGTGATATTATTGATCTGCTCCAGAGATCAAGGATCGCCTATTACGTTTTAGTGATATTATTGATCTGCTTCAGAGATCAAGGATCGCCTATTACGTTTTAGTGATATTATTGATCTGCTCCAGAGATCAAGGATCGCCTATGTCAGTCAATAAGCCACTTCTTCTTCTTCTGTGTTCATGCTTTTTGGTCATGTTAGATCTGTAGTCCCGTCGCTAGAATGAAGTCCACAGTCCTCTCCAGATCCAGGTGGCAGCCCCACAGTTTCTTCGTCACCTCGGCTCCCTCTGGCCAGGTCTGGCATCGTAGGTATCTGTGTATTGGGCAGTTCTGTAAGATTTTATCAGGGGTCTGGACTCCGGTTGCACACGGGCAGTCACTTGTGTTTGATATCTTGAGCCGATGTTGGTGACCCAATAGTCTGCTATTCATATAGTCTGACTCTGCCAACCTGTTCTCAGGCGAAAGATGGTGGTTTGTTGGTGTCTGTGGAGATGGTGGATTGGGTCAGGTCTATTGCTCACTTCCATTTTGAGTTATCCTGATTGTGTATGATGGTTTTTGTCTCTTGGCAGGACACTGCATGGATAAGTTGCTCCATCTTGCCACCTGCTTTTGACAGAGAATCAGCTCTCTCATGATTCCACAATGGGAGGGTAGCCACTAAAGAGCAACTGTTGAGGTTCTTTGGATTTTGTGGAGCTCTTATATGTTTTTCTGCAGTATTTGTTCACGTCTCGTATTCTGTATTGCTTCCAGTAGTGATCTGCAATCAGTAAAGAATACAATCTGAGTTGGTCGGTGTTCGTCTGATCTGGTGAACATTCTCAGTGCCTGTAGTGGCATCATAGACTCTGCCTTAAGGCTGGAAGAAATCTTCTAGTTAGGGAAAGCTCTATGAACTTTTTTTCCATTATTATATCTTACAAAGACGTCTCCTCCACCATCCTTAACTGCGCTATCTGCATATCTATCTGTGTATACGTGGGACCGACCAGTCCTTAGGGTTATATTTTTCTTCAATCATAATCTGAGCAAGATTTTTTAGGTGTTTAGCCTGGCAATTTTCCTTTTTTATTCCTGGGATCTCTGTGGTTATTAGGATGTTTTCATAGCAATAGTTTGACTCCTTATAGTCAGTCAGCATCTCCGTTTCTGTGAATTGCTTTGGGAGAAGGTTTTCATGGTGGCGCTATAGGTGTTTTGAGTTTTGAACTGGTTCTCTAAGTCGGTTTTTTTGGTCAGATTTTGAAGTTTGGATTGCATAGGATGATTTGGCATGTATTTCAACTTTTAACTGGGCACAAACATCTTTTTATCTCGCCTACTGTCGAGGGAGAGTAGTTTAGTATGCTTCTACATTGTCTGGATTGGGGTAGTTTTCATCCCCCCAGTGATTAGTCTGAGGCCTGCATTTGGGACTTTTGTTAAGCGTTCTGTGTTTGTTTTGCACGCAGCCACCCAAACTGACATGCCATATTCCAATACCGGCCTGACTGTGCCTGTGTATACTTTTTGTTAGGATGCTGCTGTTTGCTCCTCAGCTTGAACCAGCCAGCTTCTTCACGAGGGACAGTTTCCTGGTGGCTTTTTACTTAGTGGCATTTAGGTTTTATTTATGGGATTATCTTCAAATGAAAACTCGCTTTCTTGCAATTGTAGCTTAACCATTTCCTTTTGGTTTGAAAGCGAGAAGCAGGTTGCTACTGTATTAGAGGGGTTGGTTTGAATACCACAGTCAGATGCCCAGTGTACTTGACCCTGTACTGAGGTATGATCCGGGTCAGAATATTGAATCTGGCTCTGACGTGAGGTAGGATTTTGTTCAGTATATTGCACCTGACCATGACGCCATATTTTTCAGCGCTGATGCGTATCTGTGGTCTTTTATTCTTGAGGAAACAGTATAAACTGTCGCACCATCAAGTGATTAAATACCATAACCTGAGGGACACGTTAGCTCAGTTCATATCGAGCCATTCGCTATTCTCTGTGGGAACAGCGTGTCTCGGTTCGAATCGCATCCGGGGACTAATAGAAATCCGGGTCTTGATTGTAATCGGGGACCGCTTTTCCAGTCAACCTTTCTGTAAATGGATACCTGACGCATGAGTTAGGGAAAGTAAAAACAGCAAGGAAGGGCACTGGCTACCTCACCCTCACAGGCTGCGGCTTAGTACAATGGAGTCTTCAAAAACTTAATTTCCAACCAGCTGTTAATTCTGCTGAATTTCGATTTTACTTTGACTTTACTTAACCGCACCAGATATACCACCCCTACATCAAGAGAGACCTGTTCCAGATGCAGAAATTATAGCAATATAACACTTTGTGCCGAATAAACTCAGAATCTGCAAACGGAATCATACAACCCAAGGAAATCATTTTACTCTCAGACTCAAAACTGGCGCTTAGAGTCTTGGAAAACAAAACGTTTCCTGATGTTAATAATGGGAAGAAAACGTGAACAAAATTAGTAAAAGTTGATTACGGCTGAGCTTAATCAAAATTTAAAAATGGGTATGGTCAGATACCGCACCGAGACGAGAACACAAACAAAACCTATGTTACGACCAATAGGCCTTCATCAGGGACAATAATACTGAACTAACAGATCAACATATAAGAAAAAAATGGCCAGCTTATCTGATTGTAGACCTAGTCTGTCTAAGCGACCGGTTGGGCCAGATGCTTGACTGAAAATGAAGGTTAGCGGTCAAATAAGGTGGCCAGGAGAGCGTAAGAAGTGAAGTGATGTTAATAACACCCACAGGTTGTCCACCAGCTGCCCACCTCTTATGGAGTTGAAGTAGTGCTTAAGTAGGTACCAGGCCATGTTTGAGTACCAGGAAATAGAAGGCTGATGAACTGGCCAGAAGCGGAGCAACAATACCACATCCACTATCTTGTATCACACTGCACACCTGCAGGCAGATCCTGAAAAACATATGAAGACAGGAATGGCTAAATCAGTGGGCTATTTGAAAGAAAGTCCGAATATCGTTTTTATAGCAAATAAAACTGGGTCTCCAGGAGTCAGTCTAGTAATGGGAAAGACAAGACTAAAATTTGATCTGTAAGCTGAGAAAAGGCCATGCACCTCTCACGCAAACATCTGAATAGAATCCGCCCAATACTGAACCAAATTGCAGATTTCGTCATCACCACAAGACGTCAGCCGAGCACCTCCTCATCCTGGGCCATGGTCTAACTGACCAACTAAACCAGGGTTTCCCATCACCACAATAACCGAAAGGCGTGTGATTTTTGTCCGGGAGATATTGAGTTGTCGAGAAATACCCATCATCATCGTAGGCGTCTCAATCTCTATAGACCATGCTCGTGGCGCCCTGTACGTTTTGTCCAGCTCTGTCTCCTGTTTTTCGACACTGTCTGTTATGGTTGTATAGGCCGATCCGTGAGTGACAGTCCCTGCCACAGATTTTACAACCATACTGAGGCGACTGGCTTGCCTGGTTGTTCCTTGATCTCTTCAGTCTTTCTCGTTTCTCTGTAGCCAGAAGAACTTTACGAGCGTCAGCAGCCACTATGCCACCTCCAACTGACTGTCTCCAGATAGCTCGATCCTGAGCAATTTCTATCCAGCCCTCGGATGGGATGTCGCATGACTTCATGTCTCTCTTGCATGCGTCCTTGAATCGCAGTGTGGGACGGCCGATTTTTCTAACTTCAATGGCTAGCTGTCCATAAAGGATATCATTTGGCAGCCTCTCATCTTCTATGCGATAAACATGTACCTACCACCATAGACGTCGCTGGCTCAACACCGATTACATGGCGTGAGTGTTTGCTCTCTGAAAAACCGTATTATGTGACCATCTCTCTTGCCACCCAATCCCCAATATACGCCGTAGACACCTTATGCGGAAGGTGTTGAGCCACCGTTCCTGTTTAGTTTAAGTGCTCCAAGTATCGCCTCCATACACGAGAGTGCCAAAAATGCAGGTCTGATAGACCCGGACGTTGGTGTAATGAGACAGCGCAATGTTTTCCCAGACTCTCTTCATCAGGCGGGCCATGGCGATACTTGCCCTGACAAGCCCACTGTCTATATCCTTCTCGAGCGAGAGAGTGTTGCTGATGGCAGACCCCAGATAAGTGAAACTGTTGACGACCTTCAGAGTGACGCCATTAATCTTTATGGATGGCGTAGTGGTAATGCTCGGTGCCCAGACCGTTGTCTTTTCCAGACTTATGGTGGGACAAACTGCTTGCACCCCTCGATAAATGTCTCCCAGTCTCTGCAAGGTCACCTCACTATTGGTCACTAGAACTGCATCATACGCAAATATCATCTCCCTAATGTGCACCGTCCTCGCACGCAGTCGGGACAGCTTAAACAGCTGCCCATCTGACCTGGTGTGCAGATAAACACCGTCCACAGAGGTGTCATAAGCGTAGGATAGGAGCATGGAGAAGAAGATCCCAAAGAGGGTCGGCGCGAGCACACATTCCTGCTTCACTCCACTCTTGATGGGAAAAGAGTTTGAAGAGGATCTATCGTATAGAACTGAGCACTTCATATCAGCATGAAAAGAAATTATCATGCTACCAGAGATACCAGTTCACAGATAAGGGAATTATGTCATCAGCGTACTGTAAGATCCGTGTCGTAAAAAGCAATAGATGTGCTTGTATATGGGACCGGAAACCTCATCATGTAAGACAACGAACTACAGAAAAATACCAATATAATATTAAAGCTTCAGTACAGTTACCAGCAAGGAGACACGCTACAGTGGTGGCTCCATCTCGTTCTGGAGCCAAAGCTTAAGCTTGATGAGAAATGTGTGTGCGTATGTGTGTATGTGTGTGTATAGTGCGCACGTAAATGTTCTTGAATTATAAAACTTTCCTTCAACTGTGAAACTGTCTCTGTCAGTTTAAAATGTTGTTCCCTAATTCTTTAAGTTATTCCAGACAAAGTAGTCAATCAATAACTGAATGCACACACTCTTCAAATTATTAGACAATTCTCATGGAACCGATCAACGCAAAATCCAATCAGTCAATGTATCGATGAAATCACGTGGCCAGACACTGTTGCACGGAACTCTAGAATAGAGACCGTTGTTGTTAAGGATCGCACTTCAATACCTGAAACTGGTGATAACTGCATCGTTGATGACGTCATGTGACTGGAGAGACAATTCAGAACAGCTTGCTCGGTAACATTTATATTCTTGCTATTTGACGGGATATTTTATTACATATACCAGGCGTGTTCAAGTGAAATAGGACCAAACTGCAACAGGGGAACATACGTACGATGCGCATGATGGCGTCACTTTTGGTGTAAACAGCACATACAAGCCGTCAAGTTTGCAAAATTGTATTATTCTTCGACTCATTATTTCCTCAACAGGCCGTTGAAAACATGGCGAGTGTTATACGGAATTCGCCCAAAATTGATCAGTAAGCGGTGATTCGGTTTCTAACAGCTGAAAGATGTTGACATTCATCGCAGAATGCAGGCAGTGTATGATGACAAATGTGTGTCGAAGACAACAGTGAAGAACTGAATACAGATGTTTTAAGAAAGACGTGAGTTAACGAATGATCTTCCAAGACCGGGTCAGGCGCATATTGTTGCGTTAAGAAGATGCCATCGCCAAAATTGATGCAGCGATTCGGGTGGACAGTCGCCGGAGCTTACGTTTGCCACACTTTTGTCACCATACACTGCCTTTTTTCTGCGATAAATGTCAACTGGTCGACATCCTTCAGCTGTTAGAAACCGAATCACCGCTCGCTGATCAACTCTTGACGAATTCCGTATCACATCCATCATATTTTCAACGGTCTGCTGAGGAAACTATGAGTCGGAGGATAATCACATTTTGCAAACTTGACGGTTGGTATGTGTTTACATCAGAAGTGACGTCATTATGTGCATCGTACGTATGTTCACTTGGTATTGTTAGGTCCGATTTCATTTGAGCACGCCTCGTATTTGATACAAAAGCAGACTTTGTTATTGCGGAAAACTCTCTTACAATTTATTTGGTTTTACCTCGCGCTTAGTGTTCCATTAAAGCTGTTCAGACATGTAAATTTATATTTCTTTAAATGTGTACTTCACATTAAACTCATGTAAATTTATATTTCTTTAATGTGTACTTCACATTAAACTTATGTAAATTTATATTTCTTTAATGTGTACTTCCCATTAGACATGTACATTTATATTTCTTTAATGTGTACTTCACATTAGACATGTAAATTTATATTTCTTTAATGTGTACTTCACATTAAACTCATCTCAACTGTTTGACATAACACACATCACTTTACAAAATTGGCTTGGTTATGAGACAGCGCAGTATGGGTGGTATTAGTAGTTAGCGTAGATGGACACACAAACAAATTAAATTGACCGTTTTGAATGTGTTGATCATTTCACGCGTAGATGATGATGATGGTGATATAATCCCCTTAGCTGTGAGCTGGCAGCTTTTGACAGCCCAATGCCTCCTGGACAAAAACTCACGACCGCTCCAATTGTTGAGACGACGACCAATCTCGTATAACATTTCTTGTCTTAGAGGCTCATGATTGCGAAGGAAGGTTATGGACGCATCTTTCGAGTATACTGACCACTGGAAGATCGTCACAAAAGGGCAGAGGTGCAATGTCCGCTGGTCTGCATCTCTTCGTCATCCATGGGGATAAATGATAGAGGACAAAAAGTAAAGAACGAGACAAGAATGCATTTCACCCATGAAGTGGGGATGGATCGGTGCAGTCCAGAGCATGTACCACTCGCCGGTGAGTTCTGAAACTACACATTTAGGGCTCCACCTGCTCCTCATCCCTTTTGTATAGCTCCTCTCCAAGGACCTGTCCGGCTTGGGTGACCCCGTCAGGAGTACAACTCCCGCCGGCATAGCTCCTTGGATCATTGTGGCGTGCAAGCTCTCCAACCTCGGCAAGGTAGGCTTACATAAGGGGAGTTCACACGTAGATAAGAAGTGGAAACACTGCCTAGAATCAGTAAGACTAAAGAGAAGATGGGACTTTTATTTACTCATAGGCAAACTGATAATAAAATGGAGGCTTTTCCCGAACAAAGCAGTAAGAATAATTATGTGCTGGACTAGAACCCGCAGGAGGATAGAAACGTTGGGTGACTATGAACATCTGGCGAATAAACAACTTCAGATGAAATCAAGGCCACTTGAGACACGTAGGTAGAGTTCAGACGAAATCATCTCTGGATTGCGACAATTCCAATGCTATGTTTCCGTATAATCAAAGATGACAGGTAAGTCTTCTTCTTCTTCTTCTTCTTCGTTCGTTCTCAATCTCCCGCTACCAAACCCTGAAAGGGTAAGTAGCAGAATGTAGTCCAGAGAACGGAATGCGTTGTGTTGTAGTTTACAGCTTGGCTGCGATATTTGCACCTTTAGGTCCAACACATCCGACTTCAGCAAGTATTTTTTGAGTACCGGGTTAGCATTCCCTCTTCGATCCCTTCTCCTTAGCCAGTCTGCCATACTGCAGCCTGTTATCCAGGATCACCGCGTGGAGGTGTAGAATGGTCTTGGCAGCTCTGGTTCGCTGGCCCTGACGCTAGCAGTCAGCTATGGGTCGCTGACCACTGCAGCTCATGCGCTGCTCAGCATCTTGATCCCGACAGGTAAGTGATGCTGTAGCGTATAACATCAAAATTTGCGACACATTCATGTATCGACGAAGTGAGAAAGCCACTGTTTTAAACCACATTACTGCAATTGTCTTTTGTTTGTTTTGACAGGTTCGTGCCCCTTGCGCAGCAGTAGATTTGGACAGGAATAAGATCGAACCAGAATATTTGTTAATTTAGAACTTGAATATTTGCGATTACAAAATTATTTTAAAAAACATTGTCGTCGTCAGACATAAATCAAAAGATATGGGGACTCAATCAAAGAAAGATAACTGTTGTAAGAAGTGCATGAAGATTCTCTTTTCCCACGTGGGGCTATGTGGAATGGTGATATTATACTGCGTGGCTGGAGGCTTTATCTTTGAACATCTCGAGAAACATAATGAAGAACAGATATGCTTTGACTCATATTCAGAGTATCGCCCAATGGAAGACAAGACCATGAACGCTATTCTAAAGATTTTTCATATTTACGATGGAGCCATAACAACGGAAAACACAGAGTAAGACTTCTTTTTTTACGTTGAGTTCCCAAATACTGAAACGACCACTGATAATTTTTATATTTGTATTCTCCTCTTCTTTAGTGTACGGATGTACACAGTTTTGTACGGGGTATTTGTCTCTAAAGAGTTTTTATATGACAATTTATGTACTTATGCCCCGGTATCTTGACCAAAGGAACTTGACTTGACTTTGTATTCACTTGTGTTGTCAAGTGTGTTCATTTCTTAGTCCAAGTGGTGTGCTATCTGTTAAAAGCCCGTGTTGTTATAGGATTTCTCTTATGCCATCTATCCGTCACGGTTTTCTTCGTGTCCTAAATCCAGATCATCTAGTGCTGTAAACGTGTAGTGGTAGCTGATCAGGTTTGATTCTTATGAGAACACCGAGCCATTACATCAGCACAAGGGACCGTTCTCACAAGATTTTTAATGTCATCGTTTCTCATTGTATCTCTTTTGGTGGCACCAATAACTTTTCTTAGACATTTCATTGCGCAAGTTATTGTGATCTTCTCGTGTGCTTTGGATGGGGACCAAGTGACAGAACAAAATGGGTATAAGTATACCTCTTATCAGTTGATGGCATGTTGACATCCTGATATTCGGGTGTTTATTTCTTCTTCTTCCTCTAATTCTTCTTCCTCTAATTCTTCTTCATCTTCTACTTATTCTTCTTCTTCTTCTTCTTCTTCTTCTTCTTCTTCTTCTTCTTCTTCTTCTTCTTCTTCTTCTCCGTACTCTGTCAGACGTCGACGTGAATTTATTTAAAGTAAGCAGCGGTATCCTAAAGCTGTTGACACTGCCATAGAGCTTGTCGAGTGTTGGCACTGGGGATGGCCACATGTGCTTTCTCTGGTCTTCGTATGTCGGTTAATTTTGCAGCAGATGTTCAGGGGTCATGTTTTCAATCCCAAAGGTGCACTCGTCAGTAGCTTGGTACCGTTTGATAAGTTACAGGAGAAGAAGTTTTCTGGCATCTAGTTTTGATTTCCCTATCAAGCCCTCCATCTTCCATTACAAATACTTTCCACATATTTGAACTCTTGTGCCTATTTAAGTTGGATTCTGCTTACACACATGTTCAGGGAACCAGTTGATCTGCTAATTTTCAAAATTAACGTCTTTGATGTGCTAATCTTTATATTATATATTTTAAAGACTGTTACAAGTGCATTAATATGATTTTGCATCCTATCTTTGTGTTCATACATTAGACTTTGGTCATGAGTAGTTCATGGATTTAGTTGAGTTATTTGCTTCTCTTATTGAATTTCGCTTCTGATGTTGAAATTTGGCTGACATCTGTTGTTATTGTGTCCATGTAAATGTTGGACGGCAATAATGCAAATACACAATTTGATTGGATTGCTTCTGCTGTAATTGTGTCCACATAAATGTTAAACGACAATAATGCAAACACACAATTTGATTGGATGGCTTCCGTTGTTATTTTGCCAATGTGAATGTTAAACAGGGAAAAAAAAATGAAAAAAAAAAAAATGAAAAAAAAAAATGTAAAAGTTGATAAAGGTTGAGTTTAATCAAAATTTTAAAATGGGTATGGCCAGACACCGCGCCGAGACGAGAACACAAACAAAACCTACGTTACGACCAATATGCCTTCATCAGGGACAGCACTACTAAACTAACAAATCAACATAGAAGGACAAAATGGTCAACTTATCTGATAGTAGACAGTCTGTCTAAGCGACCGGTAGGGCCAGATGCTTGACTGAATATGAAGGGGGGTAGTCAAATAAGGTAGTCAAGAGAGCGTAAGAAGTGATGGGGAATGCGCCAGATAAGCCAGTGGTGGCCAAATAGGGAAACAGCCAAATAGTGATCCAGGTGGGAGAACAAAAAAGAAGGTGATATAAGCCGGGAGGGGATGAGATTAATATAGGAGGGGAATTGCATGTGAATTCCTGTTTGATGAAGAATTCTGCTTTGGGAAAGGTGATGGAGCGAGAAAGGATGACATGAGGGCAGGTAACACAGCCACGTGTATTATTGCACGGCATGGTGCCTGAAAGGCTATTAGCGCTGGTGTGTAGGCGACTACTGACCACCAAGTCCCTCAGGTGTCTGTCCCGTTTTAGGCGACAAGGAGAGGATCGGAAAAAACTATACGAATGGCAGGATCAGAGTGAAGAATAGTGAGATGGCGGAATAGGATATCTCGGACAGAGGCGCAATGAGGGTTATAAGTGAGAACAAGTTTCACACGGTAAGTGTTGAACATCAACGCTAAAAACACAACAAGAGGACATATGTTCCAAATCACGGTAAGGTCTAGGTGTTTATTTCCTTCAGGGGTAAAACAATTAAATAGCTTACACACTGCAATACGATTGCAAAGACAAATGGCCTTTATCTTTCAGAACTTTAAATACCCCGACAGACTCCCAGTAACGCAAATGGATGTGAGCAGTACATTAGCAGCCAGCGGCCAGCAGCCAGCGGCCAGCAGCCAGCAGCCAGCAGCCAGCGGCCAGCAGCCAGCAGCCAGCGGCCAGCAGCCAGTAGCCAGCAGCCAGCGAATCATGGTTGGCTGCTTGCATCATAGTCAGCGAATTATAGCTGACCAAGACCCTATTCTGCCCCTATGAGGTGGCCCTGAAAATAGACTGCGCTGGTGTAGTCTGGCCAAGAGATATGGATCGCAGTACCAAACTCGATAATAGATCGAAGTAGTTGAAAAAATGGAAAGAAGAATGAGCCTATTTGGGTTTCCTAAAGAATCAATTTAATATAGACTTTCTGATCATCGATTTCTCAAAGATTGACTAAAAATGAGTAGTTGATGATAGGCATTGGCTGGCAGGACATAGTGACGGCAGACTTATGGGAACGCAGCCAACGGCGACCAAAGGGGGCAACAGATCAACAGTAGGAAATGGGGTTGGATATGATACGCGCAATGGAAAGCATCATGAAACGTGGTCAGACAGGCCCCGACATGGAATTCACAGTGGAAGAGGACGAGAGGTATATCAAGGGACACATGGATAAATGACTGGGAAAATGAACTTCGGTCCTAGGGCTTCAACTAGAGAGGCAGAAAAGATAGAACAGGACAATCATCTGTTTATCGCCATACTCGATTAAAAGAATATGCAAAAAAATCTTTACATTCTCAAGGAGTGAAAGAGGAATTACGAAGTCAAAGTGTATAGCTCGTAGTTAATATCTATAAGTCACTAATACTTCAATACTTAGAAATTACATTCATAACATTAACATTTTTGCTATTTTCCCTCTTGTTCTCTGACCCTGCTTGTTCTTGGATTTAGAGAACTGATAAGCATTCAACTGCAGAGTGTACTGAAAACATTCCGGGACAATACTTTGTCAATTGGTTACGATGGACGTAACTGTAGCATTTACGGCCAGGACAACGGTCCAAAATACCACTGGTCGTGGGCTGGAGGTCTCTTGTTTTCAGTCACAGTGATAACAACTATAGGTGAGTACTAGTCTAACAGTATTAGCTAGTACAGGTGAGTACTTGACTAATAGGTGAGTATTTGTCTGATAGTTTTAGCTAGTACAGGCGAGTAATTGACTCATAGGTGAATACTAGTTTAGAAGTTATAAATAGTACATGTGAGAACTAGTCTAATAGTATTTGACCACTTTACTAATAAATGCATACTAGCCTTCCTGCGGAAGTCGGATGTGTCGGACCAAAAGTTGCAAATATCACAGTCTAGCTGTAAACTATGACACAACGCATTCCATTCTCTGGACTACATTCTGCTACTTAAGCCCGTTTCAGGACTTGGTAAGAGATTGAGAACGAACGAAATCAAGTCAAATCATACTAGCCTAATAATGATTGTGTAATACATGTCGTAAGTGGAAACTGAATAGGGTTGTGTATGGGAATTGCAACCTCATCATTAAAAATAGGGAGCCGAAGATGGATTAGTGAATGATCTGACACTAGTCAGCGACTCATAGCTGACCGCTTGCACCACGGTCAGCGAACCACATCTGACCAAGACCCTATTCCACATCGAAGTAATGGCCCTGGTGCAAGGCGCACTCGTGTAGTCTGGCTAAGAAAAAAAGTGATCGCAGAGGGAAAGCAAATCTGGTCCCAAAAAGTGATGTGCTGAAACCAGATATGTCGGACCAAAAGGTGAAGATATTGTAGCATCGCTGTAAACTACAACACGACGTAAAAGAAGGTCTTTTTCAGGACAATCAAGGAAGCAGAATAAGAATTTTCCAGCCCGAACGACATACGAAGCCATACCTATCCGGTGATGGGGGAAAGAGGGATGGAGGGGGGGGGGGATTTAACCTAGAAAAGTCACGTGCTGATAATGGACGAGTAGATCTGCCATATCCAGTCAACCTGATCGTAGAATAAGCATTCTTATAAATTATATTTATAAAATACCTGTGTACAGGATATTGGAGGTAAAGTGCATTCTACTTTAACAGACGTTGTAACATGTTATACTTGTTACAAACGCGCTTACAATCGCGCCTACAACTGTATACTTTTACAAGTATTATCTTAATCTGGAAACTTTAAAAAATACTAAAACTGAAAGTTAACAAAAATGGCAGCAATTCATTCATCAATATAGTACAGCTACTTCTCTTTGAATATAATTACAATTTACATTAAAATCCCTTACCGATGCTATTTAGCACCATTAAGAATCGAATTACTCCTTTTTTCACTCTCCTACTCCGAGTTCATTCAACTAAAACCTTCTTCGTGAACTTAACTACCGCGTTGACCTACAATGTAAGATTCGAGCTTGACATTAATGTCAGATCAATATCATTGATTCTGCTGCTGTTGTTTGCTCAACTAGAGACAATGAGCAAATAATGGAGCCAATACAAAGCACCACGAAGTCAAGAGGCCTGTTTAAACTGAGGAAGCTAAAACGATTAATACAAGAGGCTTGTCATAAGTCTTTATCCTGACCGTGAAGGAGTAGGAGGAGAAAGTTGAAATTTGGCACAGTACTTATTCCTTCTCAATGTAGCCACACCCGAAGTTATACATTTCTGCCAAATCTGCGTGACCTTGAAAAGACCTTCAGAATAAAATAGCCTATTTTTCGAACAAAACCAGTTTTCACAAGCCAGTATGACGTCACTGTCAAAATGATTTCCTTTCAGTTGTTGTTTTCAAGTTTTAGGAAAAGAAAAAAGTCGGATGGAACTAAATCCGGAGAATATGGTGGGTGTGGAAGAATTTCAATATTCAAATCGTTGGCTGTTTGCAGCACACGTCTTGCTTTATGAGAGGGCGCGTTGTCTTCCCTTGCGCTATCCCTTGTTTTCTGGTCACAGTCTTTCTTAGTTTAGTAAGGAGATCATACTATTGCCCATTAACCGTGTTGCCATGAGGCAGGTAACATTCAATATGACACCTTTCACGTACCAAAAAACAGTCAGCATCACTTTTCTTGCAGATTTTTGTGCTCTTGACATGACAGTGTTGGTGAGCCCGGGGTTTTCCACTGCATGTTGGAAATTTTGGATTCTGTGTCATTATGGTGCACCCAAATCTGATCTACTATCACCGTGGTCGGCAACATGTTTTTCGACCGACACATTTTGAACAACTGGTCATAGCAATCAATCCTCGTTTGTTTCTGTTCACATACCAGCATACGCGGGACCCAGCGGGTACACACTTTTCTCATGTTCAGTATGTTGTGTAAAATTCTAAAAACTGTACTTTCATTCAGTTTTGCTGGCCTAGATATCTCTGTAATTATCATTTTCCTATTCTGGTCAATGATTTTCTTCACTCTTGCAGCATTTTCATCGATGCACTCCGAGGATGATCTTCCTGATCTTGTAAGATCAGCAACATCGGAATGGCCACACTTAAACTGCCTACACCAGTTTATTTACGGAAGCATAAGAAGGACATAATTACCCAAACACTGGTTCCATCTCCCTGTGTATTTCTGTAGGTGTTTTTCCCTGCAACATCGAGAATTTTATCACAGCTGTGGCCTCTGATTTCTCCATTGTTCTGACAAACCGTTAGAGTAGCAGATCCGGGCAATAAGGTGTGTTGCGCCATGCACACTACCGGGTAAATAAGTCGAAAATGAAAATTCATACTTTTCAAGTCTAGTACAAATTGAATGAGCTACATATGTACCAAATTTCAAATTTCTGCTCCTACTCCTTCATGGTCAGGGTAAAGACTTATGACAAGGAGCTTGTAGATATAGACAAGAAACCAACTTCTAAAACGATGCAGTGGTTAACACAACTGAATTCAAGCACGTAAATATGTGTTCAGTCCAGAGATATTAAACAGTTATATATTTAATTCATTTTCAAATTAACGATCTGAGCTGAGGAAGAGGGAGAAGGGAGGTCCGTTGTTCACGGCGCTTCTTCTTCTTCTTCTTCTGCGTACACAGTCAGACAGTAACCATTATTTTCTCGAAAAAAGCGGCGGTCATCCTGAGACTCTCGCCACTACCATAGAGCTTGTCTTGCAGTTCCACTGGCAATGGCCACATCTGCTCTCTCTGATCCTCGTATGTCGGGCAGTTCTGCAGCAGATGTTCAGTGGTCATTTTACCAGTACCGCACGGGCATTCGTCGGTACACCCTATCTTCAATTTGTTGAAGAGGTGGTACCTCAGTCTGTTGTGGCCAGTGCGAAGTCTGAAGACAACGACCTGCTCTCTTCGGTTCAACTGGTAATAGGCATCGTTTTTGGTGTAACCAGTATGTTCGGTTTCCCATTTGGACATGTACCTGGCTTTGATAAGCCGTTTTGACTCTTCGTACGTCATTCTGGTATCTATTTGTGGTAGCCTTGCACCTTCTTTTGCCAGTCTGTCTGCTTCCTCGTTGCCTTGGATGTTGCAGTGTGACGGAACCCACTGTACCACTACCCTTTTTGGTGCGGACTGTTGGCACAGTTTGCAGAGTGCTGCTCTTAAGTCATTAAGCTCAGTGTTTTTCTGGCTTTTTAGCGATGTGACTACTTCGAGAGCATCTGTCAGCAGGACTATATGGCTCTCATTTTCACTGTGTGTTACCATTTCTTCCACTGCCGCCCTCAGTGCCTCTGCCTCTGCTCTGAAATTGCTCGTGTACTTACCAGTAGCGAATGACAGTGTTATTTTTCTGCCATTTGGTAGGTTCAGGAATGCTCCTGCCCCTCCGTTCTGTGTAGTGTTTGTTACAGAACCGTCGGTGTATGCATGGGTCCAGTCCATGCTTGGGTAGCTTTTCGTTATGAAGCTTAAGGTAGTGTCTCTCCTTTCTTTTTCGGTCTGGCAGTTTTTGTTTGCAATACCTGGTATATTTTCTACCACCTCTGGAAATATATCCTGCCTCCAAGTAGGTTTTCGTACAGTAGTGATGGGTTTTGGTGTTGTTAGTGCGTTTATGGGATCTTCGTGCATCTTTGCTTTGGCTATTTCTGCAAAGTTTCTCCGCTTTAGTTTCCCAGTTCCCAAATTGTTTAGCCTCTGGTACATTGGATGGTCCGTCAGTCTTCGGAGTTTCTCTGACTGCAGCTGGGCTCTGCAGTCTCTTCTGTCGGTCATGGATTGCAGTTTTGTAATCTTTTCAAGTTCTACAATTGGCGTTGACTTCATTCCACCAGTTATGATTCTCATAGCTTGGTTTTGAAGTTTGTTGACTTTATCGAAGTTCGCCTTCGCTGCTGTTGTCCATGCCGCGATGCCATACTCGAGAACTGGTCTCACTCTTCCAGTGTACAGTTTCTTTAGTATGCCTTCGTCTGCTCCCCAGCTTGTGCCAGCAAGTTTCCTCATGATCGCCATTCTTTCTCTGGCTTTCATTCGGTTTCTCTCAATCTGACTTTTCCATGTCATGCGCCGATCAAATGTGACTCCCAGATAGGTTGGGTTGTCGTTTGGCTGCAGGATTTTGCCATTTAGGCTTAATTTGGTACTTTGGGGTTTTAATGAGAGCGAGAATATTGTGCACGTGGTTTTCTCCTCGTTTATTTTGACCAGCCATGAGTTCGCCCACTCTTCCAGCGATGTTAGGGCCGTTTGCATCCGATTTCTTGCTATGGTGAGATTCTTTTCAGAGGTCCACATAGCCAGATCGTCTGCAAACATTGAGCTATGGACTCTTCTTGGTATATTCTCTGTAATATCGTTTATATATACCAGGAAGAGTGTGGGTGACAGTACTCCCCCTTGGGGTACTCCCTGCTCGAGTGTCACCTTTTTGCTCATCTGCCCTTGTACTTGGACTCTGGCCGTTCTTTGTTTGAGGTAGTGGTTGATCCACTTGTACATCTTCCCACAAACATCACTTCTTCTTAGCTTGAGTCTAAGTCCATCCTTCCAGACTTTGTCAAATGCCTTTTCCAGATCCACCCAAACAGCTACTGTGTGTTTCTGTGCCTGGTAGGCATCTTCTATCTCCTGGGCTATGAGGATGACCTGGTCCTCAGTGGATCTGTGCTGTCTAAAGCCGGCTTGCTGTGGAATTAGTATTCGTTTTTCTTCCAGATGCCACATCAGTCTGGTGTTTATCATCCGTTCCATCAGCTTGCCGACACAGCTCAGTAGGCTTATGGGCCTGTATCCATTCGGATCTGTTTTGTCCTTTCCTGTTTTTGGTACTGGTACCAGTATTGCATCTTTCCATGCCTGGGGTACAATACCCCTTTTCCAGCTTTGGTTCAGGACTGATAGTAGTTTTTCCTTCGCTGTTTGGCCCAGCCCCATCAGCATTTCGTTTGTTATCCCGTCTTTTCCGGGAGATTTCCTTCTCTTTAGTGTTCTCATAGCCTCTTCCATTTCGCGCATTGTTAGTTTGGCCATCATGTGCTCTTCAGGAGCCGTATTTATGTTTTCGTGCCCCTTTAGCTCTTCGCTAATGTCTGTATGCTTATCTGCAGGGACCTCGATGTGGTTTGCTCTGGCATAGTGATCGACAAAGGCGTTTGCGGCTTTCTTACCTGTGATCAAGTTCTCGCCTTGCTTGATAGTAATTTGTTTATTTGACGGGGTTTCGTCGTTCATGGCTCTGACTAGCTTCCATAGCTTGTTCCCTTCTTTGTCCAGGTTTAAACTTTCCGTTTTATTTTTCCAACTTTCTCTTGCTGTTTGCTTGAGAGTGTGTTTGTACTTCGCCGCGGCGGCTTTGAGGGCGATGTTTGCCTCCACGGATTTTTCTCGTTCTGCCATGTTCCTCGCATTAGTTACTGCATCTTCCACTTTCTGTAACTCATCATTCCAGTAGGGCTTATAGTTTTTCCTAGCTCCTCTTGGGATGGTTTCAGTGGCGGCTTGCATTATTGCCTTGCTTAGGCTCTCTACCATGGGCTTCATTTTGGTGTTTCGTGTGTTGATGGTTTCACACAGCCCATCTGTCAGGATTGCAAATCTGTCCCAGTCGGCTCGTTTGTAATTCCAACGTGGGAGCGGTTTTGTTTCCTGTGGGCCTACTTCCATGTCAATGGTTAGCCTGATCGGCCTGTGGTCGCTACCTGCCAGTTGGTTTAGCACCTGGCGGTCTATTTTATAGTGTATGTCCTGTGTGGAGAAGGCCAAATCTGGAGTCGAGGTGGTATGCCATGTTCTTGAATAGAAGCTAGGGCTATCCTCCGGCCTATTGATTAGGGAGAGATTTGCATCTATCTCCCAATCTTCCACTTCGTCACCTCTACTGTCTGTGTCAGAGTATCCCCATCTCTCCGAGTGGCTGTTGAAATCTCCAACTACTATGCAGTTGGAGTCTCTGACCTCCATACTCGAGAGCGATAGGTCTCTGTTTGGTGGTCCGTACAGATTGAAAATGCGGAGTTTCGTCTCTAGAGCCATTATGTCAACTCCTACAATTTCTGCTTGTCCGGTGTGATTGACAGGTACCGCGCTACTCGGTATGCTGTTTCTGGTCAGTATCAGGACCCCTCCTTTGTGACCTTCTCTATCTAGACGGAAGGTCTGGTATCCTCTGATTGAGAATTTATGGTTATTGTTGAGGTGCGTTTCCTCACGGCGCTTCTAATTTCTTTGTTTCCAATTACAAAGCAGCATCTCTTCGCACATTAATCTCTCTCGTCTCTCTCTATCTCTCTCTCTCTCTCTCTCTCTCTCTCTCTCTCACACACACACACACACACACACTTACATACACGTACTATATGCAATAAAGTTTTACATTCTACTTTCAAGTGTATTTATTATAGCACCGCATCTTTCTCGTAACGAGAAGTATACCTTTCTATTTGACATCTTCTCTTAAATTATAATTTGTGTTCTTCTCATCGTAACCTTAATGAATAACAATATAAAATCATCAAACAACCCAATAAATAAATACGTTTGTATAATTTTAACATAACGGTGATACAACATATTCGCCCCCCCCCCCGCCCCCCCCCCCCCCCCCCGCAAAAAAACAACAACAAAAAAAACAGACTACGAGGAGGAGGAGGTTAAGTAATTTTATGACCAGTTACAGAAGTGCATCAACAATACCCACAAGAAAGACTTCCTCATAGTGCAGGGGGACTGGGACGCGAAGGTTGGCTCTGACGCGCCAGAAACTTGGTCAACCACTTGCAGACCGTTTTGTAACAGAGTTTAAAAAAACGTGAGAGGTCATAGGTTACTGGAGTTTGCCGAATACAATCATTTTGTGCTTGCGAATTCGCTGGGGAACCATAACATGTCTAGAAGAACCACATGGAATTTACCCGATAGGAAACACCATAATCAGATAAAACATATTGGTACAAACCAGATTTGTCTCCAGCATCAATAAGGCTCAAACAAGATGTTATCCAGGGGCGGACATAGACAGACATGATGATCTGCTTTAGCTTACATTTTGTCTCAGCCTAAAGAACTTAGCCAGACCACAACAACCAAGGATTAGATATGGCCTTGATAGACTGAAAGATCCACTAAACGTGGAAGTGTTTCAGCCTGAGGAACAATAAATATTAAACTGGCAGCAAGCACTGACTCAGATACAGAACGCCAGGATGCACAGTCTATGTTAGAAACCTTCAACAATATACTAAAGGATACTGCCGAGTAAATACTGGGCAGGTACAAACGAAGATCTAAACCCTGGGTCTCGGAACATATATTACTACTATGTGCCACTAGGAGAGCTCTCAATAATGAAAAAAGCACAACAGCCGGAGCGGAAAAATACAGAGCTATAGACAAGACTATAAGAAAGGACATGGCGAGAGCAAAGGAAGAGTAGATAATAGAACAGTGAACACAAATTCTAGACAGCATTTGCAAGAACAATGCTAGAACAGCGTACCAATTAGTTAGAAATCTGACAAAGACGTTCACGCCCACAATTAGAACAATTCAAGATGAGGCAGGAAAAGGATGTCATGCAGAGATGGACGGAATATTGCTCTCAGCTGTACAATATGAAGTCCCCTAGGGATCCTAGAGATGTAACCTCAGCAGACCAACAGGAAGAGGAAGATAACTTTAAGCATCATGCGTGAAGAAGTTGAGGTGGCGGTTAGATCTCTTAAAAAGGGTAAAGCGACCGGAGTGGATTACATACCAGGCCAACTATTGATTCTTGGAGGGACAGTGGTGATAGATTTTCTAACAAAAATCTGTAACATGATATGGCAGACGGGAGAATGGGCCACACGCTGGACAAAATCATTGATCATAGTGATAGGAGAATGGCCCACAAGCTGGACAAAATCATTGATCACAGTGATAGGAGAATGGCCCACAAGCTGGACAAAATCATTGATCACAGTGATAGGAGAATGGCCCACAAGCTGGACAAAATCATTGATCACAGTGATAGGAGAATGGCCCACAAGCTGGACAAAATCATTGATCACAGTGATAGGAGAATGGCCCACAAGCTGGACAAAATCATTGATCATAGTAATAGGAGAATGGCCCACAAGCTGGACAAAATCATTGATCATAGTAATAGGAGAATGGCCCACAAGCTGGACAAAATCATTGATCATAGTGATAGGAGAATGGCCCACAAGCTGGACACAATCATTGATCACAGTGATAGGAGAATGGCCCACAAAATCATTGATCATAGTGATAGGAGAATGGCCCACAAGCTGGACAAAATCATTGATCACAGTGATAGGAGAATGGCCCACAAGCTGGACAAAATCATTGATCATAGTAATAGGAGAATGGCCCACAAGCTGGACAAAATCATTGATCATAGTAATAGGAGAATGGCCCACAAGCTGGACAAAATCATTGATCACAGTGATAGGAGAATGGGCCACAAGCTGGACAAAATCATTGATCACAGTGATAGGAGAATGGCCCACAAGCTGGACAAAATCATTGATCACAGTGATAGGAGAATGGCCCACAAGCTGGACAAAATCATTGATCACAGTGATAGGAGAATGGCCCACAAGCTGGACAAAATCATTGATCACAGTGATAGGAGAATGGCCCACACAATCATTGATCATAGAGATAGGAGAATGGCCCACACAATCATTGATCATAGAGATAGGGGAATGGCCCACACAATCATTGATCATAGTGATAAGAGAATGGCCCACAAAATCATTGATCATAGTGATACCAAAAAAGAGTAACCTTCAACAGTATCAGAACTACAGAACCATCAACCTGATTAGCCACGCCAGTAAAGTTATGCTCAAGGTTATCCTTAACTAACTGCAGCCACGAGCAGATGAAATAGGTTGCGGAAGAACAAGCGGGGTTCAGAGCTGGTCGAAGCACAATAGAACAAATTTTAAACCTGCGCTTGATTAGTTAAAAATACACTCATCACAAACAGAAATTGTACCAGGTCTTCATTGACTTTAAAAAAATGCTTTTGATAGGATATGACACGACGCCCTATGGGAAACTCTGCGCAAGTACAAGATAGGATGGCGGCTCACCCACGTCATTGAGAAACTATACTCTGATGCCAGCAGTGCAGTTTACCTCAACGGGACCACATGTGAATGGTTCCGCACGACAGTCGGCGTGCGTCAGCAGGTTTCCTCTCTCCGACATTTTAAAATGTTTTTCTATAACGCATTATGTCAGAAGCATTGGATGAACACGTAGGGACGGTCAGGCTGGAACAGAACCTGAACTTGCAAGGCTAGTCGTAAACCTGGACAATGATGCCCAAAATGTGGGATTGAAATCAGTGCAGAGGAGAGAAAGGTCATGGTCAACGCCTCAGAGGGTATTCAAAACCTGATTATGGTCAAAGGTGAACCTCTGGAAAGTGTTTCGCGGTTCAAATATCTGGGAGAATAAATTAATGCGGAGGGGTCTAGAGACGAGATCCAGTCAAGAACAGCGATGGCCATGGTCGCCCTAACCAGACTGCGAATAATCTGGAAAGATAGGAACATTAGCCATCAATCTAAGCTGACTTTAATGTATACAATGGTCACCTCGGTATACCTCAACACGTGTGAGACTTGGGCGGCTGCACTAGAACGTAAAATTTGTGCAATCGAAACTCTTGGCATTTCATATCTAAATCGCGTTACAATGTTTTTGAAATTGTTAGGAAGGAGTTAGGCCAGTATAAAAACCTACTAACTATAGTAATAACACGAAACTTTACTGTTTAAAGAGTGGACGAGAAGGTCTATTGTTGAAACTAATACCCTGGCGAAAAATCGAGACGTTTGGCGGGAACTGGTTCAACAAACTGCAATAACGGTGCCTCGACGACCTTCTAGGTTACGGAACTGACAATGATAATTTGAAAGTGCACCAATAACATCTATAATTGATTTCTCTTGACAGTAGCCATTATTTTCATACACTTCAGTGCCTCCATGTTTGATCTTATCTTTAAAAAGTAGATGAGCTTTGGGGTTTGGTAGAAGTATGTCCATTGTGGTATTGTGTGGCGAAAAATGATGCAGATAAAAACATTCAATCTGCCCTAATTCGAGCTGATGTGTGAACGAAAATCAGGTGAAAGAAAAGTTGGCTGAAGCAAACGACTGAAGAAGGCATGACTTGGAAAAGGCTGCTGGAAAATCCACGTAAAGAAAGAAATCCACGTAAAGAAAGAAATCCACGTAAAGAAAGAAATCTTCTTCCTTCGTCTTCGGACTTCCACTTCAACTACTCTAACAAAAGCAGTAGTCAGTTAGAGGCGCTGTGCCCTTCCTTTCAGCAGAACACCCAAGGTTGGTAATTCAATGCATTCGCTCCTACTGGAATATAAACTTTGTGACATAATCTCATCTCAGGTAGAGGTGGATTCATTGAAATACGATTTAGATACGATTCAAAAGTAGTCTGACAGCTGGCAGATGGAGTTTAATGTAGAAATATGTACAGCCATTCCCATGGAAAAATCCAATAAGGATTATTTTTATAGGAGGAGAGAGAACAATTATTAAGAACATAGCAATTTAAATGGAAATACGTGTTATAATAGATCATACAGGTACGGTGCGGGAACAAGTCTAGGTGGCAGTGAATACGGCTAATGCAGTGCTAGGTATGATAAAAAAGAAACATTACACATAGGAGCAAGGAAGTGATAGTCAAAATGTAAAGCATTGCTGGGACCTAAATTGAAGTACTGTGTTCTAGTGTATAGTCCTTATTATAGATGGACTATATAGAAAAGATACAAAGAAGAGCTACAAAACCTGATCGTGGGATTTCAGAACTATAGTTATGAGGAAAGACTCAGAAAAATTGGTCTTCGTGTTTAGAACAGAGACACATTTGAGGTGAATTAATACCAGTTTATAAATTGATAAATGAAAAGATAAATTCGATTATATCAAGTTTTGCAATCAGTCGGCTACAAGAACAAGAGGGCACATCCACAAATTATTTAAAGACGGATCCAGATTAGATATTAGGATTATTGTTTTAGTCAGAGAGTGGTGAATGCTTGTAGTGCATTGCAACATAATCATCGGGTGGATGCAGGGTCAGTTAATGCATTCAAAAATAGACTGGATACTTATCGTTATTTTTAGTATCCGTGGAGTGGAATAAACTGGTTGTATACAGACTCCATAAAGCCTTCTAAACCAGTATAATCAAGTTAAGTTGATATCGAAGACAGCGAATCTGCAGACAGACTAGTAAAGTGTGGTGGAACTTTCCGTTCCTAGACATCACACAATTATGACACTGAGCATAATTAGACCCAACTTCACGGGTAATTTGGCTGATAAACATTCCTACTTCCGAACAAAAGATACTTCCACGTTTAACTAGATAAGATACTAATACAAATACTAATAATACTAACCAGATAAGGGCAATTCGTCATCTTCAGGCGGAGAACTAGACATAATAGACTCAAAGGTCATCTTTACAACACATTGAAGATTGGGACAGATGACAGGTGTCCATATGAAAACTATACCATGACTGGGGAATATAACCTACATAGCTGCATGTTTACACAGGAAGAGAGAGAACAATATTGACTTTGTGGGAAAGATGAGACACAAATATGTATGGAGATAAAACAGCGCTACAAACAGCTGTGTCATTAGTAAGATAAACCAGAACCTTGATCTCAGGAACAGGGAAGAACAAGAAATAATAATTGTGTACGTTTTGTTTTTCATGTTGTGCTTGAATCCTACATCGTGTTTTGTTTTTCGTGTGTTGTTTCATAGTAATAGATAATGTCGGTGAATTTCGGAAATGCTTGTTCTTTATCTTCTAACATCAGCTTTTCTCATCATGTCAATCTCCTTCTTGTTCAAGAATGATATCACTGCCGGTTACTTATTCATCGGTCAAAATGTATTCGACGTTCAAATGTTGTTTGTTATTCTATCTAAAAATAAATACATTGAAATTACGGCGGTACTTAGCTTCAAAAGTCGATAAAACGTATATAAGCATTGGCTCAGTGAGCACACCACGTCAAATAGAAAACGAATCCCAAGTAATAACTACCAACTCAAACCATACCGTACATCCGTCTTTTATCATGTCTTTTTTGTTGTTGTTATGACTTGTTCAATGTTTTTGTTTGTCCTTTGTCCCTGACGAAAGCTAATTGGTCTTAACGCGGATCTCATTTTGTTTTTTGTGCCTTTGCAATCACAGAGCCATTAATTATACATATTTTATATAGACTTTTGTTATACTATCGTATATATATATATATATATATATATATATATATATATATATATATATATATATATATATATATATATATATATATATATACTCTTTAAACGTTGTCTAGTCGACTTCTGACGTTTTCCGTGATGATCAGTCATTTTCATTACCCCCATTAGTTTCTTGTGAGCAATTTGAAATTCACTAACGTGTTGTTAGTCCAGTCCTACCATCGAAGTCCTTTTGGTCAGATTATCAATGAAACCTTACTTGACTATTTCAATCCATAACGGCCAGGACTTAGGGTTGGGCTTTCGCGGAGTATTGGGCGCGAAAAGGTTAATTAATTACACAAATCTGTAAATTTCTATTATTGGTTTTCTTATACGATTATGGATCTTTAAATCGCGATTATCGATCTTAACAATACTGTCGTGGTTTTATAAACAACGAACAGGAAAAAGCACTCTGTTTATTAGGGGTTGCTATGTGACTGGAAGGCGTGCCGGAAAAGGTATTGTCGTTTCTGGATCGACAGGCAGTTAATGGAACAGAGCTAAGACATTAGGAAAGAAAAAGAGTTGGGAATAAGAGGAGCTGTTTAGCTATGTGTGTGTGTATGTTTGGGTGTGTGCGCATGTGTGTGTGTGCGTGTGCGCGCGCTATAATTCAAACACTGAAAGTTAATCAATGGCTGAACAATCGATACATTTATAATTACGAGTATTTAATTTATTTTGAAAAGATGTTAAGTGTTTGTGTGTGTGTGTCTCTGTGTGTGTGCGTGTGTGTGTGTGTGTGTGTGTGTGCGTGTGTCTGTGGGTGTGTGCCTGTGTGATTATGTGTATGTGTTGTTGTTTATATATGTGCGCGAGTTACATGATAGCTAATTGTAAAACATAAAGAGAGAATACATGTGGTAATTTACAAAAGAAGACAAAGAGAAGACCTGTCCAACTACCGCCCAATCACCCTCCTTCCGATACTGTGCACACTTGTTACCAAATGTCTCCTAGCAAGGATTCACAAGACCCTCGAGGAGGCACAACCAACCGAACAAGCTGGATTCAGACAAACATATAGAACACTAGATCACAAGCTGGATTCAGACAAACATACAGTACACTAGATCACAAGCTGGATTCAGACAAACATATAGAACACTAGATCACAAGCTGGATTCAGACAAACATACAGTACACTAGATCACTTAACAACGTGCTGTAATCTGATCGAAAGGGCACGAGAGCATCAAACACCGCTAATACTCACATTCGTCAACTACAAGAAGTCGTTGAAACAGAATTCGCGTGGAAAGCGCTGAATGAGCAAGGAGTGGATCTCCACTACATCGAAATACTCAAGAAATGCTACGAAAGATACACCACCGTCATCCGCCCATTCACTCAACACATCACTATCGCGACCGAGAAGGGAGTACGGCAAGGAAACTCCATCTCAGCTAACCTATTCTCTGCATGCCTAGAGTCGACGATGGGGCACAGCGACTGGGACAACTACGGCATCAAAATCGACGGTGGTTAACCTCAGATTGGCAGACGACATCTCCTCATCACAGAGACACCCTTAGAAGCAACAGAGATGCTGCGGTTACTAGACACGGAAGGCAGGAAAGCAGGTCTAGTATGCACCTAGGGGAAACCAGAGCTTTGCGCAACCGTTTGGCAAAGCCCAACCCAACACTCTTGAGCTGAACGCCCATATGGGATCAAGATGCTGAGCAGTACATGAGCTGCAGTGGTCAGCGACCCATAGCTGACTGCTAGCGTTTAAGGCCAGCGAACCAGAACTGACAAGACCCTTCTACACCTCCACGCGGTGATCCTGGATAACAGGCTGCAGCAGGGCAGACTAGCTAAGGAGAAGGGATCGAAGAGGGAATGCTAACCCGGTACTCAAAAATGCTTGCTGAAGTCGGATGTGTTGAACCGAAAGGTGCAAATATCGCAGCCAAGCTGTAAACTACGACACCACGCATTCCGTTCTCTGGACTACATTCTGCTACTTAAGCCCTTTCAGTGTTTGGTAGTGGGAGATTGAGAACGAAGAAGAAGAAGAAGAAAAAGAACGCCGATAGAGGGTGCTGACGATTATGTATATCTTAGAAGGCTCTTCAACATGAAGAAAAACATAAAACCTGAGATCGCCAGACGGAAACGGTCGGACTGGGTAGCCTTCAACTTCATCATGACAGCAACAGACGCCACAAAGGACACCATACTGCGTGCGGACATATTCGACTCAGTAGTCCTGCCAGCGCTCTGTTATGGTAGCGAAACCTGGTCTCTAACCAAAGTAGCAGAGAACCAACTGAGAACAGCACACGCATCTCTTGAAAGACGCCTCTTGAGCATAACTCTCAGATAACAGCTGAAGAGGGAACTACACAATAGCGACATCCGAAGAATATCACACATCAAGGATGTTCTACAGTACGTCAACTATTCGAAACACTGCTGGGCTAAACATATATCCAGAAGACAAAACGAAAGATAGAGTACCATAACTCCTATGTGGTACCCGCGCGACAATAAAATACATCGGGGACGGCCCCTAACTCGCTGGCAATATTAACTAGAAAAATACAACATTCACGACCCCTCAACAGACAGACAGACTACTATCAGGTTCAAACGAATGCCTGATCACCCAATATATGACAGGATAAATCGCACGGGAAGAGGGAGATTATAGAGAAACCACTTCATATCAAAAACAAAAGAACTTGCAAGAGCAGACCAAATCATAAGCCAGGGAGTTGTTACAGATCTAAAACAAACATCCCAAAAATCCCACCATGGAAAAATAGCCAAGTCCCCTGAGATGGTAGAAACCATAAAGGGAATAGGGTAAAATGGAACTGAGATTCAGAAAGGAAATTTATCACCGGAGAATATCTTAGAAGAGTATACCCACCAGAAACATGGATACACATATATACAGATGGGTCATCTAACAAAGCCACATCCAATGAAGGTGGAGCGGTCTATTACAGACTAAGGAAGGGAGAAGAAAAAAGTCGAGTATTAACAACGAAACATATTCCAATAATTTCTGTGCAGAAGCAGAGGCACTGAAAGCCGCAGCTGAGCTTGTAATCCAAGATAAAGATATTCACCAAGAAAACAAAGTATTTCTGACTGATGCCGCGTCAGTATTAGCAGCGCTAAAACAACACAAAGATGAAGATATCGAGCAATGTATGTTCTCCCTGACACATCTCTCAACAGAACACCCAAGGTTGGTCATACAATGGATTCCATCCCACTGCAATAATGAAGGCAATGAAGCTGCAGACAAACTAGCAAAGAGTGGAGGAGCATCTCCACAAACAGACCTGAGTATCACATATAATGAGGCCAAGACCATAATTTAAGCCAACTTCAGGGTAAAATGGGCTGATCAACACCCCGACTTCCGCAAAGAAGACATTTACTTTAACTTACCTAGAGAAGAGCAAGTCATCATCTTCAGACTGAGAACTGGGCATAACAGACTCAAGGGTCATCTTTACAATAAAATGAGGATTGGGACAGATGACAGGTGTCCATGTGAGGAGCATACCATGACAGTGGAACACATCATGCAAAGCTGCATGCTCACGCAGGAAAAGAGAGAACAATACTGGCCTCGTGAGACAGATATGAGACAAAAGCTGTACGGAGATGAAACAGCCTTGCAAACAACGGTGTCCTTTGTAAGAGAAACCAGAACCTTGATCTGAGGATGAACGAAGAAGAAGAAGAAAAAGAAGAAACGTCTTTACACTGATTTAGAAAACTCTGCAGTCTGTATACAACCAGTTTCATTTACATTTCCTTGCTTTAAAAGCTTTGCTCGTCCAATCTATTCTTAAATGTACTGTCCCTGCCTACACTACTATATGTTACAATGCATTCCAAATATTCACCACTTTATAGCTAAAAAAATATTTCTTAATATCTTAATACCTTTCTTTAGTTAATTTGTAGCTATGATCTCTTGTTCTTGTAGGTGGTTGTATTATGAAAATCTTGTTTTAGTCTAAGTTATCCTTTCCTTTGATTATCTTATAAACCTGTATTGTCACCTCGAATTCGTCTCTTTTTTACAATGACGCCACACCTGTTCACAGTACTACAATCTGGGGCTAACTAATGCTTTATACAGTTTGATTATTACTTTCTTGCGCCTATGTTTATTATTTCTTTTTATCATACCTAATATTGCGTTTCCATTTTTCATTTCTACCGGGATTGCTCACTCACCTTACCTGTATGATCGATCTATTATAACCTCTAGGTCTCTTTTCTTTTCTATCATTCTAATATTGTTCTCGTCCATTCTGTAATTATGTTCTATATTGGATCTACCCGTGTGGATGGATGACTGTACATTTATCTACATTAAACTACATCTGCCAGCTCACAGACCATTCTCGAATTTAGATGAGACACTTCTGCATAGTTTTATGTCATCAGCAAATTTCGAATTTTGCAATCATGGATCCGACATCAATATACAAATCGTATATATATACATATACACACACACACATATATATACATATATAAAGAACAAAATTGGTCTCAAAATCGAGCCCTATGGCACTCCAATTTTTATTTCACACCACTCAGAGAACTCCTTATTTATGTCCACTATATCCTTCTTCCATTTGACCAATTTTCAATCTATTTGACAACCTCCCAACCTATTCCATGTGATTTTAACTTTCTAAATGGCTTGGCTTGGCTTCGTTCGTTCTCAATCTCCCGCTACCAAATTATGAAAGGGCTTAACTAGCAGAATGTGGTCCAGAGAACGGAATGCGCTGTGTCGTAGTTTACAGCTTGACTGCGATATTTGCACCCTCAGTCAAACACACCCGACTTTAGCAAGCATTGTTTGAGTACCGGGTTAGCATTCCCTCTTCGATCCCTTCTCCTAAGCCAGTTTGCAGCCTGATATCCAGGATCACCGCGTGGAGGCGTAGAAGGGTCTTGGCAGCTCTGGTTCGCTGGCCCTAACAGCTAGCAGTCAGCTATGGGTCGCTGACCACTGCATCTCATTCGCTCAACTTTCTAAATAATCTTTGATGAGGTGCTCTTATCAAAGGCCTTTGTAAAATCTAGATAAATAACTTCCACTAGCTCCCATTTATCTATCCTTTTAGTAAACTCCTCCATGAATTCTAATAGATTTGTTAATCACGACCTCCCTGTAGTAAACCCATACTGACTGTTAATGATTAGATTAAACTAGTCTAAATGCGTTACAATGTTTTCTTTGATTATTGACTGTTACAATTTGCAGACTATGCTCGTTAAACTTACAGGTCTATAATTTGCTGGATCTAATGTTTTGCCCTTTTTTAAATAAGGGGATCACTCCTGCATCTTTCCAAACCCGTTGAACTATCCCGTTGAAGATATTATAGCCAATGGTTTTGCTAGTTGGTCTATAATTTCAAACAGCAATTTTAAACGAATACCATCTTGACCTGGACATTTATCGATTTTCAACCCCTCCATTTTTTTCAAAACCATTTCCTCTGTAATACAGATTGATCTCAATCCCACTTTATCCATATCTCTTTGGAAAATAGATATTGGTAAATTAAAAACATGTCACATTACTTTTCCAACTGCCGGACTAAAATCCCTCAATGCCAAGATAGCAGATTTGGTGCTGGTAGTTGCTAAGGAATATGAAATATAACGATTGATTAAAATTTAAAATCTCGATGAGATTAACGATTTTAAGTTTAATGATTGATATATCGAAATAGAAGGATAGCTGAGAGGTGATCGCCTATCAAGAATCAAACGAAAGGAAGCGCGAAACAGTGTGTGTTAAAATCTCGTAAGTTTATATCATACCTTGGTCTCAGTGGAGGTGACGGGCGATGAACTCAGACCACACTGTGCAAGTTGTAAAAAACCATTGGCAGTTGGAATTTCAAAAGACAAGGCTATTAGCCGGCGTTAGTGACAAAATAATAAACGTAACGAAATTTCTACCAAATAGTAGCGTGGATGAAGGTCAATAAGTGATATCTCCGCCATCATGCAAAGACACTCCAGCTCTTCTTCTTCTTCGTTCGTTCTCAATCTCCCGCTACCAAACCCTGAAATGGCTTAAGTAGCAGAATGTAGTCCAGAGAACGGCTGCGATATTTGCACCTTTCGATCCAACACATCCGACGTCAGCAAACATTTGTTGAGTACCGGGTTAGCATTCCCTCTTCGATCCCTTCTCCTTAGCCAGTCTGCCCTGCTGCAGCCTGTTATCCAGGATCACCACGTGGAGGTGTAGAAGGGTCTTGGCAGCTATGGTTCGCTGGCCCTGCCTCTAGCAGTCAGCTATGGGTCGCTGACCACTGCAGCATCTTGATCCCCACTCCAGTTCAATCAACTGTTTGTACACTTGATTTCAAGTATGTAAAAAAGGTCCTCTACACTCCATGTGGTAGATGAGGAGCGACTAAGTAGACGATATCGAATGTTCTATCTGTTTGTAAATGACAAATATGGCGTCCTTTATGTTCTGATCGAGAGACAATCGTGTTTATTGAAGATCGTTCGAAATCGAGACTCAAGAAAGAAAACATCTACGTTTTTTGTCCAGTTTCTGGCTGCCCTTTGCAGAGCAACGACTAAGGGCTTGCAGACCGGTAGCCAGGTCGCTTCCTCGCTGTAATTACTTCCCAAACAATGAGTCATCCGTTTACAGTTGGGTCGAATGGAGCTTGTCAATAATAGGATCAAGTCCGGTACCTTTCCCCGTGAGTAGCAAGCTATCCACCACTCTGATACTCATCTGGACGCAACTTGAGTATATAAACTGGTTGTATGCAGACTCTACAGAGTCTTGTAAATCAGTATAAAGACATTAAGCAGTTAAGTTATAACGCTTTGAATTCAGACGAATGAATACGATTAATTTAGTATTACACTGACTCACTAGTCAGGTTTTAACATCAAATCAATGTAGTCTTGTTATGATTCCCAGGTTATGGCCATATTGCGCCCAAGACTATCTGGGGCCGACTGGTATGTATAGCATACGCTGTTTTTGGGATCCCGTTAATGTTGTTGTTTCTTGCAAACATTGGAGATGTGTTGGCCGATATCTTCCGCTTCATCTACGCCAAAATATGCTGTTGCGGCTGTTGCAAGAGAAAGAAGAAAGGCACAGAAAAGGTAAGTAACGTTAAAACACATATACGTGAAGAGATCAATGTCAATACAGGATCGCTTCAGTAGCAGTTGTAAGAGCCGTTGCTTCTCATAACAAACGACTTAGTCTAAATCTTGGTATGAGCGCATGAGCTGCAGTGGTCAGCGACCCATAGCTGACTGATAGCGTCAGGGCCAGCGAACCATAGCTGTCAAGACCCTTCTACACCTCCACGCGGTGATCCTGGATAACAGGCTGCATCAGGGAAGACTGGCTAAGGAGAGGGATGGAAGAGGGAATGCTAACCCGGTACTAAAAAAATGCTTGCTGAAGCCCGATGTATTGGACCGAAAGGGGCAAATATCGCAGTCAAGCTGTAAACTACGACACAACGCATTCTGCTCTCTGGACTACGTTCTGCTACTTAAGCCCTTTCAGGGTTTGGTAGCGGGAGATTGAGAACGAACGAAGCTAAGCCAAGCCAAATCTTGGCATCAATACGTTCCAGTCTACCTATATATAAATTTATTTTTGATTTACAGTTAGGGAAGGAATGTGTCGCGTTTCATGGAAATCTAAGCTAACGAAAAGAGGTCCTGGAGAAACTAGAGATGAAATTAGAATAGTTGAAAGACATAACTAGCCGTCAAAAAAATTATGTTGACCACATTAAAAGCCATGACATTCTTGTAAAAACCTTACCAGAGGGAAAGGTTGAAGTCAGTCGAGTATGAGGTAGCCAGGACTACATGTGAAGGATAACGTCCAGCGAATGAACGAACAGCTGTCTGTGTGTATCGTCAGGGCGAGAGATAGAGAATGTCGAAGAACCAATACAAGCAATCTTTATTGTAGAGATGTCACTTGAATTTAATTGATTGGGGAAGAGAAATAATGGAGGAAGATAACTGATCACCAAATCTCAGAAATAGCTGAGGCCTAGTGCAGTGAAGCCTTTTTATCCTCGATGTCAGATTCTGCAATGAGACATCCTTGCCCTTTCTTTACTAATGTATTCACATTGTAGGACCTGATTACATGGATACGATTGGCATGCGGTCATTGGGTAAACAAAAAATATTATTTCATTCGGTCAAAGTTCCATTCACTTTAATCCCCGCGACCCTCTTATATGGGTTCAGGATTTCCTACTTGGTTTTTTTTTACTAAAACTTTAAAACCTAAATCCAAAAATGTCAATTCTGAAAGTAGATTTGCGTTTGAAATATTGGGGTTCGGGGAGAGTGAGGAATTGTAATCTTCAGCTCACGAGTGCCTTTCTTTCTTTCTTCTTCATATTCTTCTTCTTCTTCTTCTTCTTCTTCTTCTTCTTCTTCTTCTTCTTCTTCTTCTTCTTCTTCTTCTTCTTCTTCTTCTTCTTTTCGGCGTCCGTCCGTAGTTTACAGCGATGCTGCTGTATCTGCGTCTATCGGTGATATTTATCCGATTTAAACACGGCATTTTTTTACCCCGTGTTTGTCTTCCCTCTTCGGTCTCTGATCTTTTAGTTAGGTTGCATGGTTGCAGTCTGTTTCCAGGACCGCCACTCGGAGGCGGAGTAGGGTCTTGGTCAGTTTCGGGTCACCTGACCCTGATACAAACAATCCGCTATGAGTGGCTGGTTGCTGTCAGCTCATTCACTGCTGCATCTTCGGCCCAGAATAGCCTTCTTAAGTGAACCCCCGAGTGGGGACGTGGTTAGTGTTCCAACCATACCCCAAAATCTGCTCGTGTTCGGCTTCATGACAGCAAGGTCCTACTTCTATGAGAAATAAACTTATTTTTGAAGATTCTTGCTGAAGCTGGATGCACTTCTGGGGCTTGAAAAAACATATTCCAACGTACTAGAATTCTGAAACAATGTGAACAAATAAAGACAAATTTAAAAAGAACCACCCGACGATAGAAAGAACACCCAGTCTTTGCCAGGTTTTAGCTAGTGTCTCCAGATAACGTCTTATTTTGTCTTACTGCCTTTACCATGAGGCGTCGCTGAGAGGCGGAATATCCTACTGCTATTGCAATGAGGCGTCGCTGAGATTCGGGATGTCCTACTGCTCTTGCCATGAGGCGTCGTGGAGAGACGGAATGTCCTACTGCTCTTGCCATGAAGCGTCGTAGAGAAACGGAATGCGTAGATTTCTTGTTATCGCCAAGTGGGAGGCTTGTGCTGTCGTTAGGTGTAACTCCATGAGAGTGTCAGAAACAACTTCGATCAACCAACATCTAGGTCGCCCCTCGCTCGGGTACCAGAGACCTGCATATGAAATGGTCTCGCTGCTGGTTGAACACAACGCTTTCTGACTAAATGATCAAACCACTTGATTTGATGATCGTCAATGTGGACACTAACTAGGTGTGTCCCTCTACCTGCCTCAGAATGATTTTGCGAATTCGGTCACGGATTGTCTTTAGGGCTGCACTTCTCCAACAGCGCATCTCACAGTTACGGACCTTAGTCGTATGTGTTTCTAGTAAGGACCAAGAATAACATTGGTAACTCAGTGAAGGAATAAAGTGTATTTATCAGCTTTTTCTTAGTGAAATGATGCACTCTAGGGTGTTTCAAAATTGGTGCAATTTGGTCCAGGTAACGATACATGTATTCTAACCACTGGGCCACTCACTCCTTAGTGTTTTAATATGCGTGGTCTGTTCAAAAAGTATCTGACAATTTGGGCCGGAAAAATACAATTACTCACCTTGAGGTTTGAAACCCTAATCCCCTTCAGTACTCTCATTGGGACTCCTCACTTCTCCCAGCGGTTCCGCCATTTTGGGAAGCATTCCATTAACGCCTCTTTGGAAATAAAGTACAACTGGGTTGTCGCACTCCTCATAATGTCTTCTCGTCACTCAAATCTGGTCCATTTCAACGGAATTTTAAACTTTGGTAACAGTCAAACGTAGCAAGGAGCCGTATCGGGAGAATAAATAGTCTGACGGGAGCTGTCAAACATGGCAAGGAGCTGTGTCGGGAGAATAAATAGTCTGGCGGGAGCTGTCAAACATGGCAAGGAGACGTGTCGGGAGAATAAAGAGTCTGACGGGAACAGTCAAACATGGCAAGGAGCCGTGTCGGGAGAATAAAGAGTCTGACGAACCCGAGAAATGTTGTGATTGGCCAACGTGATGTTGTTCGACGTGAACGAGCGGGCCTATGGACAACGGAAACTTGGCAGCCCCATCATGACAACTCGAACTTGGCGGCTTCATCATGACAACGAGAACTTGGCAGCTCCATCATGAAAACGGGAACTTGGCAGCTCCATCATGACAACTCGAACTTGACAGCTCCATCATGACAACGGGAACTTGGCACCTCCATCATGACAACGGGAACTTGGCAGCTCCATCATGACAACGGGAACTTGGCAGCTCCATCATGACAACTCGATCTTGGCAGCTCCATCATGACAACGGGAACTTGGCAGCTCCATCATGACAACGGGAACTTGGCAACTCCATCATGACAACGGGAACTTGGCAGCTCCATCGTGACAACGCACTCGCCTATTTTTCGCATCTGATTCAGACTTTTTTGGCCAAACACAACCTTCCTCTGATTCGCAAGACTCCCAATTCTCCTGACATTGCTTCTTGTGATTGTTGGCTCGTTCCCAACCCGAAATTTCTGGTGAAAGGGACCCGATTTAAGTGACGAGAAGACATTTTTCAGAATGCGACGACCATGCTGTACTCCAATCCCAAAGAGGCTTTCCTGAAATTCTTCCAAGAAGTGAGAGAAGTGTGTGGAGCTCCAATGATCGCTGGGAGAAGTGTGTGGAGCCACAAGGATCACTGGGAGAAGTGCGTAGAGCCCCAATGAGAGTACTTTGAAAAAGGGATTAGAGTTTCAAACCTCTAGGTGAGTAATTGTATTTTTGGGGCTAAAAGGTAAGATACTTTTTGAACACATCTCGTATGTTCTTTTTGTAGCTTCACAACCATTTCGTAACCAGAATATGCTCTCTTCAACGTATTGGCAGGTTGTGGGCAGGAGTCGCTCCATCAACAACAGTGAGGGACAGTGGAAAGCAGCTAAAAGTAACACATTTTCAGGTAAATTAGTTCATTCATGTGCTAGAAGCGACAGAGAAGTGTTTGGAATCTCTGTGGTTTTCTGGGACAATGTTATAACCCAAAAGGCTCTGCCTGTGGTTCAAGGTTATCTCTCATGCAGACATCTACAAATAACATCAGATCGAATCGGTTGCGGTCTAAACAGCAATGGGCGGATACAGAAATCTCCAACGTCCCCTGTTTCTTCCCGTGAAAGTGCGACAGTAACATAACTTTCTGGGCTTTGTTCCGTACTTTTTATACTAGGGCCAATTTCAGTGGGGGTCACTGATTTGATATAGCGAGAATATTACAAGGATTGCAGTGAAACTCGACACCAATGGTAAACGAGCAACACAAAGTTGAGATACAGTTTTGAAACGAGTACGAAACAAATAAACCAGACAAGGTTGACGCAACACTGTTCGTTGGATACATGGAAATAAAGAGAATAACGTGGTTTGGACAACTGAAACAATCCGACCAAAGTTACCAGCTGCGCGGATCTGCAATACGAGACATCAGGGTTGTGGAGAAAGAGGAAAACCAAGAAAAAAAAAGATGGATAAACGGTGTCAGTGAGACACTGAAGAAACAATGATTGACAACATCGTCAGCGATAAATCTGGCATACGGCAGAAAACGTCATCTTTCTATGTCGTCTAACGACACAGACGGATAGTGCATATTGTTGATGATATATATACACGTCTTAACAAAAGAGCTCGTCTGCTTGTCTGTGACAAGTAACAATTTTTGCTTGACGAGTAACAAAAATCCGTTTTTAATCGTCAATTACTTCTTTAATGGTTATAACATAACGACTCTCGCACAATTATTCATGATATTACGGTTCGAACAGATTGTACATTAGCTAGTCTATGGTGGTTGATCTTCTTCTTCTTCTTCTTCTTCGTACGCAGTCAGACAGTAACCATTATTTTTTCGAAAAAAGCGGCGGTCATCCTGAGGCTGTCGACACTGCCATAGAGCTTGTCTTGTGGTTCCACTGGTGATGGCCACATCTGCTCTCTCTGATCCTCGTATGTCGGGCAGTTCTGCAGCAGATGTTCAGCGGTCATTTTCCCGGTACCACACGGGCATTCGTCGGTTCCACCTATCTTCAATGTGTTGAATAGGTGGTACCTCAGTCTATTGTGGCCAGTGCGAAGTCTGAAGACAACGACCTGCTCTCTTCTGTTCAACTGGTAATATGCATCGTTTTTGGTGTAACCAGTATGTTCGGTTTCCCATTTGGTCATGTATCTGGCTTTAATAAGCCGTTTTGACTTCGTTCGTCATACTAGTATCTGTTTGTGGTAGTCTTGCACCTTCTTTTGCCAGTCTGTCTGCCTCCTCGTTGCCTTGGATGTTGCAGTGTGATGGGACCCACTGTACCACTACCCTTTTTGGTGCGGATTGCTGGCATAGTTGACAGAGTGCTGTTCTTAAGTCATTAAGCTCGGTGTTTTTCTGGCTTTTTAGCGCGGTGACTACGGCGAGAGCATCTGTAAGCAGGACTGTATGGCTTTCATTTTCTTTATGTGTCACTATTTCTTCCACTGCCGCCCTCAGTGCCTCTGCCTCCGCTCTGAAATTGCTTGTATACTTACCAGTAGCGAATGACAGTGTTATTTTTCTGCCATTTGGTAGGTTCAGGAATGCTCCTGCCCCTACGTTCTGTGTAGTGTTTGTTACAGAACCGTCGGTGTATGCATGGGTCCAGTCCATGCTTGGGTAGTTTTTCGATATAAAGCTTAGGGTAGTATCTCTCCTTTCTGTTTCAGTCTGGCAGTTTTTGTTTCCAATACCTGGTATATTTTCTACCACCTCTGGAAATATATCCTGCCTCCAGGTAGGTTTTCGTACAGTAGTGATGGGCTTTGGTGTTGTTAGTGCGTTTATGGGATCTTCGTGCATCTTTGCTTTGGCTATTTCTGCAAAGTTTCTCCGCTTTAGTTTCCCATTTCCCAAATTGTTTAGTCTCTGGTGCATTGGATGGTTAGTCAGTCTTCGGAGTTTCTCTGACTGCAGCTGGGCTCTGCAGTCTCTTCTATCGGTCATGGATTGCAGTTTTGTAATCTTTTCAAGTTCTACAATTGGCGTTGACTTCATGCCTCCTGTTATAACTCGCATGGCTTGGTTTTGAAGTTTGCTAACTTTATCCAAGTTCGCCTTTGCTGCTGTTGTCCATGCCTCAATGCCATACTCGAGAACTGGTCTCACTCTTCCAGTGTACAGTTTCTTTAGTATGCTTTCGTCTGCTCCCCAGCTTGTGCAAGTAAGTTTCCTCATGATTGCCATTCTTTCTCTGGCTCTCATTCGGTTTCTCTCGATCTGACTTTTCCATGTCATGCGCCGATCAAATGTGACTCCCAGATAGTTTGGGTTGTCGTTTGGCTGCAGGAATTTGCCATTTAGGCTTAATTTGGTGTTTTGTGGTTTGATTGAAAGCGAGAATATTGTGCATGTGGTTTTCTCCTCGTTTATTTTGACCAGCCATGAGTTCGCCCACTCTTACAGCGATGTTAGGGCCTGTTGCATCCGTTTTCTTGCTATGGTGAGATTCTTTTCAGAGGTCCACATAGCCAGATCGTCAGCAAACATTGAGCTATGGACTCTTCTTGGTATATTCTCTGTAATGTCGTTTATATACACCAGGAAGAGTGTGGGTGACAGTACTCCCCTTTGGGGTACTCCCTGCTCGAGTGTCACCTTTTTGCTCATCTGTCCTTGTACTTGGACTCTGGCCGTTCTGTGTTTGAGGTAGTGGTTGATCCACTTGTACATTCTCCCACAAACTTCACTTCTCCTTAGCTTGACTCTAAGTCCATCTTTCCAGACTTTGTAAAATGCCTTCTCCAGGTCCACCCAAACCGCTACTGTGTGTTTCTGTGCCTGGTAGGCATCTTCTATTTCCTGGGCTATGAGGATGACCTGGTCCTCAGTGGATCTGTACTGTCTAAAGCCGGCTTGCTGTGGAATTAGTATTCGTTTTTCTTCCAGATGCCACATCAGGTGGTTGATCTAAATGGACCTCCACTACCACAATTTACTAAAGCCATCGATAAATGGTATTACAGTGCTAAAACTACAGAAAATGTTCAAGGACACAAACGCCATGCCTCTGACAGTAGTACATTTTTTCTTAAGAAGAAATAGACTAATACTGTGTAAGTAATACAATATATTAAAGTTTTTGTACGATTTTTGTTGTTGGTAGAAATAACGGTGAATTAGTCCCTAGTTTAAATTTGTTAACATATAGTCCCTAGTTTAAATTTGTTAACATATAGTCCCTAGTTTAAATTTAATATAAATTGTATGACTAGTCCGACCATGCTGACTGGTGAAATCCTTGACTGACTGGTGAGCCACCCTAAATATATATATATATAAATTCCATTTTGGCTAGAAAATGTAAATACTTTGGTCACATCAAGAGACACAATGGTCTTGAGAGAACGGTGATGGAAGGTATGGTGCCAGGCAAAAGAGGAAGGGGTAGACCAAGAAGACGATGGCACCAAGATATCCAGGAATGCCTGAGTATGACAGTGGCGGAGGCTGGTGTTTTGGCAAGAGACCGAGTTTCTTTCAGACAGACTGTGATGGGAGCGACGTTCTATAAAGGACATGCTACATGATGATGATGATATACAAACTGCATATTTTGTTATTTGAGTAGTCAATTATTAAATTACGAGTATTTAAGTGATGTTAGTTCATGAACTGCATTCAGTATAACGAATACAGTAACTAATGTAAATTACACGTGTAATGTTGTGTTACTTAAGTAAAAGATCATTCAACGGAAGAACGGAGGCTCAGACACAGCAGAAGACTAAATGCTAATCTCTAACATTTGTTCCCTCAAGACTACTTACATTTCAGAAGATATGCACGCCACTGGCAGGAGTGAGTTCTCCAATCTAAATGCACGTTCTCCTTTAGACAGCCTTGCTTTCGGTGACGGCAGAAAACGAATGGGGTCAGCTGGCTCGAGATCTTCCAAGGACAATTTGAGTATCGGAAAAGTGAGTCTATCGAAAGTGTTTAACGTCGTTCACTTTCATTTCTTCTTCTTCTTTTCTGCGTTCCTTCTCAATTGTCCACTAGCAACCCCTGAAAAGGTTCGCTTTCATTTCTTCTTCTTAACAAATAAAGCAGCTTTGTTAAGGAAAACATTTTAAAATCGCTCATAGAACGGCTGCAGCTGTGCGCCCGAATAAATGCTTGTTCCCCTTCATTGCTGATAGTACCGACGTCAGGACACAAAAAACGCCGTAGCTCCTAGAGCGGCTCCGAAATTCTCCCCTGACTTTGTCAGGTACATATTTGCAAATGAGTTGACTGGGAGAAGCGGCCATGTCATGGACAACCCTCTACATGCCGCTAGTCATTCAAAATGTTCACGTCGTCATTTGAACAGGGTACGCTGGGATTGTAAACCAATCTCCCGCCCCCACACGCTTCTTCTGCTTTATTATTATTTACATTAATTAGGGTCACGTAGAAAATAACATTTTACAAAACCGGCAAATTGAAAAAAAAAAAGGAAATGAACTGAGATACTCAAATTAAAGTACAAACAATGCACATGTGGCTTTCAAATATCGAACTTCTCCTTTTAACTTCTTGAAGGTGAAATGTGTACGGTACGGGAACACTGAACGCGGGAGTCCTCACACATTAGCCACAGATCACAGAAACTTTTACCAGAAGATCCACGTGGAAAAATCCAGGTTTTCACCGTGATTCGAACCCACGACCTCCGGCGCCCGAGGCGGACACCTTATATCGAGACCACCCAACTGTATCTGACTCATTTATAGGAAGCCTGTATTCGAGCTTTTACAGTGGTTATATTGACAATGTTTTTTACATAATGAGGTTAACAGCCCTAAGTGCACGCCAAGTCAGTCGCCTTTTACTAGGAAGGCGAAAGTGGTGCTATTCTTTTCATACCAGCAACCATTTGGGTAAATAACTAGATTCATGTTAACCTAAACATAAGGTAAACCAAATTCAGTGTTGAACCTGTACAATTCCGCCTGGAGTGACAGAAACAAGAAGATATTTCAGTCAGTAATTGGCGGTCTGTTGTAATCAAAACTTAAAATTAATAAGTTCTGTAATAACCAAAAAGGTCTTGTCTGCTTGACAATGGTGTACCTCGCCAAGACGAGGCAAGCTTACTAACGAAGGGCGAGCTAAAACTAGCGCCAGAGATAAGTGGAAAATACTGACTAAGATCCTACCTCTAGTCCTCGTCGTACTTCTTCAAACAGACTGTGTTACAGCAGTCTGGTCAACGAAGTGGGGATCGACACTATGAGCGTCATAGTTTGCGAGCCTACTCTTTCTAATTCTTTCTCTTCAACACCTAAGAGAACCAGACGTAAAATTGATGATGATCTAGCCTTGAGCTGACTATATCTTCCTTTTTTGTTGTCCATATATGTTTGATTTGATAAATTGTGACGTTTTCTCGTCTGTATTACAAACAGCATCCATACACTGGCCAATACGTCCATATCACAAACATATACACACACTGGCCAATACGTCCATATCACAAACAGATACATAGACTGGCCAATGCATCCTGATTGCGCCCAAAAGACTACGGTCTGGGGTGGAAAGAGCGTGGCTCCGCAGGTAGGTTGCAGAAAGGCAAACCTTTAATCAAACTTCTCAAAATCAATCAAAACAATTTGTTATGCCGGAGTTAATATGTTTCTATTTCAAACTAAATTATAGTGATTTAGAATTTCTCAGAATATAAATCATATTTCGTTTGTTTTCATATTGCCAGTTGTTTGAATATTATCTTCTCTTTAATATAGGCCAAAATCGCACCTTTGAATGTCACAAAAGAGGATCCATTCATCTTGGATGATCACAGCGACGACGACGACAATGAAGATGATGTGCTAAACCAAAAGAAAATAACGGTTCCATTGACAATTACAATGATCGTCATTGGTGGGTACATTTTTGGCGGGGCCGTGTTGTTCGGTTTGTGGGAAGACTGGGACTGGCTTCAGTCGGCCTATTTCTGCTTCATCACTCTCAGCACGATTGGTTTTGGGGATGTTGTGCCAGGAACAGACTTTGAAAACCCGCAGGCTCAAGCACAGCTTCTTCTGGGATCTGTTTACGTACTGTTCGGTATGGCTATCCTCTCCATGTGTTTTTCCCTAATGCAGGATGAGATTCTAGCTAAAGCAAGGTGGATCGGATTGAAATTAGGCATTCTTGATAAAGAAACAGAAGATTAAGCTGACAAACATGTTGCTAATTTAAACAGAAGTAACTTTTAGAGCCTGACAAAAGTTAGTTATCAAAATCTGAATCACTTTATTTTAAGTCTGCTTCAGAAAGTATACGAGAATTGCTACTGGAACTTAACTGCTGAATTGAAGAACATTTCGTAATTAATCGTTAATATCATTTCCATCCTGAGGTGAGAATGCAAATAGAGTTGCAATTTCCTTATATGTTGACATATTATTGTGAGCCAGGTGAGGTGTCGAAGATAATTGAAGGTTCCATTTTAATAAGCTTCTAGAATGATTTGTTTATATACGTTACGAAAGATGAGAAACTACTGGCCGAGCTGTTTGAATGTTCGTCTTTTGACCACGAGTAAAGGTAAAGGTCAGTCCCATGTCATCAACTTCCGTTGGTGATGAAGGTAACTCTTCATGTACTAAGCCGCAGCCTATGTGAGATGATGTAGCCAGTTTCCTTCCTTTATATTTTTACCTTCCCTAAAGCATGCATCAGGTACCCATTTGCAGCTGGGTCGACTAGATGAGCGGTCGTACAAGACATGAACCCTGGCCAGGATTTTTTTTCTGTTTGTCCGTGAACTCGAACTCAAAATACCCTGTAATCCCAGACTAGTAAGACAGCTCACTGTCGACTAAGCTCCACGCTCCACGAGTACTATAATCAAAACTGTGTATCGCGTAGTGATATGTGGTTCTTTATCTCCATAACTTAAACAATTAAAAGCTAGCAATGTGCAGTGCGTGCTGGCTGCATGGACAAGCAGGTTTGATTCATCGCCCCTATAAATCATCGCGGTGTACCATAACAATGTAAATAAACACTGTAATGATAGTTTTTAGTTTTATGAAAGATATTAGAATTAATTAGGAGCGCTGGCAGAATGGTTTCTTCGGAGCCGCTGTTGGAGGCCTTCAAGTTTGTGCTCTGTCGTCAGTGTTTTCAACAATGAAAGGAACGAAGTCCATACATGGGCGTACTCGTGCAATCTTCTATTTCTTCGGCGTTCGCCCTGAAAAGGACGTTTGTGACGTGTCGTAGTTTACAGCGAGTATGCGATATCTGCGCCTTCTTGCCCGTCACATACGTTTTCAGCGCCGCATTTTTGGGATCGGTTGTCGGTTGCCTTCCCTCTTTGATTCAAAATCTCTTAGCCGGACTGAATGTTTCCAGGGCGGCCACTTGGAGGCGGAATATGGTCTTGGTCAGTCACGAGTTTCTGAACCTGATGCAAGCAGCCAGTTACGTGAGCAGCCGGCTGGCTTGGCTTGGCCTCGTTCGTTCTCAATCTCCAAACCCTGAAAGGGCTTATGTAGCAGAATGTAGTCCAGAGAACGGAATGCGTTGTGTCGTAGTTTACAGCTTGATTACGATATTTGCACCTTTCGGTCCAACACATCCGACTTCAGCAAGCATTTTTTGAGTACCGGGTCAGCATTCCCTCTTCAATCGCTTCTCCTTAGCCAGTCTGCCCAGCTGCAGCCTGTTATCCAGGATCACCTCGTGGAGGCGTAAAAACGTCCCGGCAGCTCTAGTTCGCTGGCCCTGACGCTTGCAGTCAGCTATGGGTCGCTAACCACTGCAGCTCATGTGCTGCTCAGCATCTTGATCCCTTACTATTGATTCAATTAAGAGGCTTTTGCTCACAAGATTTAATTTCAGTGACAATTCTATGTCAAGATTTCTATTCATATTTGTACAAGAACTCAGATGTACTGTAGAAAAATTGCATCATTGGAAAAATATAAAAGAATGCATCTAGATGCAAATAAATGACACTGAGAAAAATTAAAGTATTTTTGTTCATCAAAACTTAAGCAAATCTTTTATGTATAATATTTTTTCGTACAGGTTTAAAACAGTTAAGCAATCCAAATAAGAATGGTAAGAGTGGTTTTGTTATTTTAAGAAGTTTAAGATATTCAATTAAAATATTTATCAAAGTTATTATATGTCAGTCGCCGTGTTTATTACCATAGTTTCAAAATTATCGGGGTAAACTGTTACCAAAGGGGAAGATCATTTCTAAAAGACCGTACAAATTTTAAAGGTGTGTTTTGGTGTCATAGGAAAGGCGTCCTCAAATATTTTCATTTTCAAGGTTATAGAGATGCCAGTCATAACTTCACCCAAAACATAATAACTGACGACATGAGTAACAGACGTAACTTATCCAGTTGAAATCAACAAATGTTAGCAATAACAAGAGGTTGTTGTTCTTTGCTAAAATTTCAGAAAGTTCCATAAACAAAATACACTTGAAAAGAACACTGATATAAACAAAACAAGAATATAGTCATCAAACTTTAATTCGTCTTTAATTTCTCATATCCTATTAATACCGGACGAACCGTATATTTTAAAGTTCAACGGGGCCCCCACATATCAATGATTATATATCCAGATCATGGCATGATAGTGTATCAATTAATTATAATATCCAATAAATCCAATAATTACAAAAGAAGTACTAATAGTCATTAACAGCTTGTTCTACGAGGTGACTTCACTGCTAGAATGGGCGCTGATCACGACTCGTGGCCTTTATGTCTTGGCAGGTTTGGAGTTGGCAAAATGAATGAAAATGGCTAGCGGCTCTTAGAGCTCTATGCCAGCCGTGAACTTTGTGTGACCAACTTCTATTTTCAGGTCAAACATAAGGTGTCATGGATGCACCCACGATCAAAGCACTGGGATCAGAATGATCTAATTCTTGTCAGAGGATCTCTCCTTAAGCATATACTACTGACGCACTCTTACCATAGTGCTGACTATGACATCGATCATTCTTTGGTTTGCTGAAAATAAAATTGCAGCCAAAGACATTCCATCACACCAGAAGCAAAGGCAAGCCCCGCATCGACGCAAATAGAATGCCGGCTCTTGGGCTGATCAAGATATTTAACAAAGCTTTTGATGAAACTCTCAAAATCCAACATCATGATACCGCTGTTACAGAAAACTGACAACATCTCCGAAATGTTATCCATAGCACAGCACTTGCTGGTATGATTAATTACAAGCATCTTCCAAATGCAGATACTCTGTACAACTTCAAGTCCGCCGGAAGCCAGGCGCAACAAACAGCTTATCGTTGTGCAAATAAGTGTTGGCTACAGCTTAGTGAAAACATCCAGACTACAGCACAAACAGGAAACACCAGACAAATGTGCAATGGTATAAAGAAAGCTATTGGTCCCGCGAGTAGGAAAACTGCACCGGTCAAATTCATAACTGGTGAGAAAATAACAGATAAAGGAAAGCAAATGGAGCGATGGGTCCAACACTATTCTGAGCTCTACTCATGTGACAGTATAGTCAGTCCCACAGCCCTTGATGCTGTCAAAAGCTATGCCAGTATGGACGAGCTGGACATCGAACCATCTAATCTGAAAAAAAGCTTTTGACAGTTTTACCCTGGGCAAAGCACCAGGCAGCGAAGGGATCCTACTCGATTTGATGCAACTCTGTAAGAATACACTTTTGCAACTGCTGTATATTATGTTATATCAGTGCTGGAAAGACGCCACTATATCACAAGACATGAGAGATGCCCAAATAGTAACATTATACAACAACAAAGGTGATAGAAGTGTCTGCAATAACTATCAATTGTCTCTATGTTCAGTGTTGTAGACAAAGTCTTCGCCAGAGTAATCTTGCTAAAGCTACAGAAATTGGCTTAGCTTGTGTATGCAGAGTCACATCGCGGATACAGGCCTGGAAGATCAACGATCAACATGGATTTATTTCTTCGACAACTTTAGGAAAAAGTTGAAAAAAACAGCACTTTTATGTCGACTTCATTGACCTGACAAAGGTATTTGATTTGATTAGTGGGGATGGACTTTTAAAAATGCTATCTAAAATAGGCTGCTCAAGCAAACTGTTACAACAAATAATATCGTTACATGATGGTACGACATATGATAGCATATCACAATAATTTGGTATTCGAAGTTGTGTTAAGCAACGCTGTGTTCTGGTCCTGACACTGTTCTAAATTGTCTTTGCTCTGTTATTGAAACATACATTTGGTAAAGTAAAAGAAGAAATCTGCCTTCACACTAGATCGAATGGTAGGCTGTGTAACCTTGCAAGGCGCAAGGTCAAAACGAAGATCATGGAGATCATCACCAGAAACTTGCTTTTCGTTGATAATGCTGCAATTGTCACCGACAGTCAACAGGAACTTCAGAGGTTGATAAATCGCTTTTCCTAGACGTGCAAAGATTGTGGTCTCATAATGAGTCTCAAGAAAACAAATGTGCTGGGACAGGCAGCAGGTGCTACAATAAGTCTTAGCATCGACAATTATGAACTGGCAACTGTACACCAATTCACACCGCTGGGATCCCTCATCAACGAGAAACTCTCTCTAGACCCAGAAATAGGCAGTCGCATTGGCAAAGCTGCTGCTACATTTTCTCGCCTCACAACGCGTGCTTGAATACACCAGAAACTGGCCATTAAAACCAAGGCCATGGTGTACAATGCATGTGTCGTCAGCACACTTTTAAATGACAGCGGAACGTGGACAACTTCTGCCAAACAAGAGCACAGGCTTAACATCTTCCATCTACGGTACCTGCAATCCATTCTTGAAATTACATGGAGGGACATGTCCAATCAGTATGTTTTGTCTGATCAGACGTTAGTCTTCCTCCCCGGTATTATTGTTTGATCATGTGATTTGCTCGTGTTTTTATTGTTGTTGATATTGTTTGGTCATGTGTTTGTGTCGTGTTGTTATTGTTATTATTGTTGTTCTGTCATGGGTTTTGTTCGTGTTGTTATTGTTTGATCGTCTTGTTATTGTTTGATCATGTTGTTATTAATGTTAATGTTTGATGGTTTTGTTATTGTTGTTATTATTGTTTGATGTTGTTGTTATTGTTTGATCGAGCTGTTATTATTTGATCGGATTGTTACTGTTTGATTATGTTGTTATTGTTGGTAATGTTTGATGGTATTGTTACGGTTGTTGCTATTGTCGATCGTGTTGTTATTGTTGTTGTTATTGTTTGCTAGTGTTGTTTTTATTGTAGTTATTGTTTGATCGTGCTGTTTTTGTTTGATAGGGTTGTTATTGTTTGATCATGTTGTTATTGTTGTTAAAGTTTGATGGTGTTGTTACTGTTGTTGTTATTGTTGATCGTGTTGTTATTGTTGTTGTTATTGTTTGCTAGTGTTGTTTTTATTGAGGTTTTTATTTGATAGTGACGTTTTTATTGTTGTTATTGTTTGATAGTTTTGTTTGTTTTTATTGTTGTTATTGTTGTTATTGTTATTATTGTTTGATAGTGTTGCTATTGTTGGTATTGTTTGAAAGTGTTGTAATTCTTGTTATTGTTTGATAGTGTTATTGTTGTTGTTATTGTTTGATCATATTATAATTGTTGTTATTTTTGTTATTGTTTGATCGTGTTTGTATTGTTGTTATTATTTGATCGTATTGCAATTGTTGTTATTGTTGTTGTTGTTTGATCGTGATGTTGTTGTTATTGTTATTATTGTTGTTATTGCTTGATCGTATTGTTGTTGTTATTGTTTAATCATGTTGTTATTGTTGTTGTTAATATTTGATCGTGTTGTCATGATTATTATTGTTTGACCGTATTGTTGTTGTTCTTATTATTTTATAGTGTTGTTATTGTTGTTCTTATTTGATCTTGTTGTTATTGTTGTTTTTGTTGTTGTTATTGTTTGATCGTGTTGTCGTTATTATTGTTTGATCGTGTTGTTATTGTTGTAATTGTTGTTATTGTTTGATCTAGTTGTAATTGTTGTTATTGTTTAACCGTGTTGTCGTTATTATTGTTTGATCGTGTTGTTATTTTTGTAATTGTTTTTATTGTTTGATTGTGTTGTTATTGTTGTTATTGTTTGATCTAGTTGTAATTGTTGTTATTCTTTGATCGTGTTGTCGTTATTATTGTTTGATCGTGTTGTTATTTTTGTAATTGTTTTTATTGTTTGATTGTGTTGTTATTGTCGATGGAAGCTACTTGTGCTCAGTTCCTCACTCTAGACGATGTTTCTTTGATATCAGATACAGTGGCTCGTCATATATTTCCAGGCTCACCGAAGCAGGTGAACCTGACTCCGTCTGACTGAAGTGTTATGCTTGGCGTGTCAGTATGCTCATCATTTTTGGGATGAAAGTATAAATACCCATCTCGTTGGCAATGCTCACGTAACACATTTAGTTTTCAGGAGCATGATCAGAACGCAATGTGAGGTCTTGATCAGAATGTTTCACTTGGTATTTTAGACAGACTGGCTAAGCAGAAGCGAACGAAGAGGAAAGACTAGCCAGATACCCAAAAAATGCCATGCTGAAGTCAGATGTGTCGGACCGAAAGGTGCAAATATTACAGTTTAGCTGTAAACTACAACACAACGCATTCCGTTCTCCGGACTTCATCCTGCTACTTGCAGAGCCATTTTCAGGGCTTCGTAGTGGGAGTTGCAGAGCCGCTTTCAAGGTTTGGTAGTGTGAGTTTGAGAACTAACGAAGAAGAAGAAGAAGCATTGTGTAGAAAACACGTGGAATGTTTTGTGTCCTGAAACCTGTTATTTCAGCAGTCACTTTCATTAGAACTTAAATCGTCAGTTTCGTCGTTTCCGGACAGAAACTGAATCCGAGTTTCTTGACTAGCCGTATACAGCAGTTCGATGGCTTAGTCGTGGAAAGATTCTTTACTGGTTTTTTGAACTCACAGAAGAAATTGATTAATTTTTCACACAGACGAATCGGCCTCAAACACGTATATTGGCTCACTTTGGGAAAATTAGCTGCTTTTTGTGTTTTGTTTTGTCTTTGTCGATTTCACTAAGGCATTTGATAGGGTGTGTCATGCTACTCATTTGGACATTTTGCGACAATATAAAACATGAATTAAACTTACAAATATTAAACGACGCTTATATTCCAATGCCAAGAGTGTGGTTCTCATTAACGGCTGAATGGGCCAGTCTTAGTCGACCTGTATTTCCACATGGGCGGATGCCCCTGTGCAGGTCCCAGTTCTGGCATGAGCTGGATGTGTCCGGGTATTTCCGGCCTAGCTGGCTAAGCCCAAGCAGCTTACCATCCCGATATGTTTGGACCAGTGCCACGATGGGTGGTTAACCAATGTGCGAGTCCATCTTAATAAGCTCAAATACCAGAGCAAAGAATGTTAGGCGCCAAATATGCTGCTCTAAACAAACCACACAGCTCTGGCCGCCGGTGTTCTTGGCTCATGTTAGTCGCCTTTTACGACATGCTCTCTGTGGGGAAGTGGTGCTATTCTTGTTCTTGTCATAGACAGAGACCACGGCGGACCTCTCGACGGAATGGGTGTTTGGTTTAATACTACGGTTGGTATGTGACAGGGAGGACTAAATACTATCACTCACTTTATTCAATTTATGTCGGGCAAAGATTGTCCCTGATGCTCTGTATCACCATAACAAAAATAACAACAAAGTGGGTGGAACAGAAGTTGATATCTGTTTAAGCCACGTGTTTTGTGAACGGGCTCTCCTGCACTTCTAGCCAGCTGGTTGGTTATCCTTTAGCACTTTGCACTGTAACTTTTAACGGTAATAATAGGTGTACACACTATCCAAAACCTCCGCTTCGCTGATGACATTGAGGTCTTGGCTGGTGATGAAAATAAGTTCTATTTATTGACGGCCAGGCTTGGTTTAGCCCTTTGGAAGTATGGCGATCATCACCAGCGAGATCAAACTAACGGCGAACGCGGTGGGGTATTGTCCAGCCACTGTATCCCCACCAATGACTAAGCGCTTGAACCAGTGACTTAATTCAAATATTTTGGATCTGCCATTAGCGACGAGGCTACCACGACGGCGCTACGAACGAGGATTGCTCAGACTATGACAATCCTTACCTCGCTGAAGCCACTGTGAAGAGATACCAATATATCTTTGGACACTAAAACACATTTTAATTGATTCTCTCTGTGTACCTATATGCTTGTGAAACATCGACTTTCAATGTTGCATTGGAGCAAAAAATACAGACCATGGAGATGAGGTGTTACAGAAGGATTCTTGGAATATACTATCGAGATCATTCCACAAATATCAATGTCTGTAATATTACCAGCCTTTTTATCAGACCGTGTCAGAACCTCCTTTCAGTTGTTGAATCGCGGAAGTTTTGCTGGTGCGACCATGTGGTACGCTCTCGGGGTCTGCCCAATGTGATACTCCGAGGTGCAGTCGCTGGTAAATGAAAGAGAGGTCGCCCTAAGATTGGCGGGATAGATAATATTCTCAAGTGGAGGACATGACATCGATTTAAACATAAATGCAAGCAATGGATATAGAACGATATCGACAGGCGGTTCATGATGTATTCAAATGTGATGACCCTACTACGACCACCTTCGTTAGGGGACAGATGAGATGAGATTAATAATCATAATGTTTGTGTAGGCATCTGAGGCCTGTTGTGTCAGTCGAACGCCACCATGACCAGTCAAAACGGCGCTCTGCTAGACCCGGTCTATAGCAGGCGGGGGGGGGGGGGGGGAATGTGAGGGGTGGGGGTGGAGGGATGTGAGGGGTGGGGGTGGAGGGTGGAAGAGAAGTTGTTATCTGTTGAAGCTACGTGTTTTGTGGACTGCCTCCCCTGCGCTTCCAGTCAGCTGATTAGTTATCCTTTAGCACTTTTAACTGCCTTGAGAATGATCTAGTGAGCCGGAACTTCCTGATCTGAAGCTTGGAGGACAAAAAAAGTCGTTCATAAAGCAGGTAAACACATTCAATAACAGATACCTTCACAGAAAACATGGTTTTAAATAGTGATAAAAGGTCGCAAACGTCGACCTATTGGAAAGATCCAGTCAGGTCTCAGTTGTACTGACATGAAGAGAAGATCCTGGTGTTGGATAGGACATATTTTTTCGAAAAGAGCCAGACGACATTGCAAGAGAGACACTGTTCTGGATACCGAAGAGCAAGAAGAGTAGGGGCAGGCGAAAACACACTTGGAGAAGATAACTGGAGTCTAACACAAGGGAAGTCAGACAGTCGCTGCCTATGTTAGTGAAGAGGAGCTGACAGATTTTCATTGATTGATTGAAGGCATTCGGTGCAAGCACTGATGCTACCTGATGATCAGGTGAAAGTTCATAGTATGGTTTATTTCCCAAACAATTTCAGGAATGATTTTCTTATCATGATGAAAAAACTGATGAAGTAAAACTGTTTCAAAAGCCAGTTGACTACAATGTTGAAACACTCCGAACAAATTATTGATCACAAATCAGATGACATGCTGAAAGGTACGTTTACAGAGTTAAATCTGGTCCAATTTTATAACTATTTGCAACTGAACAGTTTAAAAGTTGAAGCGATTTGCTTGTGGATTTGTGTCAGTTGTTGGTACGATCTAACTGTATAAACAAACGTTCTCCCGCATGGAGCATTTCAAGTCTAACTGTCGAGAAAATGAATCTGATGAGTATTTGTTTGATGTCCATTTTAATAGTTGGTACATCAAGCTTGAAACTCCAGTTCAGCAATATTTTAAAATTAAAAAGCAGTTCCACCATTCTCTTTGATCTTGTGCAACACTCCATGATTTGTTAATTACCATTGAAGTCTTCAATTGCTGGCCCAGAGTAAATACGAGTTTTTGTTTCTTGAAAAAAGACTTGTCCTGTTGATTTTCTTTGTAATTGTTACATTTTTGTGTTCGTCCTGAATCATATCATGATGATTGCACTTAGAAGATCCAAATAAAAGTTATTAATTAATTTATAAAACTGATTTTTCCTTTGGTCCGTGAAAATGTGTAAGCATATATTATGTGACTACCATATAAAAATGTTTGGAGACCCTTGATATAACAACTGGTGTTATATTTAATTACATTCAATGACAAAGCAAAAGAATACACTAATGGGAGCGGGGTTGAATGTCCAGATAACCTGCTAATCTACAAGAAAAAGTAGCAGAAACTACTGTCGGGGTTAACGTGCAAGGCCAAGACAACGCATTGTAAGTGCATGTTCATCAAATGTAAGCCAAGTTTGAGAAAATAGACTAAATGTCAAATATCGGCAGCACTGTTATCAAAGCAAGGCAAAGTCAACTCCACAAACCAAAACAACAGATTTGGCAGCTCTTAAAAACTTTCTTTGGCCGTAAGAAAATGTCAGTTCCAAAAAACTGCCTATAGGGATAAGGAATTTGAAAAATGTACCCGTTTGACCGGACAATTTGAATTTGCATTAAAAATGAAAAAAAATAGTATACAATTTTCGGATTTGGAAATAAGCCTACATTAAATGTATTATATGTTTAAGATTTATATATTTTTCCTTACTTTAAACCATTTTACTTCCAATAAATCTAAGATTTAGCAGACATTATGATAATGTTTGCCAGCCATGCATAAAAATAATATTAATAAAATAATAATAATGCTACATTAAAATGAAGTCATTCTAGTATCATTGATTTGAGATAATGTTCAATTCTAAGATTGTAGCCCACTTTGTGCCAAAGACCACGTCGCTACTGATAAAGGTTGGCCACTTGCGGCTTCTTGGCACACGATTGGCCACACATCACGTGTGATGGGAGACCAATCAGTAATCGGTTACTCATGTTAGCAAATGATGTCAGAAGTTTAGCTTCGGGAATTCCCACATATTTGTTTCATTAGCCATCCTATGTCATCATCATGTAGCATGTCCTTTTTAGAACGTCGCTCCCATCACAGTCTGTCTGAAAGAAACTCGTTCCCTTGCCAAAACTCCAGCTTCCGCCACTGTCATACTCAGGCACTTCTGGATATCTTGGTGCCATCGTCTTCTTGGTCTACCCCTTCCTCTTTTGCCTGGGTCTGTATGTTTTTTTTCCTTTTAAATTTTACTTTGATCTGTTCCTCTTAGTTTGTTCTTAAATAAACAAAATTTGAAGCTACGTATTTTTTTCATCAAAGTTGCGTTCAGTCGTTCAGTCTTAAGGCTACGCTTCGCTTCTCAACATAGTTTGGAGGTAGTTTACATATGACCTACAGCAATGAGAGAGAGAGAGAGAGAGAGAGAGAGAGAGAGAGAGAGAGAGAGAGATTTGGGCGTAAATGATATTGGCGTGGCGCGGTTCTAATATTTTATAACGAAGTATTGGGGGGCTTATTTCTTTAATCCCCAAGGCATTGTGCGTTGCAATATGTTTTTATTTTGCGCCTGTCGACCCAGTGCATCCGACTTCGGCATGCATTTAATCTAAGGGTCTGCTTCTTCCTGCATTTTCTAAGGATTTACTTCCCCAGGGAAACGGCCGGTGCTGTGATTGGGGAGCGAACCCAGCAAATTCGGATTGCCAGCCGTGTCACTTATCCAATAGGCCACGCCATCCCCATGTCCAAGATGCACGAGAGTAGAATTACGACGTGTGAAATTTAAGTGTTTGATAAAGGCCGTCGGTGTTACCAGCACAGACAGATTGGGAAACGAGGACATTCGAAGTATGATCGGCATTGCGTCTTATACATAGTACATTTCCAGGCACACACAAAAAACGCTGGCTCAGTCATCTCATGAGAATGCTCTCTCATCAACTTCCATTTGATGGCTTACGTCACTGATAGATCTGACTATATGGCAAGAATGCGCCCAAGAGGCAGGTGGATAGATGATATTACAGTGATTATGCAACGGCATTGGCTCAGAACGACCGATTCAATACACCTGGCCCAGGACTTATGTCGCCATTTCCAACCCCCCCCCCCCCCTTTTTTGGTCTCTGAAGTAAAATGTTCTCTCTCTGTGGTTTTCAACTCAAATCTGTCGCCTGCTCTCCACTGAGCGTATCTCTCGAAAGTGTTCTCATCTAATCTCTTAAGTCAAGTCGTTTCTCTCCGCCGCCTACACTCCACTGAGCGTCTCTTTTGAATGTCTTCTCAAATAATGATCCTAAGTCGACCTCTCTCCACGGCCTATCTTATGTCCTTTTTCTCACGTCTCTCTCTCTGCCGGGATTTATATTCGACCTGACTCCCAGATCACGTGATTTTCAAAACCATCCCCGTTTTTGTCCGTCTGTTTGCCATTATCCCCCATCCTATTCGTGTGGTTTCCAGACGACGCGGGGTTGTCGGCGGAAACAAGTCTACCCGTCACTAACCACTATCGTTCCAAGTGTTTAATCATGGCATGTAACTTACGTCGGATAACGTCGTGGTTCGATTTGGTTGCTCAAATTCTGGCGGGATTGAGTTCAGCTGCACTGACTCAAATCCCACGAAAAAGAAAGAAAAAAAAGTGGTTGTCTATGCTCTTTATATCTTCCTCCTAACTGTTACACGTTAAAACATGTCAAAGCTCCTACCTATGTATTGTCTCTACAGATAAGATCTGTTACACGGGTCTTGGCTAGTATATTTTACCTGACCCTGGCTAACATGCCTGAAGTATATTTTGCCTGACCAGACGTTAGTCTTCCTCCCCCAACTCCAACGTAAAATCCGTTCTATTATATGGCTCTGAAACACGGAAGACAACACAGGTAGTTATGAAAAAGGCACAGACTTTCGTAAATGGTTGCCTGCGCAAAATACAAGGGTGGAAATGGTACGATAAGATCACCAACGTAGAACTGATGGGGAAAACGGTACAGGTACCAGTAGATCATGAAATACGGGGGAGGCGATGGTGACGGATAGGTCATACATTACGGAAACCAGTGTACAACATTACCAGACAAGCTCCGTTCTGGAATCCACAGAGCAAGAGAATTAGAGGAAGACCCATACACTCATGAAAGAGGGAACTGGAAGCAACTATAAAGGTAGCAAACACGACGTGGACAGAATTCGTTCAGATGGCTCATCATAGGAAGACTTAGCGAGTATGTGTTGAGGACCTATAAACCACAGGGAGTGACATATTTTTGATTGATTGATTTATTTATTGATTAATAACAAGAAATAATTAATTGACAAAGTCAACATCTTCACATTGAAGATAAACATTTTGCTTTTAAACGAAACGTAAAATGCTTGTAATAATGAAAGGAAATAATGGGATTTTTCAGTTTGTTGTTATGTTTAATATTAATAACAATTTAAAAAATAATTGCATAACATTTTAACCAGCCGAGCAGTCCATATAAAAGCCAGATTAATGAAATACATTTATTCATTTAATGCTATTTTCTTTGTAAAGTTATCTGATTCACACTGCATTTACTTTTAATTACTAAAGAAATGTACTTTAACATTAAATGGGGGTGGTTATTTAAGAGATTTGGGACGTCAAATTTTGGGTGGGGTCGGTCTGGGTTTTGTGACAGATTGAGGGAGAATGGGGTAAAACAAAGATCAAAATACGTGTTGTCATGTGAACGACCACTTACAATTCAATTGAATTTGGAAGGTTTATGCTTTCACCTTGCTCTTCTCGTGGAGTCGGCAGACTTGAAAACAAACATTTTCTATTATTTGTGTTCTTCCCCACACTTACCCTAGACTCAAATCAGATCAGGTCATACCATAACGGGTGAGTTCGTTGGGACACACATGAAGACATCCTCACAATACCACGCCACCCTTCTTTGTCAGCGGCTGCTGCCTGTGCCTCTTCTGGTCGGAGATTGGTCCATTTTATGTTGTCCTCCCACCTATTTTTGGGACGGCCTCTTTGTCGTCTGCCTTGTACCTTTCAATGGATGAAAGAAACTAGTAAAAGTTGATTAAGTTTGAGCTTAATTCTTACTAGTTTCTTTCACATGTTTTTTTTCTCATTATACACATCCACAGAACCGCTGCAGCCTCGCCTTATTTTAACCTTTCAATGGAGGATCGTATTTGCAAGACCATTTGATCTCGATATATGACTCATGGACTGAGTGTAGAATATTTAATTTGTTAAACAGATCAGATACTATTTCAGTCTGCAGTGGCACGTTCAGAGTCTGAGCTTCGACATCTCATTAATTTGCTCTATAAATCCGCCTTTTTTGGCTGGAATATCTGTCTGCCTGCTTCTTTTCCATGTACCTTGAAATGTATGTAAATCCGCTGAATTTGTTGTACAAATGGCGTGTTTCTATTTTCAGTTTCAGTTTCAGTTCTTATGGGAAAATTCGTTCTTCCTGGGGGTTTCCTTGACAATGACGGAGCCTATATATAGAAATAAGGGAAACCGAAACTGCACAACTTCACTGCACTGCAAGAACTCAAACAAGGTAATCAGAATTGTCGCCAAGTGGGCGTTTATGCAATGTCTTTATAAACACTTATAAAGGTATGTAAACATACTTTGACTTTATCATTAGTATAGAGTATAGACTCTACTATGACTAACAAATATTTCTTAATTAATTAATACCTAATCTGGACCTGCCTGTTGTGTGTTGTGGGTGAGAGGTGTTTCTTAACAACGCCTCAAACAAAGTCAAAGGCAAAGGATTCCGAATGTTCGTGATCTTTTTTTATAGGTAGCTTTAGTGATTGTTTAGAAGTTTTAGCTCATCCCGTTTATTCGTTGTGTGATTGGCTCTATTTATTACTGTTGCTTCTTAATTTTCGCTGCTCAAATGGCCATTCACGTTTTTTGAGGTTTTTTAAAAAGTCACAAGTCGATTTCTCAGCAGCATCATTCCTTACCAAGTTACTCTCTAGGCTGTTAAAGGTTAGTGATTACATGATTAATATAATCTTAATTGCTACTTTTCTGCGTCATTTCATTCTCCATCTTTAGGTTCTACCAGTTCGTGTTATGTATTACTTAGTTGATCTTCCATTCCACTCTCTTCCTTTCTTGCTGTGCTAGAAGTCTATTTTGTCAGCATGTGAATTGAAAGTCTTGTGCTCACATCACACACATTTCTGACAATTCATATTGTTTTGTGTGCACCTCCATCTATTAACACTAGCAGTCCAAGTAGTCCTCTGCTTCTGGAAATCAAAATTCAAATTCTCTATAAATATCACAAATAAAACAATTTCTTGTTTATTACACTGAATTCAACTACGATTACCTAGTTCAGAATGTTCGTTCGTACACGTGTTCCTTTCTCTACAACTAATTTTATAATCAATCGTATGTTGCCTCCATAAAATAAAGTATCAAAATCATTTTTTGACACCTAAGTAATTATAATTATTGCATGATTCAGACTTAATTCTGAAGAAAAAACATTTACGATATTCTCCCTTTCAAATAAACCAGAGAACACCAAAATAAGTCTTAAAGGCAAATATCTGCGGCCAAACGACAACTCCAAACTACTTGGGCATCACATTTGATTGGCGCATGACATGGAAAAGTTAGATCGAGAGAAACCGAATGAGAGCAAGACAAAGAATGGCAATCATGAGGAAACTTGCTGGCACAAGCTGGGCAGCAGACGAAAGAATACTAAAGAAACTGTAAACTGGAAGAGTGAGACCAGTTCTCGAGTATGGCATTGTGGCATGGGCAACAGCAACAAAGGCAAACTTTGATAAAATAGCAAACTTCAAAACCAAGCCATGAGAGTTATAACAGAAGGCATGAAGTCAACGCCAAATCTAGAACTTGAAAAGATTACACATCTGCAATCCATGACTGACAGAAGAGACAGCAGAGCCCAGCAGCAAGCAGAGAAACTAAGAAGACTTACAGACAATCCAATGCATCAGAGACTAAATAGATTTGGAAAAGGGAAACTAAAGCAGAGAAACTTTTCAGAAATAGCCAAAGCAAAGATGAGCGAAGACCCTATGAACACCAAAACAACACCAAAGCCCATCCCTACTGTACGCAAACCGACCTGGAAGCAGCATATCATTCCAGAGGTGGTAGAAAATATACCAGGTATTGGAAACAAGAACAGCCAGACTGAAAAAGAAAGAAGAGACATAATCCTGAGGTACATAGCAGAAAACTACCCAAGCATGGACTGGACCCATGCATACACCGACGGTTCTGTAACAAACACAACACAGAATGGAGGGAGAGGGGTATTCCTAAGCCTAACAAATGGTAGAAAAATAACACTGTCAGTGGCAACTGGAAAATTCTGAGCAATTTCAGAGCAGAGGCAGAGGCACTGAAGGCTGCAGTAAAAGCAATGCTGACAGGCAAAAGCAATGAAAGCCAGATAGTCCTGTTTACAGATGCCCTGGCCGTGGTTACAGCACTAAAAAGCCAGAAAAATACAGAACTAAATGATTTAAGAGCAGTACTCTGTCAACTATGCCAGCAGTCCGCACCAAAAAGAGTAGTGATACAGTGGGTTCCATCCCACTGTAACATTCAAGGCAACGAGGAGGCAGACAGACTGGCAAAAGAAGGTGCAAGATTACCACAACCAGATTCTAGTGTGACCTACGAAGTGTCCAAAAGGTTTATTTGGGCCAGATACATGGCCAAATGGGAAATAGAACATACTGGCTACACAAAAAATTATGCCTATTACCAGTTGAACAGAAAAGAGCAGGTCGTGGTCTTCAGACTCCACACAGGCCACAACAGACTGAGGTACCATCTATTCAATAAACTGAAGATAGGTGGCACTGACGAATGCACCTGTGGTACATAAAAAATGACAGCTGAACATATGCTGCAAAACTACCCGACATACGAGGACCAGAAAAAGTACTTGTGGCCATCACCAGTGCCAACACTAGACAAGCTCTATGGCAGTGTCGACAGCCTCAGGATGACAGCTGCTTTCTTCGAACAAATTCAAGTTGACGTCTGACAGCGTACGAAGAAGAAGAAGAAGAAGACTTAATTCATAAATTCTTCCTTGCTAAGGCAAGACTGTCAAATGATAGCAAAGTGTTCCTACACCTTTGATAGAAAATGACAGAGGACTATCATTGTATAAATAAATAGATATTTGAATATTGAATATTCAGTTTTCTTTTTTTCAGCCCTGACCAGAAGAGTATTCCTAAAACTCAAGCTGTATCTTGAAGCAGCATTTACACCATCATGGCTTCCAATGATGTTGAAGATTTTTGTAAGTAATTGAATTTAATACACAATTTTCTCCAGTCATAAAAATGTTTCTGTATTGTACTGTTTGAGTTCAATTTTATGTAGAGCATCTAATGTACCAAGGATTTGAGAAATATATAGAAGCCAATGGAAGCTTGTGGCAATTTTAGAATAAAGTGGTTGACTTGTATATTTAATAGAGTTTTGGGTATAAAGAAAAGTTCCCGCATACTAGCAACAAGTGATAACTTAACTTAACGTCTTTATACTGGTTTAGAAGACTCTGCAGAGTCTGTATACAACCAGTTCCATTTACATCACCTTGCTCTAGAAGCTGTACGCATCCAATCTATTCTTAAATGCATTAACCATCACAGCCTCCACTACCTCCCCTGGCAATGCATTCCAAGCATTCACAACTCTCTGGCTAAAAAAATACTTTCAAATATCTAATCTGGACCTCTCCTTAGTCAACTTGTAGCTGTGCCCTCTTGTTCTTGTTGGTGGCTGTATTTTAAAAAACTTGTTATAGTCTAATTTATCCATTCCTCTGATCATCTTATAAACCTGTATTAAGTCACCATGAATTCTTCTCTCTTCTAGACTCTGTAAGCCGGTTTTTAAAAATCTTTCCTCATAACTGTAATTCTGGAACTCCACTATTGGCTTTGTCGCTCTTTTTTGTATTCTTTCCAGTATGTTTATATCCCCTCTCTGATAAGGACTCCACACCTGTACACAGTACTCCAATCTAGGTCTAACTAATGCTTTATACAGTTGGACTATCACTTCCTTGCTCCTATGTTTAATATTTCTTTTTATCATCCCTAACATTGCATTTGCCTTTTTCACTGCTACCTTAACTTGCTCACTCACCTTTCCTGTATGATCTTTTATAACCCCTGGGTCCCTTTCTTTATCTACCTTTCTAATATTGTTCTCTCCCATTCTGTAATTATGTTCCATATTGGATCTACCCTTGTGGATGACTGTACATTTATCTACATTAAACTCCATTTGCCAGCTTACAGACCATTCTCGAATTTTATCTAAATCCGACCTCAATATATCCACTTCTGCTTTAGATGAGACACTACTGCATAGTTTTGTGTCATCAGCAAATTTTGCAATAATGAAAAGAATCTATATCTATACTTCAATTTGACCATTTTAAGCTGATTTCCACAACAGATCTAGGATTTCAACAAAGGATGTAACATTTCAACATTACATGTAACATTTAAACAAATTACAAAATATTTCAACAACATATGCAACATTTCAACAGTAAAAATATTTCAACAAATGACGCATTATTTCAACAGTTGACATAATTTTTCAACAAATAACATAATGTTTATACAAACAACATAATATTTCAACAAATAACATAATATTTAAATAAATAACAAAATATTTCAACAAATAACATTATATTTCAACAAATGATAACATTTCAACAAAAAATGTAACATTTCAACAAATAACACACTATTACTATAAATGACATAATATTTAAATAAACAACATAACAATTACAAAAATAATATAACATTTCAACAAATGACATAACATATGAACAAACTATGTAACATTTCAACAAATGACGTAACATTTAACATACCTATGTCCAAATCATTTATATGTATCAAGAACAAAATTGGTCCCAAAACCGAGCCCTGTGGCACTCCATTTTTAACTTCACACCACTCAAAGTACTCCTTATTTATACCCACCCTTTGCCTTCTTCCCATTAACTAATTTTCAATCCATTTGGCAACTTCCCCACCTATTCCATGTGATTTTAACTTTCAAAATAATCTTTGATGAGGTACACTATCAAAGGCCTTTGCAAAATCTAGATAAATAACGTCCATTGGCTCCCCTTTATCTATCATTTTGGTTACCTCCTCCATGAATTCTAATAGATTTGTTAAGCATGATCTCCCTCTGGTAAACCCATGCTGACTATTTCTAATTAGATTAAATTTGTCAAAATGCATTACAATGTTTTCTTTGATTATTGACTCTAACAATTTACAGACTATGCTTGTTAAACTCACAGGTCTGTAGTTTGCTGGATCTGCTTTTTTGCCCATTTTGAATAAGGGGATCACTCCATGCATCTTTCCAGTTCCGTGGAACAATCCCTTGTGCAAGTGATTGAGAACATTATGTAGCCAATGGTTTTGCTATTTGGTCTCTAATTTCAAACAGCAATTTTGGATGAATACCATCTTGATATCTATTCCTATCTGAGGAATAACAGAAAAAAGATAGACTGAAACCTACAATGGCATATTTCTTTTCGGTCAAAATGGAAAGATATTTACAAAGATCCTAGAATAACGAAAAAGGCCCATATTTGAATTGCTGCTACAGTTAAAATTTACAAATTGGTCTATACATATTTTTGAGATTAAACATATTAAAACTACTTATTTTTGAGATTAAACAAATTAAAACTACTAATTTTTGAGATTAAACAAATTAAAACTACTTATTTTTGAGATTAAACAAATTAAAACTACTTATTTTTGAGATTAAACAAATTAAAACTACTTATTTTTGAGATTAAACAAATTAAAACTACTTATTTTTTAGATTAAACAAATTAAAACTACTTATTTTTGAGATTAAACATATTAAAACTACTTATTTTTGTGATTAAACATTAAAACTACATATTTTTTAGATTAAACAAATTAAAACTACTTATTTTTGAGATTAAACATATTAAAACTACATATTTTTTAGATTAAACATATTAAAACTACATATTTTTTAGATTAAACATATTAAAACTACTTATTTTTGTGATTAAGCATATTAATACTACTTTTTATGTGATTAAAATAACCAAACTATTCATACACAATTATTGTTGTGATAATACTGTAAAAAGTTACAGTAATAGTTTTTTTTTGGTAATGGATCCTTAGTTAAATGAACCCATATGGTTCGCAATTTGCAAGAAAAACTTGAACTTATTAAGCTTAATGAACAAGGCATCTCAAATATTGAAATATGCCGCAAGATAGTACATCTTGCACTACAGTTAGTATAATCGTAAAGAATAAAACTAAAATGTTAGAGAAAAGTAATAATCCTACACCAGAGCATACCAAACATTAGAAAGAAGCACAATTTAATTTGTGGGATGGAGAAAACGTGCATTAAAGACCAAATCAGTTACAAGATACTTCTAAGTCAAGGTTGGATCCAGGCAAAAATCAGCATTTGAAAAGGTTGAAAAAGGAGAGATTTGAAACTAGTATGGACTGGGTTTAATAAATTTTAAAAAAAAGGTCACATATACATGGTCACATATACATAATATAGCAGTGCGTAGAGAAGCAGCTACCATAGATACTGTAGCTTCAGAGGCTTGATGTGCTTCTTTTGAAAGAAGATGCCATTCAGAACTTTTGTCACCAAAAAGAGAAAATGAATGCCTAAATTTAAAGCTGCCAAAAATATGTATACTCCTTTGATAGGAGCTAATGCAGCTGGTTTCTGCAAGCTAAAGTCTATGCTTATTTATTATTTAGAAAATAATAAAACCCAGAAAAAAGTCCTCCCTTCCAATTCAAATATATATACGATGTCTGCATTAGAGTCGAATCTTTGTCCCTTCAGAAATTTTGTAAGGGTCCAAACAAATCGAAGTTGCAAGGGGACATATGAGGGCTATAGGATGGGTTGAGCAGTACTTCCCACCTTTTCTGTGCTAACGCTTCTGAACAATGTTCGCGACATGTGGATACGCATTATCGTGCAACAGTATCACACCAAGCGAAAGCATGCTGAGTCATTTATTCTTGATTAATCACCTGCCACTAACGCAAAAGAAACAAATCACCATACTCTTCATATGGCAGTAAGTGGTTAAAACTCCATCCTTATGGTGGTTGGTCAGCAACCGAGGTACCCATTGTGAACCCATCTTCCGATACTTATGTTTCTTGCTAACCACCATTTGAACTGTCCCTAGCGACACAGCGAATTCCTCTGCAGTGACCATAAGCTCCGGCGACAGTCCACCCGTATTGCTGCATCAATTTTGGCAATGGCATCTTCTGACACAACAATATACGCCTGAACTGGTCTAGGAAGATTTTTTGTTAACTTACCTCCTTCTTTAAACATCGTTGTCCAGTTCTTCACTGTTGTCTTCGACACACTTTTGTCACCATATACTGCCTGCATTCTGCGATGAATGTTGCAGTTTGGACCAGTTTCATTCAAACACGTCTCGTGTGTTTGTCTATATATATATATATATATATAATGACCACATCACTTGCTTTTTTGGGCATCAGTGTAGGCACTAACTGGGTTTGTCCCTACTATATGCCTCAGCGAGATGTTGTATGATGGTATTGAGGGTGCCTCAGTTTTGTCATCAACCCTAAACCATCAATATCAAAAGCTGTACATGCTGTATATATTCATTGTAAACTTACTCAAGAATAATTTTAAGGTACAATTTTATTTAGACATACTGTTTATATATGACTGTATTTTATTTATTCTTATGTTTATTTAGGTGTTGCATGCATTTATAAGTGTTCATCATGTAGCATGTCCTTTACAGAACGTCGCTGTCATGACAGCTGATTTGTAAGACACTCAATGCCTGGCCAGCTCTTCTGCCTCTGCCACTGTCAACCCCAGAGCCACTGTAATATCTCTTGTTCATCTTCTCCTCGGTCTGCCTTTGACTCTTTTGTCAGGTAGCAGAACCTCCAGTATCATTCTTTCTAGGCCAATGTGACGTTTGATGTGGTCAAAGTATATTAATTTCCTAGACATAATGTTGTTTACTAGCCAGATTGGTTCTATATCCAGCTCCTGTAGGGTATCTGCATTCTTCTTTCTCGCTATCCATGTTATTTTGAGCACCCTGCTGTAACATTTTAGCTTGCAGAATTCAATCTTTTTCCGAAGGGCTTGTATGGTTGACCATGTCCCGCACTCTAATATTGCCACTAGGATTGCCTCAGGAGCTTTATTCTTGTCCTTTTGTTAGTGTTCTACCACGTTTTTCATTTTAGCTAAGCTCTTTCATGCCATAGCCATTCTTCTTTTTATGTATTTTTGACAATTTCTGTTGTTGCTTATAATCGAGATATTCAAAACTCATGACGTTTTAAATTTTTGCTTCTCTAGGATAACTTTAGGTCTGTTTTTCTCCTTGCCACTGCTCATTGTCTTAGTCTTGCCTGTGTTCATGAGTAGATTTGTTCCTCACTGTGTCATTTAACCAATAGAATCATCTGTTCCAGCCGCACAGCACTCTGAGAGAACAATTGTATCATCTGCATAACTTAGTTCTGGTAATTTATTCATGTTGACTGAGAACGAGTCACATTTTTCATACTCTTTGTCATTTTTGACATTTCTCAAGATGTTTTCTTTATAGATATCAAACAGATAAGGGTAGAGGATGCATTCTTGTCTTACTCCCTTGTGCACCTCGACTCATCCTATGTCTCTCAGCTATTCTAACCATTGTTTGCTGTTCCTGATACATTGTTTTGATGAGTCGAATCAGGTGCATTATGAACATTATGTCTGTCATGTTTTTCTATAACCTTTTGTGTCGCACACAATCGAAAGCTTTGGTATAATCTATGAAGCAGGTGTTTACATCCACATTGTACTCTCTGTAATTTTAAATAATATCTTGCATGTTAAGGATGTGATCCCTTCTTCGTCTGTCTAGTATGGTTATTTTTGTTTTTTGTGGTGCTAATACATTTGTAAGCTAAATAAAGTCAGTGCTTTGACTTTCTCTGATTTTTTAAAACTTTCCTTAGCCCTCTAGTTCCTAACCTGTCAAAAGAGCAAGGTGTGTCTGTACATACAAATCCAGGATAAAAAAACTGAACATATTCAAATCAAAGTTAATAAATGTTAATGAAAGTTATCATTGTACGTGTTGATTAAATAAGGATAATCTAGTGCTGTAAAGTGTCATTTGGAAACTACTAAAAAAGCAGTATACTGGTTGTTGATGATGCACAACTAAAATTACTGCTTGCATCAATACTGCAGTTTGATGGATTGGGTAACAGCTTGCTCATCCATGTTGTAAACAGACTCATGATTTTGAAACAAAAATGCAAATGAAGAAAAATAAAAGGTCCCCTAGGGGCTCGTTGAGCTTGTGGTTAAGTGACACGGCTCACAATCCGAAGGTGCTGGGTTTGCTCCCCAATCACAGCACCGGCTGTAACCCTGGGGAAGCAAACCCTTAGAAAATCCAGGAGGAAACGGAACCTTATGCATGCCGAAGTCAGGTGCACTGGGCTGATAGGCGCAAAATAGAAACACAGTGCAACGCATACCGCCTTTGGAGATAGTAAATAAGGCGAACACAACAACAACAAAATTAAAAATATGTCCCCTGGCCTCTGAAAGACATGAGTGGAGAATTTGTGAAGAAACATAATCACATTCTTATTCCTGAAGTTCCCATGACTCTTTTAATGGCGATTATGTAGATAGTATTTTATCTGATGTCAAAGGAAGCTTTTATAGTTGCTTCACACTCAACAGAAAAGTTTATAGACTACAGATATTGACTGTCATATTGAAAACAAATACAACAGGTGTAAGCTTTCATGTTTTTAACTGCCAACATGTTTGCAGGCTCCAACACTCTGTCTCTGACTGAAGAAGAGATGGGAATGTTACCATGGCAACAGATGTTGGCTAATGGTGCTCTTAATCCCAGTTGTGTTGTTGTATCAGATTCAAAGAACATCATAGAAGAAAATGTTGGAGAACCAGAAGAATACTTTTCAGATGGAGAATTGTCAGGTGATTTATAAATTAGAATTACATTGCTAAGACATACTTCACTTTTATATAGGCACAGATTTAATGAAGCATGCAATGTTTGTTCTATTACAAATTTTTAAAAACAATCTATATTCACAAAATCTTTTGTTTTTATGTTGATTCTGTCTCACACAATTTTGTTTATTTTTGGTTATATTTTTTTTGCAATTAGAGGAGCAAGAAGTGTAAGGTGATATAGTTGGGGGTTAAAAGTCCAGAACTAGGGGACATACATTTTAAATAAATGATTTCAATGAATGTTAATTTATATAATTATGTCTAGTTTATTTAATTTGGAAATGTCCAATTTTTAAACTGCTTTTTGAAGGAAATTAATTTGATGAATGTTGCTATAAAGAAATCATAATTGTCATTTATCCTTTTTCACAACAGTTGGAGTAGTTGAACACTACATTTTTCCTAGTTAACAGAAAACTTGCATTAAAGCATGTCTGTACACTTGTATAGGCAGGATTCTTTGGCACTTTGTTTTGCGTAGAGGTTGCAAGTCTCATGCAAAACTCTACTTAGTTGCCTCTTACAACATACATAGTAGGATGTAGTGGCCCTTTTCTTTCCTGTCCTTTTTCTTCTTCTTCTTTTACTGCATTTGTTCTCAATCTCTGGCTACCAAGCTCTGAACAGGGCTTTGCAAGGAGCAGGATGTAGTTTGTAGAACGGAATGCGTTGTGTCTTTAGTTTACAACTTGACTAGGAAATTGGCACCTTTTGATCCGACATATCTGTCTTCAGCAGCTCTTTCTTGTCCAATAAGAAAACTTGGTATCCAGAGCAGAAATTTACAAGAAATATTTTTGTTGGATCTCTGTTAGAAAAAGCTTTCAACTGCAAACTATTTGAAAAAAGTTTATATTGTATGTAATTTTGATAGATAACCTTGATAAACTTTATCTAAAATAACCATATCTAGTGTATACCAGTTTCACTAAGAGCCACAAAGTTGGCAAACAAAATATCTTCTTTGTCGTTCATACTCAAACTACCCTTACCAAGCTCTGAGAAGGCTTTGTGAGTCATACTTGACCGACAACTCAGTCTCAAACATCACACTCAGAATATGAACTTTATGTCTTTTCAAAATTAAAAAAAATATAATCTACAAACTCAAAATTAAATAAACTTTCACGTATAATATTTTTGTACAGTTTTCAGAATTCTTATTTGTGTTCTTTACAGGGAATGAGGAGCAAAATGTGCATGATGCCCGTACAATTGAATTAAGAGAATACCAGAAAGAGCTGGCTGTGCATGCACTTCAAGGAAAGAACACTATTATTTGTGCTCCCACAGGCTCTGGGAAAACCAGAGTTGCAACCTACATCATATCAGAGCACTTGAAGGTGCCTGATAGTAGAGGTGCGTTACATCTGTTGCTGAAGTATTATATCATTTAATTAAAAGTTACATTATTTGTTGAAATGTTACATGGTGAGGATATAATCCGTTTAGCTGTGAGCTGGTAGTTCTTGGCAGCCCAATGCTTCCTGAACAAATGCACAACCTTCCGTTCTTCTGGGGAGAATGCATAGTTCTTGTATCTGTTGTTCTACAGGCAGCATGACTATAAAGGGGGGAGTATGGACACATCTTCTGAGTATCTCCGAATGGAGGCAGTCTAGTGTCAAGGATGCAACAAACACATCAGGATTGGCTATCTCATCATTCATAATCAGTCCTGCCAGCCCATCAATAGTAGTAGCATCATCATTTTCCACTACCTGGGAGATCATCACAAAGGGGCAATGTCCACTTGTCTGAATCTCTTCAATCATCCATTGAGATAATTGATAGAGGACAAACACTGTAGAGTGAGGCAAGAATGCATTGAAGAAGCCTTGAGGTGGGGATGTATTGGTACAACCCCAAGTGTATAGCACTGACATGTGTTCTGCAGCTACACTTATAGGACTGCACCTGCTCCACAGCCTTTTAGTCTAGCCCCATTCCAAGGTCCTGTCAAACTTGGGTGACTTTGTCAGGTGTAAACATTTTTTGTAATTTGTATTAATGTTATGTTTTTTGTTTATATTTTACGTGTATTGTTGAAATGTTACCTTTAATGTTTAAAATATGCATCTGCTGTTAAAATCTTATGTCATTTGTTAAATGTTATGTCATTTGTTGAAATGTTACATAGTTTGATCATATGTTATGTCATTTGTTGAAATGTTATATTATTTTTGTAATTGTTATGTTGTTTATTTAAATATTATGTCATTTATAGTAATAGTGTGTTATTTGTTGAAATGTTACATTTTTTGTTGAAATGTTATCATTTGTTGAAATATGATGTTATTTGTTGAAATATTTTGTTATTTATTTAAATATTATGTTATTTGTTGAAATATTATGTTGTTTGTATAAACATTATGTTATTTGTTGAAAAATTATGTCAACTGTTGAAATAATGCGTAATTTGTTGAAATATTGTTACTGTTGAAATGTTGCATATGTTGTTGAAATATTATGTAATTTGTTTAAATGTTACATGTAATGTTGAAATGTTACATCCTTTGTTGAAATCCTAGATCTCTTGTGAAAATCAGCTTAAAATGGTCAAATTGAAGTATAGATATAGATTTTTTGTTGTTGTCTCTTTTAAGCTCTCCCCAAAACAGAATATCTGCTATGGAACTCTCTTTACTTTCAGCTTTCATTCACAAAATAATAAAAATAAAATATATTCATTTTTCCTAATAATCTTCCTAGGCAGGAAGAAGAAGGTTGCATTTCTGGCAAGGACAGTCCCTCTTGCTGTACAGCAATATAAATCTTTGTGCAAGTGCCTACCGAATTACGAGGTAATTAATGTGGTAAATTTGCATATAGTTGATATCATTTTGTGTTATATTTTAGGAAAGTCTCTGAAGCAAATGTTACAAAGTGGCAATTAAAAGAATTTAGCTTGACCTATTAACATTATCAGTCAATCAAAAAAATTAAGACCATCATAAGAAATGATATTTGTGAGTGGAAGCAAAAAAATGTGTTTTGCAGTGCTACATTGACCTGATCATGATGATGGTGGTCGATCATGTCACAGGGAAGGGATTCATGGGGTCAGTTGAGAAACAAGCAGATCACTGAAGGCCACCAAGATCTATCTACAAATATGTTTAGGAGACTGAAGAGCTAAAATGATTAAGGAGGATGTACTTTGGAGAAAAAAGCAGTCCTCTTTTTCTGGACATTCTGTGGAAAGTGGAAAGTTAAAACACATTGTGAAAACAGGTAAAAATGCTGTAGAAAAGATAAGAATGGCAAGGGAAAAAGATACTAAGTATGTTTAACTTGACATTGGAAAAAGTGAACAAAAGAATGATAAAAGCACTAGTACACAAAACTGTGAAGGACTTTGATCACTACCATCATTTTACATCGTGAAGAAGTTAACTTAAGTCAACTACTTGTATTTTATTATCCAGGATGTAGTTGTTATGTTGGTGGGAATTTTGTATACAGTTAAGATATCTCATTCAGTCAATCAAGCTGATGGATTGGTTATGTGTTCAGAGCTGGATAATTGTCCTGTGAGTAAGATAACAAATTGATATCTCCGTAATCCCCACTTCACAAATTTGTACTTTCATTTGTTAAATACCATTATGCCATTGTATTCCCTAGTCAATTTTGAACAGTTCTTAGTTTTTAGTCAACCTGTACTTGTTTAGGTCCCAATTCTGGTATGAGCTGGATGTAGCCGGGAGGTGGATTTCCTGTTTAGCGGGCTAGGCTCAAGCAGCTTATTACTCTGCCTCGTTGGGGCAAGTGCCGTGGACAGTGGTTTACTGATGTGCAAGTCCATTTTAAAGACTCAAATACTACGACAAAGTAAACCTGCTGCCTATTAGGTGTCATCTATGCTGATTTAACAAACCACTTAACCACCTTACCAGGGCTGGTGTTTTGCCATGCCACACAGTTAATTACCTCTTATGATATGTTCTTTGTGGGGCAGTGGTGCTGTTTGTGTCCTTGTCGTACACAAAGACTCCGGCGGACCACTTGGGAAGTTTCATATTCATATGAGACATGTCAGTTATACTTTACTGAAAATAAATATATCTGAAGTATGTGATATTATCATGGATTTCTATATCAGATAAATAAATATGATGAAAGGTTCAAAATATTCTGGCAGGATGGAGCTAATATATTTGAGGCTGAAGAATCAGCACAGTGAATGAGCTGAAAGCAGCCAGCGGCTGATAACTGACAGCTTGCATCAGGGACAGCAAACCAGAACTGACCAAAACCCTATTTCACCTCCTCCAAGTTGCAGCCCTGGAAACAGGCTGCATTAGTGTAGTCTGACTAAGAGAAGGCAAACCTGGTACACAAAAATGCCAGCTGAAACCAGATGTGTCAGGCCAAAAGGAGCAGATATTGCAGCCTCGCTATAAAGTACAACACAATTTCACAACGGATTTTTCAAAATGAATGCTGACGAAGAGGAGGAAATTAATATATTTATCAAGTTATATCAAAAGCTGTATTGAAAGGGGTTGTCATAATCATTTCTAGGAGTCTCTGTCACAGAGACTAGAATAAAACCACTGCTGCACTGAAAGCATGTATAAGAGGCTACTGACAATGAGGTCTAACTATTCTAGGGACAAAGACTGTCCACTTATAGCTTTGCACACCTTGCCATTCACACAAATCATGAGCCTGTTGAGTGGGCAGCAACATTCTGAGTGAAAGAAACGTCTAGAAATAATATCCCATATATGATACAGGAATAAATGAGTGAATAACTTGTGCTCCTGGAGATTGAAAAAGAAGGAAAAGATTGAAGATGGTATTGGAACAAATTTTACTTGTCTAGATCTGTAAATACATATTTCATTTGATCATTGTCCTTAAAACCAACAACACAAGTTATGGGTTTATATTTGAACTATTTTTAAAGTCGTTTTTGTACATTTGAGAATAGGCACAAATAAATGTTTAGTTTGTTTAACTTGCGTGAGACAGGTTTATTGGGTAAAATTACTGACTAACCTTAGTGAATGTAAAAACTTTATCTTTTTTGTTGTTTTCATTATTTAATAATGTATGTGAAATGTGCTGTATTAAAACTCATAAAATGATAAGAGTAAATGACAAGGGCCACACTCTAGTTGCACTTGAGATGATGAGAAGATACTGGTGTTGGACCAGGCAAACATTACAAAGGTCCAAGGATAGTATTTCCAGACAGTCCCTGTAGGGGAATCTATGTGGCAGAAGACATAGGGGCAGACTTAGACACACTTGGAGAATGGAGCTTGTAGTGAACTTGAATGAAAGGCGGTTGTTGCCAGAACTTGAATGATTGACAGACGTGGAGAATTAATATTGAAGACCTATGCATCACAGGGAGCTTAGAGGTTTTGACTGTTTTAAATGACAAAGTAGTTTTGAAGTGAAATTTACAAATTGAATAAGAATGAGCAGAGTATAATTGAAAAAAAAATTAAGCCTTTATAAACACCAAAAGCAAAACATGAAAAACAAAGAAAAAAATATAGAAACTAATAAAAACTCAAGGAGTGGAAAGAAACCATTGAATAGCTGCAGCAACTTATACTCTCTTTGTTTTGTGCATCTTAAAACATAAACAATGTTATATTTTACTTTCATTAAGTAGGCAAATAGATGTATGTTTAAAAGGTAATATCAATTTCATGTAGCAATTATCTCAATAATAAACCCATTAGAAAACTTTGTCACAACAAGAAAAATGGAAAGCAAGAAAGATCAAGCAAGACAGCAGAAAAAAGTTATTGGATGGCTGACATGTTAAAACAGGTAGGAAAAACTGAGGACATCTAAGTGTTGAAATACTTGATGACAATGACCAATGTCTCTCTACAGATCATACACATCACTGGTGAAAGTGGTACCAACATGAGCCTGCACATGCTTCTACCTGACTATGATATTGTGGTGATGACACCGATGATTCTTGTTAATCACCTAACCAGAAATCTACTGCCAAACCTTGGAGTATTTTCAATGTTGGTTTTTGATGAGTGCCACCACACTCGCAAGGGAGAACCTTACAATACTCTCATGAGCTCGTACATTAAAAGCAAACATGACATTAGTGAAGCCAACAGAAATGGCAAGATACTGAACATCACTATGCCACAGGTTTGTAACAGCAAGTTTGGTTTTTATTTAAATGTTTTGTAGTGTGAAAAATAAAACAGTTGTGTATTACTACTTTCTATTTCAGCATTCTGAGCTTTATTGTACCAACTTGATTGATTACTCTAATTGTTCTGACATTGCATGTACAAACAATGCAGAAGAAAAGTAGAAATATATTTTGTTTTGAAATTTGTGTAATGTATAATGTTTTTGATAAATTTTTTAAAACACTTTCATTATATTAAAAATATTGTGTTGCATTTACTTGATGCGTAAACTTCTGATTTGTGCAGATTGTAGGCTTGACTGCTTCTTTAAGTGTTGAAGGAACTTGTAGCCATGTAGTTGCAGAAGGAAATATCATGAGCGTTTGTGGAAATCTAGATGTTTCTGTAATATCGACCATAGAAAACAACAAAGAGGAACTTAGAAGAATTGTTCCTGTCCCAGCTGAAGGTAAGTTAGAATTTTCTCTTTTTTATGTACTCACTGTACATATCTTGTTTCATGATTGATACTTGCGCAGAAAAGCATAGAGCCACTGTAACCATCCAAATATGTCATAAAAGGCAACTAAAGATTGTTGTAAATGGGACTAACAACTTCATCATGTAAAATATAGTACTGCAAAGATTCCTAATGCAGGAATGCATGTAGCTACTTTTGTTACAGGCTACCTGTAAAAGACAAAATGCAGTGGACACACTATGCTTCATAAGGGGCAAAAAAAAGAGACAAGAATAAATCAATATCTTGTGCTTTTGACGGGTATTTTTGTTTGTTTGTTGTATGTTGTATTAGAGGAGGATTCAATAAATGTAATTTTGTTGTGTTATTTATATAGTTAATTGATGAACCTTTTGGGTTTGTACACATGTTGTTTGCGAATGCCTACAATGAGTAGGTTACTCTTTTGTGCGCCCTGAAAAGGACGTTAAGTGGCGGGATGTAGTAGCTTTCCTCACATCCTGAGCGTGCTGATGAAGGTGGACCAGGGTCCTCCAGGCGATTGTGCTATGCTTGGTTTCATCTGCGTGTCACTCACTACTACGGGGATCACGTCAATCCTTCACCTCGTTAGCCAGGCTGACATGAAAACAGTCTGTCTCCAGGGAGGGCTACTAGGAAGCCGAGGTGAGAGTCTTGGCCAGTATGTTTTGCCTGACTCTGACTAACATGTCTGATCAGTATATTTTGTCTGACCAGACGTTAGTCTTCCTCCCCTTGTACACATGTTTTGTTCTTGTTTAATTAATGTAAATGCATGTCTGCATTAAATTTAGAAAATTATGCAAATTTGCACCAATGCACATACACACACACACACACACAAGCTTACACTGCGCACTAAAAAAACAGCAAAGAATCCTAATGAAACTGTTCTAATGAAAACCTATGTGTAGGGGCAACTTATTACACATGTCAGAACAAAGACGTGATCAAGATGCTGGGCAGTGCATGAGCTGCAATGGTCTGCGACCCACAGCTGGCTGCTAGTGTCAGGGTCAACAAACCAGAGTTTTCAAGAACCTTCTACACCTCCACGCAGTGATTCTGGATAACCGGTTGCAACACAACAGACTTTCTAAGGAGAATGGATCGAAGAGGGAAGGCTAATCCGGTACTCAAAAATGCCCGCTGAAGTCAGATTTGGTGGACTGAAAGGTGCAAATATTGCAGTCAAGCTGTAAACTATGGCACAACACATTCCGTTTTTCAGACATCCTGCTACTTGCAAAGCCCTTTTCAGGGATTGGTAGCAGGAGATTAAAAATGAATGAAGAAGAAGAAGAACAAAGACAACTTATTACAGACATCAGAACAAAGCAATAATATTTTTAGGACATGATTTGATAACAACAGAGTTAAAGTGCACTGGCAAAACAAACATGTTGACAAAAGGAGAAAGTGGTATGTGCATGGAAGAAGATCGGTGACAGAATTGATGCCCACTAATTGAGACAGGACATCAGAGTAGTACCCAAGTTGCAAATAGTAGGACTAAGCGTAGTAAAAAGCAACTAAATAGGGTTTGTATATGAGGCTAACAACCTCATTAAAAACTGTTGCTATTGAAACCACTACTTCAAATGTTTGGATGAAAAGGGCCAGTTGTAGCTGTGGCCCTATGCTGTACTTGGAGGAAAGAGAGAAATCAATCATCAAACTATCCCTTTGGATATAAAGTTGTGAATATCCACGATAATGATGAGAATTAAAACAGTTTTGATGTTTCAGTATTAATGTCCCTGTTTTATGTTATATTGATTTTTTGAAGCAACACATGAATGGGAGAGAAAATTGGTTTCCCTATTTTTCAGTATCAAAGAGATTGAGCAGACGCAGAGATGATGTGGCTGTCTATAAAATCATTGAGATTATGCAGAATCTTGAGAAGCACTTAAAGGAACACATTAAAGGTATGGTAAGTCTTTGTCAATTGAAGTGTGAAAACAGCTTCTTAAATGGTATATAGTTCAAAATTATAGAGATTTGATGAATGAAATTGGAGTCTAACAATTAAGATAATTGGTTAGATAAACATACATAATGCCTTGCTGAACAATACTAAGAGGAAAGGAGAAAGATAAATGTGCCAGAGTTAAACAGCACTATAAGGGAGAGGAAAACATCAACAGAGGAAAGCCTGGCAGATTGTACCATCAAAGCAAGAGGCAAGGAACATTGAAGATCCATTGCAACCAACGTTCGCTGTAGAGATGGCACCTTAACTGCTATAGTTCAAACACTTCATGTGAACGTATGATAAACACCAGACTGATGTGGCATCTGGAAGAAAAACGAATACTAATTCCACAGCAAGCTGGCTTTAGACAGCACAGATCCACTGAGGACCAGGTCATCCTCATAGCCCAGGAAATAGAAGATGCCTACCAGGCACAGAAACACAGAGTCAAGCTAAGGAGAAGTAAAGTTTGTTGGAGAATGTACAAGTGGATCAACCACTACCTCAAACAAAGAACGGCCAGAGTCCAAGTACAAGGGCAGATGAGCAAAAAGGTGACACTCGAGCAGGGAGTACCCCAAGGGGGAGTACTGTCACCCACACTCTTCCTGGTATATATAAACGACATTACAGAGAATATACCAAGAAGAGTCCATAGCTCAATGTTTGCAGACGATCTGGCTATGTGGACCTCTGAAAAGAATCTCACCATAGCAAGAAATCAGATGCAGCAGGCCCTAACATCGCTGGAAGAGTGGGCGAACTCATGGCTGGTCAAAATAAACGAGGAAAAAACCACATGCACAATATTCTCGCTTTCAATCAAACCCCAAAATACCAAATTAAGTTTAAATGGCAAATTCCTGCAGCCAAACAACAACCCAAACTATCTGGGAGTCACATTTGATCGGCGCATGACATGGAAAAGTCAGATCGAGAGAAACCGAATGCGAGCCAGAGAAAGAATGGCAATCATGAGGAAACTTGCTGGCACAAGCTGGGGAGCAGACGAAGGCATACAAAAGAAACTGTACACTGGAAGAGTGAGACCAGTTCTCGAGTATGGCATTGCGGCATGGACAACAGCAGCAAAGGCGAACTTCGATAAAGTTAGAAAACTTCAAAACCAAGCCATGAGAGTTATAACAGGAGGCATGAAGTCAACGCCAATTGTAGAAATTGAAAAGATTACAAAACTGCAATCCATGACCGATAGAAGAGACTGCAGAGCCCAGCTGCAGTCAGAGAAACTCCAAAGACTGACTGACCATCCAATGCACCAGAGACTAAACAATTTGGGAAATGGGAAACTAAAGCGGAGAAACTTTGCAGAAATAGCCAAAGCAAAGATGCACGAAGATCCCATAAACGCACTAACAACACCAAAACCCATCACTACTGTACGAAAACCTACCTGGAGGCAGGATATATTTCCAGAGGTGGTAGAAAATATACCAGGTATTGGAAACAAAAACTGCCAGACTGAATAAGAAAGGAGAGATACTACCCTAAGCTTTATATCGAAAAGCTACCCAAGCATGGACTGGACCCATGCATACACCGACGGTTCTGTAACAAACACTACACAGAACGAAGGGGCAGGAGCATTCCTTAACCTACCAAATGTCAGACAAATAACACTGTCATTGGCTACTGGTAAGAATACAAGCAATTTCAGAGCGGAGGCAGAGGCACTGAGGGTGGCAGTGGAAGAAATGGTGACGCATAAAGAAAATGAAAGCCATATAGTCCTGCTTACAGATGCTCTCGCCGTAGTCACAGGGCTAAAAAGCCAGAAAAACACTGAGCTTAATGACTTAAGAGCAGCACTCTGCAAACAGTGCCAGCAGTCTACACCAAAAAGGGTAGTGGTACAGTGGGTCCCATCACACTGCAACATCCAAGGCAACGAGGAGGCAGACAGACTGGCAAAAGAAGGTGCAAGACTACCACAAACAGATGCTAGTATGACGTACGAAGAGTCAAAACGGCTTATTAAAGCCAGATACATGACCAAATGGGAAACTGAGCATACCGGCTACACCAAAAACGATGCCTATTACCAGTTGAACAGAAGAGAGCAGGTCGTTGTCTTCAGACTTCGCACTGGCCACAATAGACTGAGATACCACCTATTCAACAAATTGAAGATAGGTGGTACAGACGAATGCCCGTGCGGTACCGGTAAAATGACCGCTGAACATCTGCTGCAGAACTGCCCGACATACGAGGATCAGAGAGAGCAGATGTGGCCATCACCAGTGGAACTGCAAGACAAGCTCTATGGCAGTGTCGACAGCCTCAGGATGACCGCCGAAAAAATAATGGTTACTGTCTGACTGCGTATGAAGAAGAAGAAGAAGAAGAAACACTTCATGTGGAAATGAATTGTGGACAATCAGTAAACATACAGGAATATTATTATAGGCTTCAGTGATGTGGTGTTTCAGAAAAATACAAAGATTCCAATAGGCATCTGAAGAGACTAATGAGAATGGGTGAAAACAGCTTAAAGGAAGCTTATGACACGCAACAGGTAACAATTAACTGATCTGCAAGAGTACTGAAGGTCAAAAGTTGGAGAGTTTAGATACTGTGCCAGAACAGAAACAAAACTAAATGACACTACCAAAAGATAGTCAAGGATCTCCAAGTAAGTTCCATGAGATGCCTCATTAAACATAGAAACAATTGATGTCCCTGATGAAGGCCTTTTAGACACAACGCAGGTTTAGATTTTTTTTGGGTCAAGCATGAAATCTCACTCATACATATTTATTATGCTGTTGTCAACTAATATATTTCAGAAAGATGCACTTAATATTTTGGGGGGGTGTGTTATGAGAAGGGGAGGGTTAAAGCACACAGTGACAACAGGCAGAAGTGCTGGAAAAACAGACAGAGAATGATTAATTGGGAAAATGCTGGGCTGTTAAACAGCCTGGCATGGAGGGAAGTCAACATGGATAAACATATCTAGGTACATGAAAATGTGGAAATCAAGTATCATCTATGCAAGTTAAAATGGCATATGAACAAGAATATAAAGAGTAAATATATATGGATGTACTATAAATAAATTATAAACAGATTGTCATTTATAGATATACCAACTGTTGTATTTATGACAATATAAGTAGGCAGCTGTACACCAACACTAAATACCTTCTTTAACTTTATTGCATATGTTCCATTTTCCTTTGAATAACTCATAAGGTATTGAGGAAAACCAGCATTTTAAATTGTTTTTTTAATGTTTATCTTAACTGCTATCAGCTATGAGTAACTTAACTTAACTTAACGTCTTTATACTGGTTTAGAAGACCCTGCAGAGTAGTATTCAAACTTTTGCTGATTTACTTATTTCATGTAAGTGATATAAGTGAAAAGGGCGTCCAAGCTGACATTTAGTTTTAGTCAGTCCCAGTGTCATTTAATGACGTTTTTACACATTAAAAAAATATCTGGTTGTTTTTCTTGATTACATTTTTGATTTGATGGTCTAGTGCAGGATTTGTCCTTTGTTGTGGTCAAGATAGTTGTCAAATAGCAATTATTTTCAAAATATTTAATTTATGCTTTATAATCATCTTTTAGCATCAGTGACTGGTCATTATTGTTTACTCATGTTATACTATTTGTCTTGAGTGGTCCGCTAGGGTCTTTGTGTATGACAAGGACAAGAATAGTACTACTGCTCCACAGAGAGCATGTCGTAAGAAGCGACTAACTGTGGGATATGGAATAACACCGGTCATAGTTAGATGGCATAGGTGGTGCTTAACAGGTTGTGGGTCTACTTTACTCTAGTGTTTGAGTCTACTGAGATGGACTCGCACATCAGTTAGCCACCCTCTGCTGCACTTGTCCCAACGCAGCAGAGTAATAAGCTGCTTGAGCCTAACCCACTAAGCAGGAAATCCTCCTGGCTATATCCAGCTCATACCAGAGCTGGGACCTGTACAGAGGGACATCTGTCCCTGTAAAAGTACAGGTCACCTAAGAACTAAGTTTCAATTTGTCTGCGTGTTTTATACCAGTGCCTGGTGAGCTATACCATAGGTCATTTGTGTGTGTGTCCTATCCTAATAGAAAGGTTCTTTCAAGATTAATGGTCAGACAAACAGGTTTTACCAATTTAAGAGGTGTGATCATTTGCAGAATAGTAAACAGCAATTAAATGAATGCATTGTGGGACTGCTACAGATGTTGTTGCTGATGTCATTCATACTTGAGTTAGGTACTTTTGATGACTTTCTTTGGGGGTGGATTAAATTGGCTGTACTCACATCCTGAGGCATGCTTGAGAAGGGGGACCTTGGTCCTTCTGGCTGTAATGCAATTTGAGGCTGCTCAGTAAGCTCCACTATGGGGATCACAGTGCTGATCTACACCTTGTTAGTCAGACCACCATGAAACAGTCTGTTTATAGGAAGAACTATTTGGAAATGAGATTGGATCTTGATCAATATGTTTCACTTGACCCTGAATAACATAGTCTGATTAGTATGTTTTTGCATGGCTGGGTGTTAATCTCCTCTCTACAATGGACTGACTGCTGCAGAATGTATAACATAATGTTGCCATCATGCTTGAAAATAACAAACTCTAAAATTGAAATTATTTTTCTAATGGGCCAAGATATCAAGAATGCCCACACACAAAAATTGAGACATCTCATGAAGGAGAGCAACAAGAGGACTCAGTTTCAATTTCATCAAACCCAAACTGCAGCAGAGGAGAAATGTCATGTTAAAGGTTCACATCTTTAACAAAACACAGTTGTTCCAGCTATGGTATGTAGCTGTGAGGTAACGAACCAATGTAAAGCAAATGCAGAGAAGCTTCAAGTTGCTCAAAGGGCAATGTAATCTTGTAGACCAAACTTACAACACCGAAATACAGCACCAAACCTCATTCAATGACATTAAGAGTGCAGCATTTTTAACAAAATACAGATGAACTGGAGATGTAGTACACATGCAAGATAATACATGGACATGCAAATAGACAACTAAGGAGATTGAGAAATGGACTGAGTAAAGGCCTTGGTCCAACATGGTACTCCAGGGCAAAAGGTTTTAACGGCTTTGACTACCTGGCATGATGGACGCAATCTACCTGATTGAATCCCAAAATAACGAATATAAATATATAAGTAAACTATGTTAAAACAGTCGTTACCTAAAAAACGTAGAATTTTACTTAATACTCAGTTTTACTTAATTGAGCGTGCTAAAACAGTGTTGCCAACTGAGCTTTTTTATTGCCAGATTTGGCAGATTTTCCTAAAAGTCTAGCCAGCAAAATACTGCTTTGTTTAATAACTGAAAATTGGGCTGTTTTTAAAAAATACCTCCAATTGATTTTATTTTGCTTTTTTCCTAACTTAAGATTGTATAAGTTATTTCCTATTTTCATGACAATTGCGTTGTGCAATATAAAAGCTGCTATGTTTGATTTAGCTGGCAGCAACATATTAAGAGTATTAGTGTTGACAATAAAAATCTCTCTCAATTAGACAATTCATTTGACTTATTTTACTTTCTTTCTTGCATTTGTGAAGGATAATTGGCATCTGAAAAATTTGTTTAACCTTTTCTGGCACCTACCAAAATTATTTCCACAGAAAGACATAATAATATATTGCATTACATACATTATTAAAGAAGCACAAACGTAGCAGAAAAAATGTAGCAACTTATTAGCATGGTTGCCTACTTTACTTATTTAAAATGCCACATTCCTGATATCTAACTTGTATTGTCAGATATGTCTTACTGGTTTCACAATTGCAAGTTAAGACGAGAATCATACAAGAATTCTAAATATAGAAAAATGCTAATAACGCATGTGTATTTTCTTGAACTACACTTTCCTTTTATAACCACCATCTACTCTGCAACTCAAGGGAAAGTTGATTATGTTTAATAATTTTATGAACCTGATGAAGCTGTAGTTTTTTTCCCTACTCTTCTAATGAATTAAGCCCATCTAAAGAGAATGCACAATAATTCAAATCTCAAATGTAAATACAAATATTGTTAGACTAAAAAAAACTGCTAGATCATTCTATTCGCAATCACTGTTCTCTTATTTTATTTGACATTTGAAGTGTTACCCAGATATATGTACAGTTTATTCATTTTTTTATGTTTGACAAAATAATTTAATATTCATGACTTTTTTGGTTTTATATCTCTAATTTGCCTTTGATTTCATAGAAAAACATTATTGACTAGTAATAAAACAGTAGTTCAAAAAAGGTAAAATTTCCTTTAGCCATAAATTTACCTGAAATTTAGGAAACTTTAGCAGATTAAAGCCATTTTTGAAAGTATTTCTAGCTTAAAATATATAAATTGAGTTGACAAGACTGGATGAGCAACAGTTACAGGTCTGCAAGGAACACAAAGAAATGATGATGATGTATTTTATTTAAAATGCACAGACAAAGTTTGGACAATTAATTTATTTAGTTTATTCACCTGAAACTGCACAGCTCTCTTCAATTATGTTGTATTAAAGAAAACACAAATCTTCTTTAACTTATTCATTTAATTAATTTTTAAAATATATAATAAAACAGACTTCCTTGCCATATTCATGTACTACTCAGTTGTTGCTTGGTGACATTGTCCAATGCTGACATGTTTCTTGTGATCTTGTCTCTCTGCAATTTTATTTGTATTTTTCTCTGTGTATCCTTTTTAATTGGCTCCATCCATCATGTGAGTCATTCTATCTCTCCTCGTTTTGAACTTTGATCAACAGCAGTGTATATTTACTTTCTCTGATTTATATATAGAGCTCAACAGACCTGACCTAATACAATTGGCAAGAACAATACCTGATGACAAGAAGTCCCAGGAGTATGAACAATGGGCTGTGAAAACAATGATGGCTGCAGAAGCTGTACCACTCAGTACTACAGACAGAGGGATAGACTTAACTGTTAGACTTGTAACAAAAATTGCTGAGTACCTGCAAGTGAGTGTTATGAGATCATTCATTAATCTTATAAATTATTTTCAAGATTACCTTTGGTTATTTTGCCTTTGAAAGTTTGCAGAATAAATATATACCTTGTATCTTACATTATGGTAATGCATATACATATGGAGTTTATATTGCATTCTGTATTTGTCCACTGTATATATGAAGCAACAATAATGAATCTATTTGAATAAATTGGATGCCTTGAAAATTACTTAATAATTTCTTCAAGAAAATGACAGCATGTTTTAGTGAAGCATAATTTTTATTTTAGCTAAAACATATATAAAGAAGAAAAAAAGAACCCAATATATACAAATATCAGTGGTAGAGCATCCAGACATTAAACAGAAATATCATGTGGAAACCAAAATAAATATGATAGCCTGCTGTCAGAAAGCAAGGAAAAATAAGTGGGAATGTCTAAAAAGCAAGCACGGAAGCAGCAAAAAAAACTCTACCAATAAAAGATTGTGAGAAAAATCATGTATGGATAGCAGACATCTTAAGCAAAATTGCAGAAAGAAAAAAGAGCGAAAACACTCCAGAACATAGAGCACTGGACACAGAGGTATGTACTATGTGCCAGCATACTAAAGAATTTAGGAAAGAAATACAGCACAAGTGCTATGTATGCAAATTTCAAACATGACAAGACCGGCTTTATGAGGAAAATACATTAAGAACAAGAAAGTAGACATCTTGTTTGATGAGCAAGATATATTTAACAGATGGGGAAAATATATAAGTAAAATGTTCAACAACAATAGAGTTCACAAATCATCAACATTTAATAGTGATAGCCCTTGTATTTTCAGATCTAGATCAAAAGTAGAAAAAGTAATTCAAAATTTGAGCAACAGGATATGGTAGAGGTCGTAAATGATTATGGTGCAGATAAAATCACTGATCTGTGAAATTATATCTACAATACAGTATCTATACTATGTGACTTTATAACACTGTTCAAGAAATCTTGTGTAACCGAATGTTCAGATTTAGAACAATTGGCCTCATAAGCCATGCAATTAAAATATTTCTCATAATCATACCTGAGAGAATTAGGTGGGGAGTAGACAATGAAGTTCCCAGAGAACAGTTAGGATTTTGATAGAAAAGAAGGAAAAGTGAAACAATATTTTGTATAAGAACACTAGCAGAAAAATGTATAGAAATACAGCAAAGCATTTATATGTGCTTTATATACTACAAAAAAGGTCTTTGATAGTCCAGCATGACAAACTCTGAAAATGATTGGTATTGCATTGAAAAGACAATAGAATGCTAAGCAATCTATTCTGGGAGCAAACTGCCAGCAAGATTTATTTATCATGTATAGATGTCAAATAAGGTGTGAGACAATGATGCATACAGTCTGCTTAACATTTATATAGAACACATTATTAAACAGAAAGATGAAATGTCATGACGTGTCATTGGTGGTAAAAAAGATCCCATCATGCCATGCGACGAATAGGAAATATGGTGTTAGGCCCATATTATTTTGTAACCCACGGCACTTAGTGGATAATGTGGTCAGCATCACGCCGGCCGCCTTTACTTCCTGGGTTGAACTGGTACCCATTTAAGGCTGGGTAAACCCGGGAGCCATTGCTGTCTGAAAAAACATTTCCGCTTCAACTGGGGAATGAACCCAGGACCACTCAGATGCGAAGCCAGCGTGCGAGCCAGCGTGCGAAGCCAGCGCTCTAACCACTGCACTACGCGGATCCCTCGCTATCATTGGAGTGTCAATAAATAATCTCCTTTATATGGATGATCCAGTTCTGTTGTCAGAAAGCAAGCTAGGGTTATAGTCTTCGGCTATGTGGCAGCAGACATTAACATGCCTGTTTGAATACCAGGATTCCAAGTACTCCAAGTAGTATGAGAATGAGCAAAATCAAAGTCAGATAGTTAAGACACAGATAGTTTGGTCACATCAAAAGACATAACGTTAAGTTAAGTTAAGTTAAGTTAAAAACGTTAAGTTAAGTTAAAAACGTTAAGTTAAGTTATAATATCTTGCTGAAACCAATACTGGAAGGAAACGTGGAGGCAAATGGGCCAAAGGGAACCAATACTATAAAGGAATTGTCGAATCAAGTAAAGCATATTAGTCAAGCAAATGGATTAGGCAATAACACTGAGAAAATGAAAACTATGATAATTAGCAAAGTAAACAATAGGTGTGCTCTACATTTCAGATTAAATGATCAAATACTAGAATAGGGGAAGTTTTCTCTAATCTTCAAAATTTAATAACAGAGGATCAAAGTTGTTTTCACCAAAATAAGTCAAATATTGACATCCAACGCCAAATGTAGAACTTGAAAAGATTACAAATCTGCAATCCATGACCGATAGAAGAGACAGCAGAGCCCAGCAGCAAGCAGAGAAACTAAGAAGACTGACAGACCATCCAATGCATCAGAGACTAAATAGATTTGGAAAAGGGAGACTAAAGCGAAGAAACTTTGCAGAAATAGCCAAAGCAAAGATGAGCGAAGACCCTATGAACACCATAACAACACCAAAGCCCATCCCTACTGTTCGCAAACCCACCTGGAAGCAGCGTATCGTTCCAGAGGTGGTAGAAAATATACCAGGTATTGGAAACAAGAACAGCCAGACTGAAAAAGAAAGAAGAGACATAACCCTGAGGTACATAGCGAAAAACTACCCAAGCATGGACTGGACCCATGCATACACCGACAGTTCTGCAACAAACACAACACAGAATGGAGGGAGAAGGGTATTCCTGAGCCTAACAAACGGTAGAAAAATAACACTGTCAGTGGCAACTATAAAATTCTCAAGCAATTTCAGAGCGGAGGCAGAGGCATTGAAGGCTGCAGTAGAAGCAATGCTGACAGGCGAAAGCAATGAAAGCCAGATAGTCCTGTTTACAGATGCCCTGTCCATAGTTACAACACTAAAAAGCCAGAAAAATACAGAACTTAATGATTTAAGAGCAGTACTCTGTTAACTATGCCAGCAGTCCGCACCAAAAAGAGTAGTGGTACAGTGTGTTCCATCCCACTGTAACATTCAAGGCAACGAGGAGGCAGACAGACTGGCAAAAGAAGGTGCAAGATTACCACAACCAGATTCTAGTGTGACCTACGAAGAGTCCAAAAGGTTTATTAGGGCCACATACATGGCCAAATGGGAAACAGAGCATACTGGCTACACAAAAAAATTATGCCTATTACCAGTTGAACAAAAGAGAGCAGGTTGTGGTCTTCAGACTCTGCACAGGCCACAACAGACTGAGGTACCATCTATTCTATAACCTGAAGATAGGTGGTACATGCACCTGTGGTACAGGGAAAATGACCGCTGAACATCTGCTGCAAAATTGCCCGAAATACAAGGACCAGAGAAAACACATGTGGCCATCACCAGTGCCAACACTAGACGAGCTCTATGGCAGTGTCAACAGCCTCAGGATGATTGCTGCTTTCTTCAAACAAATTCAAGTTGACGTCTGACAGCGTACTACGATGAAGAAGAAGAAGAAATATTGACATCCAAACAAATAACTAAAAAACTAAAAAAACTGATTGATCATGTGTTGTGTAAACTGAATGACAGAGAAACATGAACAATAAACAAGCAGTTGGAGAAGAGAGTTGATGCCTTTCAAATGGGAATATAAAGAACCAGGTGCATCTCATGGAAAGAATAGAGAACAAATAATTAAATCCTGGAGAAATTAGGGGCGCAGTGGTGTCTAGGTAAGGTCTAGGATTCTGGAGTTCACAGGTTAAAATCACTGTGGAGGCTGAGATTTTTACACGTGGATCTTTTGGTAAAAATTCCCCTGATCTCAGGGTAGTGAGATGGGACTCCTGTATTCAGTGTCGAGCATGTTAAAAATTCCTTAGCAGTTACAAATTGAAAAGAGTAGGATTAACGGCTGCTAAACAGACAAAATTCAAGTTAAATCTACCCAAATTGTGTGCACCAGGCATGGTAAGCTGCAGATAGTTTAAAATACCAACTACAGATAGCTGATAGTCTTCGGCTATGTGGCAGCAGACATTAACATGCCTGTTTGAATACCAGGATTCCAAGTACTCCAAGTAGTATGAGAATGAGCAAAATCAAAGTCAGATAGTTAAGACACAGATAGTTTGGTCACATCAAAAGACATAACGTTAAGTTAAGTTAAGTTAAGTTAAAAACGTTAAGTTAAGTTTAAAACGTTAAGTTAAGTTATAATATCTTGCTGAAACCAATACTGGAAGGAAACGTGGAGGCAAATGGGCCAAAGGGAACCAATACTATAATTTGGAGGATAACGCCAAAAGATTTACAGAGAACAGTCGAGCAGATTGTACCATTAAGACAAGAGACATAGAATGTTGCAGATCCATTGCAGCTGACCTTCCATGTAGAGATGACCTTTAAACTGAACTGATATTTTAAAAGTGTTTTCAAAGTTTTTGTGGAATTTGTAATGAGATGTAGTGCCAATGGTATGTGTGTTTTTATCCCATACTCGTGTGCATCATATTTTTCCATCATATTAGGCATCAAAGTATTCCTCTCTGCATTGTTAAATTTACATTAACAAATTTCAGGGATACCGTTTTGCACTTGAGACTTACGATCTTGTTGAGCTGAGAGATGTTGTTAATTATTTGGACAAGTGCTTTTGGGGCTTGCAGGCACATGAAAAGCGCACCACAAAAGAAAATGCCTTTTATGAGTACTTTAATGGTGGGTACAAAATGCATGTTCTATTTTCATTATATTTTCTAGTTCCTGTGTTATATTCTTTAAATGTACCTGATTTTAAAACTATATCTAAGCATCTGAAAGTCTGTCGGGGTCACAAGGCTGGACAGCTTAAGAAATTAAATAATTAGACTTACGTTGGATGCCTGAAATACATGGAAAGACAGAGAATAAAATGGCTCAGGCACCTGACAAAAATGCAACCAAAGTTACCAGCTTGTATCTATAATACCAGACATCAGGGTTGCAGAGGAAGAGGCAGACCACATATAAGATGGATAGATGGTGTCAGTGAAACACTGAAGAAACACAGAATGACAACATCGGCTACAAAGATGGCACACGACAGAAAACTACACCTCTCCACGATGTCTAACAACACAAGTGGATAGAAGATGATGATTTGAGCATTTGAGTTAAAATCAGTAATGGGAAATATGATACACAGAAAAGATGCAATAGATGAAAACGGCATTATGAAACCTGCATGAGACTCTGTATTAGAAAATAAACTTTGATTTAAAAAGACATCGTCAATGATTTTTGTTTTTGAAAGTACCTATTGTGGGGACAGTAATTCATTCACTCCCACAAACTGATACATCGGCTTCCGGGTTTGTCAAGAAAACCCATGAGCCGATATATCGACTTTTGCGACTGTATTCACAAAATGTTCACAAAATCACACATTTTTCCCATTCTCAGGTCTCCTAAATGTTTTATTTTGGTTAATGGCTTAAGTCCAGATTTTGTACTTTTCATTTCCGGAAGAGTTAGCGTGTGTTTCATTGAAAAAAATGTTTATTTTCGTACTTGGAAACCAACCCTTGAATCTAACCCATGCCCTTACAGTCAGACCAAATAAAGTTTTTACATTACAAGCTCGGTAATGGTTAGATTATGTTATTATTAACGGTAGTGATGATGAAGATGTCGATCGTTCTGATAGCGATATTTCAATTTCTTTGTCTAGTTTTAGTTCTAAGTTGAGCAATGAAAATGAAACTAAATTTACTGACGAGGGGGCAGTGCCCTCTTTTATCTCAATCAACGGTAGTAACAGTTCACAAATACAGTAAAAGTTCAAGATCCTGTCCAGTCATACTAGTGTGTATAATATAAATGGGAATAATTATTTATTTAATACGACAGAAACATTATTACTGGATATACGTAAATTGTAAACACTCACCCTGGTGTTGATTGGGGCTTTTATTTTTTTAGCACGTTTTCAACATCACACGCATTCAGTAAAATATGAATACTGTGAAAACAACTGCACCAAATTAGGTGTAACTCTTAGAACATCTTTCCTTATGGAATAGCATTAATAGAAAGTGTATTGGTTTAAAAGGTGAATAATATGTTGAGGAGGAAAATGTTTTTCATAATTTAAAAAAATAAAATGCTATGGAACTATAATCCCTCATACACAAATGTTCACCTCCATTTGTAAAATATGTGTATTCCATTGTATTTTGGCTGCAATTGTGAACAGTTTGGTATAGAAGATGTGTTATTTCAGGGAACTTTTATTGAGGATAAATAGATCACAACTAAGCGATGCTGTGTTAGAGTTTTACATTTGAAAAAAATTGCAGCCAGTGGCCATAAGTATTTCCGAGTGAGTGAGTTAAATAGGGATAGGGGATCAAGATGCTTAGCAGCGCATGAGCTGCAGTGGTCAGCGACCCAAAGCTGACTGCTAGCATCAGGGCCAGTGAACCAGAGCTGCCAAGACCCTTCTACACCTCTACGCGGTGATCCCGGATAACAGGCTGCAATAGAGCAGACTGGCTAAGGAGAAGGGATCAAAGAGGGAATGCTAACCTGGTACTCAAAAAATACTTGCTGAAGTCGGATGTGTTGGATCGAAAGGTGCAAATATCGCAGTCAAGCTGTAAACTATGACACAACGCATTCCATTCTCTGGACTACATTCTGCTACTTAACCCCTATTAGGGTTTGGTAGCGGGAGATTGAGAACGAACAAAGCCAAGCCAAATAGGGATAGGAAATTAAGTCTTTATTAGTTTTCACAATCAGTTAGATATAGGTAACAAAAATTGCAATACAGCAATCACGCTATACCACCATCCAGTATATGTTCCAATAGCAAGAGGAGTCTGACAGGACGACACCATCTCCCAAAAGCTATTTACAGTGACTCTTGAAGAGATTCTTCAACATTTACATTGGATCAACACAGGTGTAAATATAGATGGCGATTTGCTCAGTTATTTACGATTTGCAGATGACATTGTGCTCATCAGTCATACAATTGAGAAAGCCCAACAATCCTTGAACGACCTAAATGGGGTCAGCAGAGATGTTGGTCTGAAGATAAATAAAAGTAGAACACAATGCCTCAAAAACCCTTACTACCCAAAGCAGGACATCAAGCTAGGAGAGGAAACCATTGTGGATGTCAACTCCTGTATCTAGCTAGGCCAAGAGATAAATGCCAACCACACAATCGACAACCAAATCTTTAGATGACAAAAAGCAGCTTGGTATTCCTTCACTCCATTAAGCCAAAACTCCAGGGAGATGAAAGACACCATGGCAAGAGCCACACTTTCATTTCCATGGTCATTTCAGCTATGATTTACGGATGCGAAGTGTGGAACTTGTGCAAAACAGATGCTGAGAAGCTCAGAGTCACCCAGAGAGCAATGGAACTGTGCGTACCAAAAATCTTGATATGGAATAGGATCTGAAACGAAGAAATTAGACATCAAACTTTGTTTTGAGACATTGTGGAAGCAGCGATATCACGCAAACATCATTAGGCTGGACATGTGGTATGCATGCTTGACAACAATTGGACACGTAGAACAACGTTTTGGTTGCCATATACCTGTACCAGGTTACCTACATATGCGGTGGTCAGATAGACTGACCAAAGACCTAGTCCTGGATTGGTACGACGTTGCAGAAAATCAGGACGCACACAGAATATTGTTGGTTTCTTTGCATGTGGCACATCTGTCAGAATGATGCAGAGGATAATGTGATGAAATGTGTGCATATTGAATTCTATCAGTGAGCACATTTGACTGATGAAACTGCAATTATTTCATTGTGATCCAATAACTGCAGTAGTTGGACATCAAACATGGAGGAATGAACAGGAATGTGTACAGCCAGCGAACTTCAGAAACCTTCTGTCTGCACCATTTGCTAACAGAAAAACACTGAACAACTATGCGGTCGCTCGTAGTAATGATGTAAATTTGTAAAGCATATATGAGATGTTACATTTTATACATAATAAGAGATTATCAAAGTATATTTGGAAGGGGATTCTCTTTTACACATGGATTCTTGTTGCTATTGAGTCATATTATTTTGATCAACAATTTTTTAAAATTAGAAAACACTTGTGGACAAAATTTGTTTACTGTAACACTAATTGTTATTGTCAGAGCTGAAGAACTTTGTGCTGAAAGAACATGAAACCAAAAACCCTAATCTTGATGTTCTGGCCGAGACTTTGATGGAGCACATTGTAAATAAAGGAGTGACAACCCGAGGTATCATTTTTGTGAGGACAAGAGCTCTGGCAGTAGCTCTTGCTTCATGGCTTAACAGATGTGAGATCGAAGAACTCAGAAATCTGAAAGCTCATTACTTTACTGGTTCAAATACGCCAGAAGAAAAAGGAGGTTAGTATTATATGTTTAAATGATATTTCCAGATCCTAGAAAAGTCTTTTTATACATATAATACAAATTTTATTTAAAACTTACTCTCTTCATCTGGGAACTGAGATGCTAGTCTAGTCAGGCACATCATACTGATCAGGATGTCGCATCAGGTACAATACACTGACCAAGACCACAATCTCTCTTCCGTGTAGCCTTCCCTGAAAACAGGCTGTTTTCAAGGTAGCCTGGCTGACAAGATGTGGATTGATGTGATCCTCGTAGTAGTGAGTGCCATGCAGATAAAGCCAAGCATAGCACAATCACCTGGAGGACCACGGTCCACCTTCATCAGCATGCTCGGGATGTGAGGAAAGCTACTGCAAACTGCCACTTAGTCTCTTTTTCAGGGCGCACAAAAGAGTACACTTGCTCATTGTGGGCATTAAACAACAATACTCTCTTCATTTGCCTACATAACTGTTTGTTTCCATATTTATCAACTTCAATATGAGAATGGAGAATAAGTAATAACCAGTGCTGATGTGATACCAATACTTGAGAAATTATTGTGTCGAGACTCCCCGTTCTTCAGGAAGTGAAAAAAGGATGGTTTGCAGCATGAGTGACTATATTATGTAGTGGTCTCAATACTGATGGGACTAGTATGGATGTGTTGTCCTGGTCATACTGGTGTACATCTAGTTAAAGGAAGTGAAAAAAGGATGGTTTGCAGTGACTATATTATGTAGTGGTCTCAATACTGATGGGACTAGTATGGATGTGTTGTCCTGGTCATACTGGTGTACATCTAGTTAAAGGAAGTGAAAAAAGGATGGTTTGCAGTGACTATATTATGTAGTGGTCTCAATACTGATGGGACTAGTGTGGATGTGTTGTCCTGGTCATACTGGTGTACATCTAGTTAAAGGAAGTGAAGAGTTAAAAAAAAGCCAGGTGAAACATGCTGATCAAGACCGTCACCTCACTTCTTTGTAGGGAAACAAGTTGTGTTCCAGCGGCCTGACCAACAAGGTGGGATTTGAAGTTGTCATCCCCATATTGGTCTTGAGATGTAAGAAGAGCTACTGTAACCTGTCACAAAAGAGCAGATATGCTAGCTTTGACAGCATCCAGTGGGAACCATAGACATGGAAAAGGAGAACATAACGAAATCATTCTGTCACTTCCTTCTTGATGATGTACCTTCATCTATAAATATCCAACATCCTGAGTTCGCAGGAGTTTGGAATTAAATATGGGCCTCACAGACATAGACATCTGAGAGAATGGCTCATCATTGTGTACAACCAGCAAGCTACACGAACTATTTGTATACCAAACCTTGACGTTCTTCTGAATGAGACTGATCACCTATGTGCATGTCTGCAGTGCAGTGATGTTAATTCTGCTGAACATAGCACAACAGGACATATTTTACAGTTTAAAGAAAGTCCATAACAACAATTTTTTTTCACTTTCCATTCATAGTCTTCTCCTTATTTTTTTGTTCTACTGCTCTTGCCATACGGCGTCACAGAGGTGGGGTGCATAGATCTTTTGCTATCGCCAAGTGGAAGGCTTGTGCTGTCCTTCGCCGCGGTTGTTGCTTTCATTGAACGCATTCCCACCTACATATTTACTTGAGCATATATTTTTTAAAACAGCTGTAAATCAGTTATCGATTTGCTGGGCCTGATGTAGGATCATTTTTACACTATTTGTAGTTCCTTTAAGGTTTTACATTGGTAACAGCTTTCTTTAAAATGCGAAGTAACAAATATTATACCGTCAACAAATACAAGAACGCTATTTATACTGTGCCATGGGGAGGAAGACTAACATCTGGTCAGGCACAACATACTGATCAGACTTGTTAGTCAGGGTCAGATAAAATATACTGACCAAGACTCTCACCTCGGCTTCCTAGTAGCCCTCCCTGGAAATGGGCTGTTTTCATGGCAGACTGGATAACAGGGTGAAGTATCAACTTGATTTTCATAGTAGTGAGTGACATGCAGATGAAGTCAAGCGTAGCACAACCATCTGGAGGACCCCGGTCTACCTTCATCAGCACGCTCGGAATGTGAGGAAAGCTACTGCAATCCGCCACATAACATACTTTTCAGGGCACACAAAAGAGTAACCTAGTCATTGTGGACATTCAAACAACAACAACAACTGCGCCATCTTGACCAGAATATCCAAGTCATAAGTAGTTAATCGTGTTCAGTACCTGTGAGTTAAAACTACTTTTGACTACTTCAAAAAGAATTTTGATATAGATAGAAAAGGAAAGGGACCTATGTGGTTATAATAGATCATACAGGTAATGTCAGTGAGCAAGCCCAGGTAGCAGTGAAAAAGGCAAATTAGGTATGATAAAAAGAAATATTAAACATAGGAGCAAGAAAGTGATTGTCATACTGTTTAAAGCATTAGTTAGACCAAGATTGGAGTACTGTGTACAGGCTTGGAATCCTTATTGCAGAGGAGATATAAACATGCTGGAAAGAATACAAAGAAGAGTGACAAAGCTGATAGTGGGATTACAAAATTGCAATTATGAGGAAAGACTAAATACAAATTGGCCTGCAGTGTCTAGAAAAGAGAAGACTTTTAGGTGACTTAATACAGGTTTATAAGATAATCAACAGTAAGGATAAATTAAATAAGTTTTTCAAAATACAACCGTCTACAAGGACAAGAGGAGATAGCTACAAATTAACTAAAGAAAAGTCCAGAATAGATATTAGGAAATATTTTTTTAGTCAGAGAGTGTTGAAGGCTTGGAATGCATTGCCACAAGAAGTAGTAGAGGCAGGGACAATTAATGCATATAAGAATAGATTGGATGCACATAGCTTTTAGAGCGAGGAAATGTAAATGAAACTGGTTGTAAACAGACTCTGCAGAGTCTTCTAAACCGGAATAAAACGTTAAGTTAAGTTAATGGCTAAATAGTTGAGGCCTTGATTCTGATTGAATTTATAATGATCAATACACCACGATATAACCAAACCAAGTATTTCATCTGTGGTTGGAAAGACATACCTTCACCAATAAAATGAAGGCTAGACATTCAACATAATGATCTCCATAATGCAACTAGGCATAACATTTTCAATTTTGCTTGTAGAATTTATGCCATTTTTGTTTGTCCAATCTTTGTTAATGCCCATTTATGGTGTTGACACAACTATGTGTCCTCTCATGTACAACTGCATGTGAACCTTTCTTGCTTGTCAGCTGCCATCAATTTTATGTTTTACTGCAGCCCCTCATATACTCCTGCAGAAAAAAGCAATTAAAACAAATGTTTGAAAATGCCATTCTCAAAAAAGTTATTGCTTTCAGGCACATCCTTGGCAAGACAAGATTCAATTATCAACAAATTTAGATCAGGAAGTGTGAGAATTATTGTTGCTACATCAGTTGCTGAGGAAGGTATAGATATCCCAGATTGCAACCTTGTTATCAAGTACAACCATGTGGGCAATGAAGTCTCACTTGTACAAACAAGAGGTAGGTCTCACACAATTTTCTACATTCTCCCAGTAAAATTATAATGGACGATGTAGCGCTGATCGGAAAGATAATAATTTTTCTAAGCACTAAAAAAATGTAGCTATCAAAGAATGGTACAGAATATTAAGTAATAGGCACTCAAAGAATTGATCCCTGACAGTACTCGGAATTCGCTCACTTTGCAGCATTGACTTTGACAATGGTGTTGAATATTCTAACTTTGGTGTGAATCTTAATTTTGCTGGATCTGCATATGTTGTTTAGTGTCAGAAATACCATTCTTGCCTTTCCAATTTTGGTCCTTACATCTGCATCTGTACCTCCTGATGTCTCAATTGTGCTTCCCAAATAGGTCAAGATATCCACTTCTTACAACTGTTCTCCCTCCAGCCTGATTGGTTCGTTGTTGTTGAGTTTAAGGTGCTTTGTCTTCTTTATGTTGATATCAAGCCCCATTTTGACTGATTGCACCCTATCAAGTTTATTTTGCATCTTGCTTTGACTGTGTGACAAAAGTACCAGATCATCAGAGTAGTTCAGATCCTCCATTAGTGACCATAATGTCCATTGAATATCAGTTCTTTTTCCCTCAATTGATGTCTTCATTACGCAATCTATAGCCAACAAGAACAGGAAGGGCGAGAGAAGACATCCTTGTCTCACACCTGTTTCCACATCGAAGCTGTCAGTCTGTGCTCCTCCATATACCACTCTACTAACTATATCTTTGTACAAATTATATATGATGGGTCTGTACTTCTCTAGTATCCCATAGTGTCTCAACAGTTGCCATAGAGTACTTTGATCCACACTGTAAAATGTTATTTCATAACCTATAAAATTTGCTACAGGAATGATTTTCATTCAATACTTTGTTCTGCTTTGGTGCTTAGCATAACTATATAATCTATGCATGATCTTCTCTGACGAAATTCTGCCTGCTTTTGTCTACTTTCGCTTTTACTCAGTCTGAGATGATTATGTTGAATATCTTTCCTGGCACTGACAGCAAATGTAATCTCCCTATAATTGCTGCAATGTGCCAAATCTTCCTTCTTAGGCAGTTTAATCAGATGTTTTTCCTTCCATTCTGTGGGTACTCTCTCCTTGCAATATATCAGTGGTCCTATCTATATCTGCCATTATGGCTTCAGCTTTATTTCATCTGGTCCTGCCACTTTTTCTTTCTTGAGTTTAGATATAACCCTTTGTATTTCTATCTTGCTTGGTGGGTTGCAGTCCAAGTCCAGAGTCTCCTCTGCTGGTAGGATGTTTGGTGCTTCTTGTGGTGGAGATCTGTTTAGACATTCATTGAAATATTCAACCCATCGTTTCTGCTGTTCCTCAGACGATATTAATATCTTGCTTTCTCTTTCTTTGATTGGTTTGTATGTCTGCATATATCAATTTGCCAATTTCTTTGTTAAAAATTTGAGATCTCTCATATTTCCTCTCTCTGCTGCTATTTCTGTCTCCTGTACCAACTTGTCAATATATTCTATTTTCTTTTTCTTTATACATGTTGTGACCTCTTTGTCTGTAACAGTAAAGTTTCTTTGTGCTTTTGCTTTGGTGATTCGGGTTCAACTGTTGAGTGTAGTTTTCTTTTTTCTTTGTTCTATTTTATGTAATGTCTCTCGTGCGATCTTGAATCATATAATTTTTTTTACATGTCTTATTCTACATCTCTTTAGTCTGTTTTCAAATACTATTAATACTCATCTCCTCGTTCTCATATTGATTTTGTAGCACTTGGTATCTGTTATTACGTTTTATGCTATTTTCTGTATTAATTTCTTGGTATTGTAAAAGGTGTATGTTATATCTTGTTCTTCTTGAGCCCTGTACTGGGTGGTTTTTTAGTTTGAGTACCAGATCCCCAGTAACATATGGTTGTCTGATGCTGTGTCTATATCTAACTTTACTCTTACATCTTGTAGTGTACTTCTGAACGCTTAACTGACACAGATATGATCAATCTGGCTTTCGTCACATGATCCATGTGACCTTATGTACCTTCATGTGTGGAAACATGTTTCTCCATTTCCATTCAGCTGTTCCATTCCTTGTTTCCATAATCTGTTTGTAATCCAGGTTGTCTGCTCTCATTATAATGTTGAAGCATGCACACACCCAAGCAAACGCCCCCTAATATTTAGAGATTATTCTTTTCCTGTGTGTCGAGGACCTCTTGCAGCTCATTGTAAAATTTTTGCTTTTTATCATCTTTGCCCTTGTTAGTGAGGCATAGCATTGAATGATGTTGAGATTGCTGTTTTTGTTCCTAGTTCTAAAGCTAATGCTCATGATTCTATGGTTAATAGTCTCCCATTGTGTTAGTGCCCTCTGTGTCTATCTAGAAAGTATTACTGTTACTCCCTCTGTGTTTTGGGCATCAGTTACCTCATTTCCTCAGTATCAGTCTCATATTTCATGATTTTATCCTTGTTTTACACAGTACCAGCACTTCCAGGTTGTAATTTCTCATTGCATGACATCTTTATACTGGTTTAGAAGACTGCAGAGTCTGTATACAACCAGTTTCTTTTACTTCACTTGATCTAAAAACTATGTGCATACAATCTATTCTTGAATGCATTAATTGACCCTAAATTCACTCATCTCTTTAGCTATCTTTGCTGTTTTTCCTGCCTGGTGCATTGTTCTAACAATCCATGTTGTTATATTGGCTTTCTTCTTGGTATTCAGAAGGGCAGTTAGCTGTGGAGCTGTTTTGCTGCTTTCACTCCACTGCATCATTTTTCTTGTTTCCGAAGGCTCTCCCTTTCCCAAAGCCATTTGCTTTTGCTCTGTTATCAAGATTTTCGTAATCAACTTTGTTTTTATAAATTTGGGTGGTCAGTCATTACCTAACCTATTATAGTTGTCTGTGTTCAGTCTATTCCCTCCCCCATGACCTATCCAGTTTGGGTAACCCTTCTGGATGTTTTCCTCCTGGGATCATTAAGACATGCAAGGTCCCTCACCATTTCAAGATAACGGGTTAGAGAGAGATAAGTAATTATAAGTTGATGATAAATAAACAGTGTGATAGTTTCAAGTTATTAAGATAAAAATAGTATTTAGGTTAAGAATAGATGTTCATTTCAGTACTTTTCTAATGTCTTAGCTCGAATAGATCATGTCTTTTTACATCCAAAAACGAAAAATGCCAAGAGTTTTAAATCTTTTAAATGTATGTTGCATTGCTATTTTATTATCACACAGTTGCTTCCAATTTTTTCTGAGCAAAAATGTAACACCATTTCAGGAAGAAGTAGAGCTATTGGTGGTTTGTCAGTACTCTTGGGCATGGACAGTGTATTAGAGAGGGAAGATCTTAACAAGTGCAGTGCTAAACTGATGTTGAGCACCATTGAAAGTATCAAAAAGATGGATCCAGCTGACTTTGAGGCAGTTGTTCAGAGTAACCAGCGAAAGTTTTTGGAAGAAATTCTGTTAGCTGAAGCAGCAAAGAGGGCACAGAGGCAACGTTCTATGAATGTGCCATTTTCGATTGTAAGTGTAATCATATAAGCTGTTCACTATCATTGTTCCATGAAATTGCATTTTGCATTCAAATATTTAAATGTATTATTTGAATATGACCTCTATATACATATTGAAAATTGTAAGCATTAAATGAGTTTTAAAACTAAATACGGTATTAAACTGGAATTTTTATAGCAAAGTTAAAGGGTAAAAAAAGGAAGAAGAATACTGCAACAAAGAGAAACAATTGAATATTCTCAGAGGAAGATATTATTGATCATTCAGTACTGTTGTACAAGGGTTCATAAAAATATCATGTACGTGTGTTACAATTGTCATTGTTATTTAGATCTGCTGCAAAGTATCTGTATACAAGTACAAATTACTCATAATTTGAATAATTTAGTTTGCTAATTATTTTGGTTATTTCATCAGTGTCATCATCATCAAGTGCCCTACCGGTTGGCTTTTGCAATTATAGACCTCCATCCACTTCTATCACGTGTATCGTTTACTAACTCTGTTGTTGATTGTCGTCCATGATTTATTCTCTCAGGCTGTCCTGCATCTTCTCTCTCTGCATTCCTCTGTCTCTCTCTCCTGCTATCTTTCCCGTTGTCGGGACGTGCACGGGGCCGCCTCTTCTCATAACCTGCCCCAAAAAAGGATGACTGCCTTGTTCTGATCCTTGCAATAAGTTGTCTTTGTGTTTGTGCCTCCTCAAGTACTGTATCATTAGTCTTCTTTGCAGTCTATGTGACCCGCAGCATTATTCTGTAAAACCACATCTCCGCTACTTCCAAAGATCAAAGCGCTTGCTTGCTAATTGTCCTTGATTCACTGTCATGTGTCAATACTTGTTCCACGTAGCATCCAAGGACTCTCTTTCTCAGTTCCAGCGACAAAGTTTTGTTGCACAATATTCCTGTCATGGTCTGGAAGACCAATTTTGGTTGGGGTATTCTGCATTTTATTTCATAATTGCATCTTCTATCTGATGTTATGTTTGTGCCAAGGTATTTAAACATGTTAACTTGTCTCAATAATATATCATTTTCTGTATTGTTTTTAACATATTAAAAATAAATATGTATGTTTACTTTGTAAATCCTAAGGGTCATAACACATATAAAAAAGAGAATTGAACTAACTTATAGTCTCATTAAGCAAACAATTAAATCATACTGCAATAATCTTCAACTAATTTGACACCTTGGTTAGTCGGAGAAGCAACATCATCGGACTAGGCACATGTTTGTTCATTTCATCAATATTTGTATGATTTACAACTTAAATAATTCACAATGCACAACAATAATGCTCTTGTGCTACTTTTTCTCTATGTTCTAAATTGTTTGTTAAAACATATCAGTTTAAAAGTGTAAAACTTTTCCAATGATAAAAACTACAATTAGTTACAGAAAGTAGAAATAAAGACATCATTTTGAACAGCAAAAAATAATAGTGATGTCTATCTCTAAGGAACAAAATTCTTCAGAATGTACCATCAATGTAAATGGTGTACTATTAAAACAAGTCATAGATTTCAATACATAGCGGCAAATGAGTTGCAGTGGTCAGCGACCCATAGCTGACTGCTAGCGTCAGGGCCAGCGAACCATAGCTGCCAAGACCCTTCTACACCTCCACGCGGTGATCCTGGATAACAGGCTGCATCAGGACAGACTGGCTAAGGAAAAGGGATCAAAGAGGGAATGCTAACCCGATACTCAAAAAATGCTTGCTGAAGTCGGATGTGTTGGACCGAAAGGTGCAAATATCTCAGCCAAGCTGTAAACTACGACACAACGCATTCCGTTCTCTGGACTACATTCTGCTACTTAAGCCCTTTCAGGGTTTGGTAGTGGGAGATTGAGAACGAACGAAGAAGAAGAAGAATGAAGAATACATAGCCAACCTAATAACATCAGTTGTGAGACTAAGTTCAAAAATACATAATAGAATAACTCAGACAAAACCAGCATTTCTACAAATAAAAATCACCATTGTCAACGAGATAAAGTTGTTAAATGTCATATTTTCTTCTTCATTCATTCTCAAACTCCCACTATCAAGTTCTGAAAAGGCTTTTAAGTTGCAGGATGTTGTCCAGAGAACCGAATGCATTGTGTTATAGTTTACATCTTGACTGCGATATTTGCACCTTTGGGTTCGACATATCAGACTTCAGCAGGCATTTTTGGGGTCCTTGGTTAGCCTTCTCTATTTGGTCCCTTCTCCTTAGCCAGTTTGCTCTGTTGCAGCCTGTTATTCAGGATCACCGCGTGTAGAAGGGTCTTGACAGCTCCGGTTTTCTGGCCCTGACACTAGCAGTCAGCAATGTGTCACTGACCACTGCAGCTCGTGCACTGCTTAGCATCTTGATCCCAAATGTCATATAGAACGAATACCGAATATTCACACTTGAAAGTGAATCATATTCAATCAATAAACCTGCGTACGATGAAGAAGACAATCAATAAACAAACAAGATAGACAATAAAAACATCAAGATTCCCACATACTGTTATGACTAATAAAGATGTGATTAAGGAAACCAAGGCAAAAAGGAAGCTTAATAATAGTTTCCCATCTAAGCAAAGATGGTGAAAGCATCAGATTTGTATTGTGGTATGTGATTGAATGGCTGTAAAAGCCTATCCTGGCACAACAGGCTGCATCGTACATGGGACACACATGAGTGGATTTCATAGTTGAGCTATTATTGGGCTATTGTACTTACCTTGTCTAAGTTTACTGTGCAGCAGCTGATTTGAGACAATAATTGGGCATACAAGCAACATACCAAGTCCATTTGATTTGGGCTCACTGCAGCTGCGTATGGATACTCAAGAGGCTTATCCAATTGAAGACCAGAATTAGGTACTTTATCCTGTCAGCTGAACATGATCAGCCAGCAGAGACAGCTCTTTTGAAAATGTCTGCTATAGATTGTCCATGTCTCGCAGGTATACAGAAGGATGGTTAGAACCACAGCACGATAGACCTTGATCTTGTTGGCAACACTGATTCCTAGTTAGTACCAAACATTTGCTTGTAGTCTTCCAAAAGCATTACTTACCTTGGCAATCCAGTTATGTGGTCTCAGAAACTTATTGCACACATCAGCAACAAAGGAGGGTTAGAGTGCCAATTGGTAAAATGAGACAGGAAAACAAAGAGAGAAGATACTGCACAGTTCAACATCATAGATTGGAAGAAACTCATTAACAGAATTCATAAACAACACTTGGGACAGAAAGATATAGACTAAGCAAGCAGCAATGTGCAGATTAACTCTACAGAAGGAAATGAGCTTGATTTTTATAATTTTTTTAATTACATAAGAAACATGTAAATCAGTTGTATGGCAGATATTGGAGACATTTGATTTTATGAAATGTTAATCAAATCAACATAAAGTACTGGATCCAAATCTTGAATATAGCGTCCAGTAGACGTACATTTTCAGACACTTAAGTATTTTTAAAAGTGCAAAATATTATTGTATTAGAAGAACACACTCATCAATGGATAAAATAATATTTTCTCAGCATGCTAGCAATGTAAATATAGTACTCAGGTGTAAAAATAGTTCTGGGGCATTCGTTGTTTTATAATATAATGCATGCATATTTTTAAAAACTATGTATTTGTAAGGTTTCTATCTTGTGTGGTTGAATGCTACACTGCTGTAATTATCAGTATTCAACATTTGTGGGAAATATTAGAAAATTGTGACCTGCTTTAAGTTCTTCTAAACTTGATTAATTTACTTACACAAATGTTAATCTTGTATTAACAAAATACAAAGATTAAACACATTTAAAAAAAAAGCAACCCTCATTGATTGTAATGGTGAAATAATAAAGTGCAAAAACTGGCTTTTCATTTCAAATAAAGCACAAGAGAGAAAAAAATTGTTAATCATATCGAAACATTTTTGGCTGTATTTCAGGTGTGCCCTAAGTGTCGGCAAGTTTCAATTGAGAATACATGGATAAAAACAATATATGAAAAATATAGAGTCTCCATTGACAGGTATGCGTTTATAGTATATGGGAATTGTTGTACCTTTGTTGTTTTTCTCTCTCTCTCTGTCTCTCTTTCTCTCTTTCCTCATTACAACCATATATTCTTAAATGATTTAAATCATCATAGCTATCTAATTCAACTTTTAAAATAATTCACTCACTTTCTTTGCTCTAGATCATATCTTTTTTACTCTTCTTGTTGATCAATTGTTGTGTTTGAACATAGTGATGTTTTGTTAAAAATGTTTATCTTAATTGTTTAGATTTGTTAGATTATCTCATCTGTATTGTTCTTTGTCTGTGATGAAGACCGGTTGGTTGTAAAATAGGCTGTCATTTTTTGTAATTGTGCCCATGTAAAAATTACCCATACTGGCTTCTATCATTATTTAAACTTGCTATGTAACAACTGTTAGTCTTGTAGACTATATTTAGCATGTTCAGATGTCTTGTTCTTGATGTGAGGTATGTACCAACTGTCTCTTTGTGAGTCACCTACTTAATATTCTACAAGCGATGTCAGCTAGGGATATCTTCTTCTTCTGCGTTCGTTCTCAATCTCCCGCTACCAAACCCTGAACAGGGCTTTGCAAGTAGTCCGGAGAACGGAATGCATTGTGTCGCTAGTTTACAGCTTGACTGCGATATTTTCACCTTTAAGTCCGACACATCCATCTTTGATATGAGCTGTGGATATAAACATGCATTACTCTAAGGTCAGGAAATGCCTAATTTTATTATTTCTGTCATAAATATTCCTATACTTTGAGGGGTTTTGACATAATATTTCTAGTTCTATCCTCTTGAAAAAAGCACAAATTAATGTTCCAAATGCACATTAAATAGTCATCACTAATAAATCAAATAGAACTAAACTATGGGTCTGTAAAACATTAAACTGTAAAAAGTACAACATGAATATCAATACATCAAAAACAGAGACAATGAACATAGGCAGAAAGCACACCACACTTGATGTTCATGTGAATGAAACAAAAATAAAGCAGGTACAAGAATTTAAGTATTTGGGAACTGTTTTTACTGAAGATGGCAGACGATAGAGAGACGAGAGTGCAAATGCTGTCACCTACCAGCTGTCTTCACTGAATTTCCTTCCAAGCAAAAAAGCAGATGATAAATAGTTTCTTCATCCCTATCCAGTGCTACCTGTGTCAGACATGGGCATTGGATAGGGCCCACGAACGAAAGCTAGCCACCTGTAAAATGCAGTGCCTATGAAAGGTCACTAATAACACCAGAAGAGACAGAATCACAAATGCAAATATTAGGGAGAAGGGTGGAGCAATTCCCTGCCTACAGTACATCGAGCTATAAATTAGTTTGGTCACATTGTGAGAATGCAACCAGACCACATTATTCATGCAACTTTCTACAGGAAAACATCAGGGATATGGATGAGAGGTAGACCGAGGAAAATCGAGAGGTAGACCGAGGAAAAGGTGGATAAGCCTGAAGTGAATGCACAATTCAAAGTAGAAAATGTGCTCTCAAAAAGTCTGATATATTTAGTACAAACTAATATACCAAGATAATAGCATCCATGTAGAAATGAACCTTTAAGCTGCTACAAATGTTTTCAGCACATCACATTTTACTAGGATTGTTGACTTTGAGAGCCTGCAACCTTTTTATCTGTTGGTCTATAGATATAATTTTGTTGTGTGTAAAGACATAAATTAATAAATAATTTGTTGATGTTATTGTTTTTTGCTGTGCGTGTATTAATTTCTGAGATACAAGAAAATGAAGGTAATAGTTTTGAAAAACAGCACAAACATATAGACTTACCCGTTTTCAGCGTCCTTTGTTTAATAAAACAAATTACATAAGTCCCACAGAGGACGAATGGTCAATGTTTACAAGATCAGCATATCTGTTAGTTTCCACTAAAAATGTTTACATCTACATAAACAAACTAAATAGATTTACCTCAGAAAAATCAGTTGCAAAAACTTAATTTCCCCATTCTCAATAATTGGTGAATCTTCAAATCCAAAGGAAAAACATTAGAAATCATTTCAAAATGTCTAAAACAAATTTTAAAATTGCTATTGCTTTTAACCTGACAGGACAGAAATGGAACTCTCAACAATCGAAAGAGCAGTATTTTCAGCTGATTTCTATGGTAGCCTGGTTGTCTATGATTAAAACACTTTTAAAAAACGTCGACCGTGAAACGTAAATTAAAAGCGACAAACATTGTCTCTGGCACATTTTTTCGCCAATGGTTACGTAAAAGTTAATGTTGCATGGTTAAAGGATTTAGCTATTTAGTTAGTAGCATTTGCCAGCCTATGTAAATATTAAGATGCGAACTGATAAAAAAAGCAAGGAATAGACTTTTATCATAAGTGGAGGTTTTCTTAATTTTGATCCCTCACAAAATTAGTTATTGACTATGTTATTTTTTTGGTATCATGTTTGGGGTATTGTTTCTTGAGCTTTCAGTGAAAATCAGATGATTATTCTACATTTGGCAGATGCTTGGAGCCTCAGTGAATGGCAAAATGTGCCAGAGACATGAGTTGGAGAGTTTGCAGGGTTATAAATGAGGTCAAAGGTCTGCTGTGAATAATTATTTCTAAACGTACACAATTTATAATAAAGAAGTTCTCATATATGAAATGGAGATATTAAAGATGGATAAGAAAGTAAAAAAAACAATCCTCATGGAATTAAAAGACAAAACTATAAGATCATTGGGAGTAAGTTGTAAAATAGCATGAGAAAAATACGAGGTAGCTTCAAAATGTTCCCAAAATAGACGACTCGTGTTTGAAGGAAAGACCATATTATGGAGAATATATATTTATAGGTTGGTAGTGACCTTGACAAAATGAGATGGCAGACGTGACCTTCAAATATTCTCTATAGCAGAAGTTACAGAATTTTGTTTGTGTGTTGTGCTCGTTGCATCATCAGAGTTGAAAATATATTTGATTGAACAACGTGCAAATATCAAATTCTGTGTTATGTTTGAGCAGTCACCCTCAGAGACACAAACAATGCTTAATAAAGCATATGGTGATATCACAATGAAGAAATTGCAAGTATTTGAGTGGCACAAGCGTTTACATGAAGTTCGTGTTAGCGTCGATGATGATGCACGTTGTGGACGACCGTCAACCTCGATAAACATTGAAAACATTGAGCGTGTTTGAAACGTTGTGTGTGCTCACAGAAGACTTAGTGTCGAGAAAATAGCCTCAGAAGTTGGAATATCAGTTGGAAGTTGTGACAGTATTTTCAACAATGAACTGCACATTCACTGTGTTTAACAACACATGGGGTTCCCAAAATGTTATCTCCTGAACAAAAAGAAACAAGATTATCCTGCCAGGAGACCTAATCACAATGGCTGATCAAGATAGCAATTTTCTCAACAACATAATTACAGGAGATGAGACCTGGTGTTTTTTACGATCCTCAGACACAACATCGTTAGTCTTCTGAATGGAAATCTGCCACATCTTTCTGGACACAGAAATTTCATTTAGACAAGAGCAAAGGAAAAGTTATGCTTGAAGTTTTATTTTTATTCTAAGGGTATTGTCTACCATGATTTCATTCCTGAAGGCCAAATGGTTAACAAGGAAATGTACGTTGATATCCTCCGTCGTCTAAGAGATGCAATCAGAAGGAAATGACCAGAAGAATGGAGAACAAAAAGTTGGATTATGCTGCATGACAATGTGCCAGCACATTGATCCCTTCTGGTGAAGCAGTACCTCGAAAGCACAATGTGATTACCTTGGAACATCTTCTATATTCTCATGACCTGGCACTGGCTGATTTTTTCCTTGTTCCCTCAACTGAAGTCGGCACTGAAAGGACAGTGATTCAAGAATGCTGAGGATGTTATCACCAATGCAACAAGACAGCTGAGAGAGGTGTCAAAGAATGGGTTCTACAAATATTTCCAGCAGTTGTATGTTCATTGGCAAAAGTGTGTAGTTGTTGAAGGGAACTACTTTGAAGGAAATGTAGTGTAGATAATTCTACTGTAACTTATTCTTATACAATCCACTAATTCCTGGAACGTTTTGAAGCTACCTCGTAGAAATCCTACAGCAGACAAGAACAGACATTGACCTAAAGAACAAATATGCTACCCATGACAAGATACAGAATACCACAATAAGCAAATGTCTGAACTCTGCGTAGACATGGACATACAGTGAGAAACTTTAAAAATATGAAAGTTGGAGGGAGAGTTTTTGTCTCAGCTTTATGCACGCCTAAATGAAACAAACATTGATGGTGTATATGTTCTAGCATAACAAGCAAACATGTATATTAAATAAAATTAAGTATATTGTGAATGACAACTAAGTATGCCTTTGATTACAATTTTGTGATTATTTTTATTCTAAGGAATTTGTTGAACAAGATCATGGTGCTGCCATTTCCCGATGCCGAACCAATGGATGGTCTTTTCTTTGTGGGGAAGGTTCTGTGCAAGGGTGAAACTAGTCCTGGAAAATTATGCTTTCATAAGTTGGGATTCATGATTAAACATATGGGCATTCCCATAGTTACAGTGGGGATTGACAACATTGCATTCCATCGTGGAAATCAGGCTGATCTCGTTAAGTTTAAGAAGTGGAAGAGAGTACCTTTTGCAATTGATGAGATGAGCTATGATGATATTAGAAGGTAATTACAGTGCTTTATTATTTTTATAGGAGATTATAATTATGGTACCTTTGTAGTTATGCCCATATGATCTGCAAAAGTGAACTGCCACACTGAGTATGATAGAAGAAAACTACCCAAAACAATTGTGGATACATGCCTACAGGGAGGGATCAGCAACAATCGTTGATACATGCCTACACGGATGGATAAGCAACAATTGTAGATAGATGCCTGTACAGATGGATCAGAAGTGATTGTGAATATATGCCTACACAGATGGATCAGCAACAATTGTGGATACATGTCTACACAGGTGGATCAACAACAATTGTGGATACTTGCATACACAGACGGAATAGCAACAAATGTTATAAAGAATTGAAGAGATGGTATTTTTTTGTCTCATATCTCAAAAACCATTGTGAGATGAGGAGTATTCTCATTGGTTGAATTTCAGGCACTTGAGCAAGCTGTGAATATGCTTTATAACAACAGTTCTGTCGCCATGTAGTCATCTTCACAGTTGCACTATTTGACCTGCAAACTCTCAAGAGTGGCAAACTCCTGCCAGAAAATAAACCATACTTCAGTGGCTACCATCCCATTGTGTCATATCAGGGGATGAGAAAGCAGACAGGCTTGCAAAAAGAAGAGGAGATTGTGAACAAGAAGATATTGCAATCATATACTTTGAGAATAAAGAGAGCTATCTAGAGTCTCAGAAGAGAACAGAACAACCAAATGACAACTTTTACATTCTTGACAGGCAGGGACAGATCATCATTCTTCAGGATATGGCATACTAGACTGAACAGACACATGTTCAAGCTTCAGCTGTTTGCTTCACCGCTGTGTACATGTGAACTAAACGAATAAAACATGCTGAGCATGTATTACAGGCCTGTTCCCTGTAACATCAGTTAAGGAAGATAAACTGCCCCAATGAGTCAACACTAGACCAAAAATTGTATGGAGCTAAAAAGCTGCAAACAATGGTAGAGTTCATCACAGGAACTCGTCTGATGGTGTAAACATCAAAGATGCAAAGCAAACACAAGAAGCTATCATCATTATCTGGTTGATCAGTCCTGAGAGTGGTTGTAAGGTTGTCTGAGCAAGTCTGTCCATTCTGCCTTATCTTCTACAGCTCTTTTAATTTCAACATAGGCTCATACTTTAATGTCTCTGCCTGCCTGAGATGTAAAGGTGTCTTAGTTACCCCATTTCTCTTTTTTCCTGGATCTTACCTTTTTGTATTTTCTGTAGATGACTTCCATGTCACATATTGTCTCACAGTCAACTCAATCTTCATTTTTGTATCATTTTCAATAATTTTTTTTGTGCGCTTACCTCAGTGTGAACATTGTTATTGGAACTTCTTTCTGGCCAACTCACTCATTCAATTCTATGATAATACATTTAAAATACTTCCAAACTATATATATATGTATAGGCACTCCGGGGCCGCGCCCCCCCCCCCCCCGCCCCACTATTGAACCTGACTGATCAAGGAGCTACACAAGGAAACCAACACCAGAATTTGACTGGAATGCAATCTCTCTGACGGATTCCCCATGACTTTAGGTCTCAGACAGGGATGTGTTCTTGCCCCTGACCTATTCTGCCGGGCACTCGACTGGCTTCTTGACCAGACCAGCGGGCATCAGGAGGGTATAAATGTTGATCAGTGAATCTTCACTGATCTCTTTTACATGAACAACATTGTCCTGTTCAGCACAGACAGCTCTGCAGCGCTCTCTGGAAATGTTAGGCAGCAAAACACCCTCCCTAGTCCTGTCTATATCAAGGGCCAAGACCAAATTTCAGAAACTCATTACCGACACAGCACCCCAGGGCATTGAAACTCAAGGTCACCCTGCGGAGGGCACTAATGAATTCATCTATGTTGGTAGCATGATATCATCCGATGGGCACAGTAGTCCTGATATGTCAAGGTGGATCGGACTAGCTGCGTCTGCTATGCACGACCTCCAACGTGTGTGGGGTAATGGCAGGATCTCCCTTGAGACAAAAATCCGCATCTCCCAGTCCTGCTTTGCGGCTCCAAAACCTGGACATTATTGAAACATGACATGTTGAGACTGCAAGTTTTAAACATGCTCAACCAGCGGGGTATCCTGGGCATCAGATGGTATGACTACATCCGCAATGTGGAGGGCTCTGCTAAAACAGGCCTCCACCTAATCTCAGAAACACTTGTTCGATGCTGAGTTTTTTTGTTTGGTCATGTTGTACACCTGAATCAGGAAACCCCGGCCCACAAGATACTACACAAGTCGTTCCTCAGCGCCAAAAGTCTTTTCCCGGCTGGCTGGAGGCGCAGAAGTAGCCGTCCCCACACAGTATGGCTCCAGTAAACATCAACCTCCTCCTCCGCCCTCGACGAGGCCTGGAACCATGCCACAGCTGTGGGTTATGGATGTGGCCTACCGACGCAACTGGTCTCAGACGCTTAAGCGAACATTAATATTATTTAAAAAAGTTATGTCCATGTTTATTTCTGTATTTTTCAGTGGCACATTGAATAAATAATGTACTTGTATGTATTAGGTAAAGGTAGTGTCGTAGCAGGCACTGCTGTCAGAGATGAAGTGCTAGAGACTTCATCGTATGAGGCCACATCTTGTTTATGAAGCGGGGTGGACTATTCCCTTTCTCATTGCCTTTCCTTCCCTAACAGTAAGCCAGGTATCCATTTACAGCTGGGTAAACTGCAGTGTGCTGGTAACAGGAATTGAACCCAGTACCTTTGCATTGAAATGTGCTGATCAAACACTCAGTGTTTTATTTTTGGTTTCTTTTCAGTTACACCCTGTTTTGTTTTGGGATAATGTTGATCAATCCTTTGCTACTATATAGTGCCTATACTCCTGTTCAACTTATTATCCCTTATCATACACTAAAACACCAAGAACATCACAGGTCACAAAATACAGCTTCACAGGCTGTTAGTTTGAAACCTTTGCTTTGCATTATTCATATAAGATTCATATAATTTCCATGCGCTTAGAGCATCCTGGTACTTAGATTCATGTAATTTCCATGAGCTTAGAGCATCCTGGTACTTACTTAGGTTCACATAGTTTTCATGGTCTTTGACCATTCAGGAACTTAGTTAGATTCACACTGTTTTCAGGACCGTAAAGCATTCTGGTACTTGAATTCACATAATTTTTCATGATCTTAGGGCATTCTAGTGCTTAGATACATGCTGTTTTCAGGACCTTAAAACATTCTGGTACTTGGATTCACACTGTTTTCCATGCTCAGTTGCTTAGATTTATGCTGTTTTCATGGCCATTCATCATACCAATCCTGATTTTAACTTGTGCGATTCTCAGAACAAAGAAAATAAGACCACTGTTTCCGTCTTTGCATGTTTTAGCTAAGGGAGGTTGTGCATAGGACTGGTAACCTCACTATGTTAAAAGCCATTGCTTTGAAACTCCACAACAAATGACTAAAATTCAGGCTTTACCTCAAGTTATGGTAAACCAAATGGACTATTGAACCTATGCTTCAACAAATGAATGGACTAATGGAATTTATTATTGATTGTTTGAATCTCGATATTTATGGGTTTTTTTTTTTTTTTTGCTATTGATATTGATATTTTCAGTTGTTACTAGTTTTCTCCAGCAGTTTATTGTAACATTACTTTTTCTTTCTCTTTCTCTTAATTGTTCAGGTATATAACAGAATCAAATGTCCTGACAGTGACAGAGAATCGTGGCAATGATGTGGATGATGAATCTGACACAACAGATGATGAAAATATCGACTAATGATCGTGTCATGCTTTTCTTATAGAGAATTCTGTGAATCAATTTAAAAAAATGTAATCCATTACACCTTAACTCACCCAAAATATTTTGTTAGGAAACATTGACTTTTATATTCTCTTCAGTTCAACAACTCCTATTTTATACTAGAAAAGTATTTAAATTTCCTTTGACATAAAGAGAATATAAGGGAGACAAGGAAGTATTTTCCTGGTCTTACCAATATATATTTCCTGTTTGAAGACTTAGGGAGTACAGAGTTAAAGGTTGTTTGGGCTCTTGCCCTTTGGTCTATGCTATGTAATAGTATCTACACATATTTGTTAGTTGTTGTTTAGTGCCATACAAGTTGGAAGAAGAAGCGTTTTTCTAACATCGTTGAGCGCAGAGCACTCGAAGAGATGGTGATTAACGGTTTTGTATGTGTGTGTACACAGCTGACACTCTGGAAAATGGTGCTCTGATCCTGTCTTGTGAATTGGTTGATATTGTCATTGGATAGGGGCTTGGCTTATGCCTGTGTTTCCTATGGCCCATCTCTTCAACCAAGTTTCTTTGTTTGCTTTTCTTATGAACTGTTTGTAGAGTTGTTGCTGTGTGTGGCTGTTTTTGTCTTGTTCCCTTCTTTGCTATTGAGATAGACTTGAGTGTTATGCTAGCAGGGGCATTGATATGCTGTGTTTTTTAATGTAATAATAATTAGGGGACGGCGTGGGCTAGTGGTTAAGTGACACGGCTCACAACCACGAGGTGCTGGGTTCAATCTCCATCACAGCACCGGCCGTTACCCCGGGGAAGCAAACCCTTAGAAAATGCAGGAGGAAGCAGACCCTTACATCAAATGCATGCTGAAGTCGGATGCACTGGGCCGACAGGCGCAAAATAAAAACCACAGTGTAACGCACACCGCCTTGGAGAATCGAGAAATAAGGCAAACGCAAAAAAAAATAAAAAAATGTAATAATAATTAAATTATATTAGGATGCAGCATGGCCTAGGGGTGAAACATTTACATGTAGGACTCCATTGGTGCTTTGAAATTTCAGTATGCTTTCTGAGCTTCTCTGCTGTCCATCTTGGAAAATATAGGAAAGGTTGGCATATGATGACATGCTTGGCGGATATTTGTTGAAGACCTGTGCTCTGCATCGAATTAAAAGATTTTCATTGATTAATTGATTTCTGGAAAATTTTGATTGCAGGTATCTTTGGGAAATGTTTCAGGCAGAAGGATGTGATCATATGTAACATACTTTTTCTATTTCCTTTTGAGATGGAAATTCGGTTGTGATACATCCAATGTCAAGGCTTTCATTATGATTACTTCTCTCATTTTCACATGTTTCTTTATGTTTTTCATTTTCTGCATTTGCCCTTCATCAAAATCCTTTGAATGATTGCCCAAATCAGTCTCTTTGTTTTGGGACGAGGTTTCCAGCAGTTTGTTCTTGCTTCAATTCTATACATGAGTTCAATGAGAAATGTGAAGCTGCACTTACAAAAATAAAGAGCATTTGTTGACCCATTTTTTTCATTTCGTGCTTGTATTATCTTTTCTGGGCTCCTGATTTATGAGAATACACTTTGGAGAGATGATTTATTTTTAAAAAAACCCTACTGGAAAAGGTCTCACTTTTCTCTCTAGCCTTCTTATCTTTATCAACTCATGTTCCTCAAGTTAAATGTATATGCTGTTTCATTCTCATTAGTCTCCTAGCTTTCTCTCTGTCCTGAATTTATGCTTTAGTTCAGCCAATCAATCCACCAGTTATATTCATCCTAGTATTGCTATGTGATTCAATCCACACATCTCTTGTTTACATGTGCTCAGATCGAAGAAATTAGCCAACAGTTAATCTTTCAATCCGCTTTCAGCAGGTCCTAAAAAGTCAAAAGTTGTCAGGACCGACTGAGCAGTCCTTCTTTTTTCTTGATAAAAACATTCCCCTGACTGCTAATTTATTCAACCATGATTCTCACATACTTACTGGGTTAATTATTATTCCTACTTGAGGGAAGCCTAACTAGGAACAATGAAGCATTTGAGCTTTTACCCCCATAATTTTACACAACAGCATTAATATTTGATAGTAGTAGCGAGATTATGTATAATTTAGGCTGTAGTTTATACTTTGGCACGCTATTGTGCCCTGACCCAGAACACAATGTACTCCATGTCACTCCACCCCAAGTGCACACACATGACCTTGGTGTTTATTGGTTCGCATCCTTGATTCTTGTTTTTTTGCAACTTCTTAAATGATTACATCGTACACCTTATTTGTGTACACAGTATTTTCAAACTATTTCTTATTCTACTACATATGTAAAACCAAAATGAATGAACCAGTTTCTCATGTACACAGTTCATTTGTTGCAGTTGATCCTTCAATGTTATGACTTCCTATAATAACAGAAAATAAGGTTCCAACCATTCATTTCTGTTAAATGACTTGAACATTGTAGATGGACCTCGATCTAATCTGATATAACAGTTTTTTTAACATTTTGCAGTGACTGGTTTCCAACTTCTATTTTTATTGTGACATGTTTTTTAAAACATCTGTAATTTCAAGTTACTGTGAACTTCTATTGTCATTTTATTTATTGAAAGTTTTAGAAGGTTTACCTATTGATCTGTTTATATTATTAACTATGTATTGTTCTATATTGTTGTTATTGGATTGGTCTTGTCCATAGAAGAGACCCCAATATCATAACAAGAACTGTCATGATAAGGATCCCTGAAGGAAGGTGAAAGAGAGGCCAGCCTAAGACAACTTAGAGAACTGAAGAAGCCAAAGGGAAAATAATAAACCAGAGCTGAGGCACTGTACCAAGGATGTCCACAGGCAGTTTCAAGTTTGCAGCTGCGCTAAAAGACACCATTTTGGGAATGTTTTTACATATTTCTTTTGTTATCCAGTGATCATGGATCCAATATGTCCTATTTATCTGGTTCAGAACAATTATTTTTCTTCTGCATTCATCCAGAAAAGGATATTTTGTTGCATTGCTTCAGTTTACAGTGACCCTGCGATATCTGCACTTTTTGGAGCATTTTTGGGACCAGGTTTGCCTTCCCTCGTTGATCACTATTTTCTCAGCACAGGTGCAGTCTGTTTCCAAGGCCACTACTTGGAGAAATAATAGGGTCTTGATCAGGTCTGATTCACTGACCCTGATGCAATAAACCAGCTATGAGTTGCTATGGTGAGCTTATTCACTGTGTCTTTTGCTCTAGAAAAATTATTTTTAAACTGCCTCTCCTTGATGCTAAATGAGTTTTTTCTATGCTTGGGATTCTAGTATTCAAACAAGTGTATACAGCTACCAGGTTATCAAATGCTATCCATAGTATGTTCTTTTTTAAAACAAATTTGTATTTGTTCTTTCTGCGGTTTACTGCACATATGTTTATGGCTGTGTAGTTGTATGTTTGTACACACAGTGATGTAGCCCTATGGCTCAAACTATCTGTTATGTAAATTTTAAAGTAATGATCTTGAAAGAATCTGTTCCACTGTTTGTGTGTTGTAAACTTAGTTACATCAGAGATGAATAAACAGGGGCAATATATATCAACTTGTTGTATACTGCTTATTTATGTATGTGCAGTCTTAACTTCATCTTTATGAATTGGTGTTGTTAAATGTCTTGGAAAGATTCACTGGTGTGCTTGGGAATCTCATGTGGACTGGTCTGCTTCTTCTGATCTCTTGGAAAAGAAGTCCTTCACTCTTTTTGGGTACTGTTTCCAGAGTTCCTTTCAAACGCTGAATGCTACTCCACACCAATCAGGTTTTTGACCAGTGTGAATGAACAGGTGTGCAATATCAATCATACTTACTTAACTTTATCCTTCCACTGATGTCGTGAAGTGTAGTGGGAAGCTGTAGGTCTCACTTTTTGACCATATGTGTTGCTGTTGTTGTGAGCCCATGTCTTTGATGCTGTCTATCCATTTGCCTTGTGGTCTTCCCTTGACTTGAAAACCCCAATTTCCTACTGTTGTATGTTTTTAATGGTAGCCGACCTGGTTTCATTCTCATGACATGACCAAACCACTTAACTTTCTGTCTGTGCATGACTTCTTGGGAGGATGTTATTCCCACAATTTTTCATTCTGTCTCTTCTGGTTCTCAGTAATTAAGATAAATACTAGAGGAGTGAAATACTTATATATAGACAATCAAGAATCTTCAATGAAGCAGACAGACAGACTGGAAATGAAGTATGTGATGTTAGGAGTTGGAGTCTTATATCCTAGAGGGGTTTATGTGGCTTACATAATGGTTTATTCTCTCCATGCAGAGTTTCAACCATTCTTCAATACATCTTTCCTTATCAGACATAACAGCTGCTTCTAATAATTTATTACATTAAGTTTTTACAACACAATTATTGTTATTGATAGGCTGGCTATTTCTGAAAATGTGAAAGACAGAAGCAAGATAGATAGATAGATAGATAGATAGATAGATAGATAGATAGATAGATAAATAGACTCTCCATATGTAGGCCTACCTTGACAGGGTTGGAGAGCTTGCACATCCCAATGATCCAGGGAGCTATGCCAACGGGAGTTTTACTCCTGTTAGGGTCACCCAAGCCGGATAGGTCCTTGGAGTGGGACCAGACTAAGAGGCCGAAGAGCAGGTGACGCTCTTTAGGTGGAGCTGCAGAACCCATCAGCGAGTCGTACACACCCTGGGCTAAACCAATCCACCCCCATTTCATGGGTTAAATGCATTCTTGCCTCGTTCTTTACTTTAGTCTTCTATCAGTCATCCCAATGGACGTAGAAGAGATGCAGGCCAGCAGACATTGCACCACTGCCCCTTTGTTATGACCTCCCAGGTGGCGGGGAATGCTACTAGGCGTACCATCACTGCAGAGGCACCAAGAATACTAAAGGGGAGTAAGGAGATACCCCACTCACATGCATATGCTACATTTCTGGCAGGACATGACGATCTGGAACACACTGCACTGCCTCCCTTCTAGGATACTTGAAAAATGGATCCATAAGTCCATCATCATCACCATAATCACACCCTTTCGAGCAAGACCACAGTCTGCCCAAGCAACTTTAAGATGCTGAAGACGGATGTAACTAGCCAAGAGGCGCACCATAGCAATGAGGTTATCATTGGCACTCGGCCTGTGATGGACAACCAGGCAGGTGCAGTGCCGGGCCCCCTTGAACATCCAACCTTAGTTACTGGAGGTCCTTCTCAGTTTGCATTGTGGAGCCAGGAGGCACAAGAATAGAGCTACTGGCCAAACAGAACAAAGCAAAGACCACTGAAAATAATGCACTGGAATGCGGAAGGAGTCAATAGCAAAAGAGATGGGTACAACAAAAAACTAGAACTTGAACATGTACTAAATAAAGAGCAAGTCAATGTGTGCTGCATACAAGAAACATTTCTAAACAAAGACACAGTGTTGAAATTAGAGGTTATCAGTGCTATCAGGTGGACCAAAAAGACAGACGAAAGGGTGGAATAATAACACTGGGGAGGAATAATATCAATGCAAGCTAGATTGAAGTATATATGGAGGGGGCAGAATACCAGATGCTTTAACTCAAGACAGAAAATACATAATTTCACCTGTTGAATTACTACTGCCCAAGTGACCGACTCCCTAAAAAAGATAAACTGATCCTGTGTGGAGATTTCAACAGCCATTCATAAAGCTGGGGCTATGATCAAATGGAATTGGCACATACCACAATGGGAAACAAATGGGTGGCAGTGATCACAGGCCAGTTTTTCTAACTGTTGAAAATGAATATGTCAGGGAGAGCAGTACACCACCAAGGTGGAACTACAAAAAGGCAGACTGGAAAATGTACCAGCATCGTACCAGTGTACTAGTTAAAGATCTAAATGTAGACAGAGATATAGATAAGGTAGTTGACGAGTTCAGCAGACACATACTACAGGCTGCCCATGAAACAATACCTAGAGGGGTGCCAAAGAACTATAGACCTTACTGGAACAGTCAACTAGAGCAACTGCACAATGAAGTGGAAACTTCTCAAAAGCAAGCAGAGACTAGCCCAAGTCAAAATCACATTTCCAACATGCCAAAGCAAAATTCCTAAGGGCTAAGCTGCAAGCCAGGAGGAAATGCTGGAAGGAGAAAACAGTCCCTGAACTTTGAAAAGGACACAAGGAAAATGTGGAAGTTGGTAAACAACTAAATGATGAAGGTACAGGGAGAAACACAAGGGTTAAACTAAATAAAGATGGGAACATCATCACAGGTAAACAGGCAGCTGATCACTTTGCTAAAGACAATGACATTGAAGTTAGTACAGGGAAACAGCAGGAGATCAGAGAGAAGCAAGAAAATGTAGGAAGTGACGAAATTATACCAGAGGTTATGGAGACCCCACTCACTATAAGAGAACTGGAGCTAGCAATAGCTAAATTAAAAATGAGAAAGTCGTCAGGGGCTGGCGGGGTATCAAACGAAATGATTAAGAACTTCGGAGTACCAGGGAAGACAAAACTGCTACAGGTCTTCAATGCCAGTTGGGCCTCAGGGAGAGTCCCTCAGACCTGGAGAGAAGCAAAGATGATACCGCTTCTAAAACAAGGGAAAGACAATTCCACAGCATCCAGCTATGGACCAATTAGCCTTACAAGTTGTCTTTGTAAAACAATGGAACATATCATTAATCGCAGAACGCAGTGGTACCTTGAGAGTGAGAACCTCCTTGTGTCACAGCAAACAGGTTTTTGAAAATGGTTCTGTACTGAGAACCAAGTAACTTATCTTTCCAAAGAGATTGAGGATGCTTTCCAAGACAAGAAACTGGTACTAGCAGCATGGATAGACCTAAGGAAAGCATTTGACAAGGTATGGAAAGACGGACTCTTGAAGAAACTGAGAAATAAAGTAATCGGTAGGATGTACAAATTATTACAAGTTAAAAGCATACCTGCATAGTAGAAGAGCCAGAGTACAACTAGATGGACTAAAGAGTAAGAAAATGTTACTACACCATGGTGTACCGCAGAGGGGTGTGCTTTCCCCCACACTTTTCATAGTCTACATTAACGACCTGATTACCGAACTACCAAGTGGAGTGAAAGTGGCAATGTTTGCAGATGACCTGGTGATATGGTGCACTGATGAATATGCAACAGTCGTCACCAAAATGCTACAAAGAGCATTAGATGCCTAAACCCTATGGGCAAATAAATTGTGTGTTAGCATCAACACAGATAAATGCAGCACTACGTTCTTTACCCTCTCTCTAAAACAGAAATCAGGAGACATCAAGATAGATGGAGAGCTACTAAGAGAAGATAAACAACTACCTTGGAGTTACATTTGATGATAGCCTGACTTGGAGACAATACGTCAACAAGGCAACAGGAAAAGCCAGAAGGAAGTTAGCTATCCTGAGAAAACTAAGTGGAACCACATGCGGAGCCAGATATAAAATACTTAGCAGTGTTTACCAACAGGGCATACGACCACATCTGGAATATGGATCAGCTGCCTGGTGTCCAGCATCAAACACTACATTGAAAGACTTAGATAAGGTACAAAATCAGGAGCTAAGGGTTTTTACAGGGGCAATAAAATCAACGGCTATAGTGGAGATGGAGAAAATAGGGAGGATGCAAGCACTAGGGGAACGTAGAGACACAAAGGTGCTAACACAGGCAGAAAAGTTCAACTGTATGCAGAGTCACCCGATGAAGGATAGATTCCAGGACCTAGCAAAGGGACGATTAAAAAGAAGTAGCTTTGAACACCAAGCTAAACGACTTCATAGACACGCCACAGAACTGCCTGAAATTGTTATTCCTTTAACAACTGTGCCAGAACAAACACCCTGGAGAGAGCAGCATAGACTATCAGTAGGAGTCCAAACAACCATTCAGGGAATACTAGGCAAGGAGTAACAGAACAGTGTGCAACGTAAGACAATTGCTCTCAGTTTCTTGGATACAGAATATCCACAGGATCTATGGGTCCGAGTATACACAGATGGGTCAGCACAGAATGCAGTAAAGAATGGAGGAGCAGGAGTGTGTATAGAATACTCAAATAACACTATCGAAGCAATTGCAGCACCAATAGGAAAATTCTGCCATAATTATGATGCAGAGATACAAGCGATGAAATTGGCGACGGAAAAATTGCTAACACCAACTGTGGCCTGTATCCTGTGGTATTTCTGACAGATGCAAAATCAGTTCTCCAAGCACTATCATCCGGGACGCTGTCAGATCTGCCAGCGCAGAATCATGATGCAGTGGATACCGTCTCACTGTGGAATATCAGGAAATGAGAGAACTGACACACTGGCGAGGGAAGGTGCCGCAGACGAGCAACCAGATGTACCAGTTACATACCATCAAAAGAAAAAAATGATTAAATCAATGAGAGAGCTTCCAACACAAATACAAGATGACTATCATAATATAAGTAGGCAATAGCAGATTGCATACTGCGCTTCAGAACGGGACACAGCCGACTCCGCTGCCACATGTATACAAAATTTAGGATTGGCAGCTCAAGTATGTGTACATGTGAATAGGCACCCCAGACTGCGGAGAATATACTTCAGGACTGTCTAGAGTATGAGATACTGAGGCGGACGTACTGGCCAAGAGAAACAACACTGGAAGGGAAACTATATGGACCTATGTGTGAACTGCAGAAGACAGCGAGGTTCATACAAGAGACAACTTTGCAGATGTAGACATACTCCAAGCGAACGAAAGAAGAAAATAGATAGATAGATAGATAGATACATAGATATATAGATAGATAGACAGACAGAGAGAGAGCGATAGATAGACAGACAGACAGAGAGATAGAAATAGATAGATAGATAGATTGGTAACCAGGTGTTCATTTAATAAATGCTGAAAGGGAACTTTGATATGGAAGAACTTCTCAAGACGGCTTATAATACAAAATATTTATTATGATGAAGTATGGTAAGCTCTCTTACATATCCCAATGCGAATACACCAAATAATAATTCACACAACGATAACATCGTTACCAAATAATAATTCACACAGCGATGACATCAATGCCAAATAATAATTCAAACAAAAAATACATCAATGTCAAATAATAATTCAAACAAAAAATACATCAATGTCAAATAATAATTCATACACAGACGACATCAATTGACATGATCATCTTCATCAAGTGGCATGCTGCATGTTGTTCATGATGAATTCCTTCCACAGTCATAAGTCCATTGAGCAATGTAGCACCAGATGTGCTATTCCATTCCATAGCTTTAAACCTTGTCTTCCTCTTCTCCAAACCTTGATCTTTCTTGTCGTCACAAAGTTTTCTAGGTACTCATTTAGGGGATTATGTCCAGTAAACTGAGTCTGTCTACTTTTGATTTTAGTTAACAAAGATCTTTTAATATTTTGTTCTGGTAATATATCTTGATTGGATTTCTGTGCTGTTCAGGGTATACGTGGCATTCTTTTCAGGAATCACATTTCTGTTGCTGCAAGTGATTGCTCAGCTTGTTTATTAATTGTCCAGGACTCGCATCCGTAAAGCAATATTGGTTTCACATAATACTGCACGACCCATCTTCTCATTTTCAGAGTCAGTGATCTTAACTTAACGTCTTTATACTGATTTAGAAGGCTCTACAGAGTTTGTGTACAACCAGTTTCTTGGAGGGTGGTTTAACCAATGTGCGATTTCATCTTAATAGACTCAATCACCAGAGCTAAGTAGCCCCGCAGTCAGTTAGGCGCCATCTATAGCTGCTCTTAACAAATAGCCTAGGGAAAGGTACAAATAACTTGGGTGGGTTTTTAATTTGAATTTTGTCCGGGCAGCGGCCGTTAAGCCATCTCTTTTCAATTTCTAACTGCCAAGGAATTTTTAACGTGCTCGACGCTGAACACGAGTCTGATCTCACTACCAAGAGATCAGGGGAATTTTTACTAGAAGATCCACGTGAAAAGAATCCCGGTCTCCAGCATGATTAAAACACGTGACCTCTGGCACCTGAGACGGACACCTTACCTCGAGACCACTTAGTCCCCTACATCTGTTTGTCAGTATATTTCTTATCTTCTAAAAGATGACTTTACCTAGTGTCACGCTACTTTTTATTTCTGCTGTACACCTTCCGTTATGATGGTACACAGGTACCTGAATTTTGTAGTTTGCCGTAATGCCCTTTCCTCTACTTTAACTTCACATTTAATCTGCGTCTTTCCTTCAATGACTTTTGTTTCTGTTTTTAAGATATTTAGACTTCACTGGCTTTGTTGGCGTGTCAGAAAGTCATCCGTGTCAGTTAATCCTTCATACGAAGATATCAATGTTAAACAATTAAGATACCAATGTTAATCACTCAGATGGTAAATACATTGTCAATTCTAACCATACATTAGAACAAAACAAGGTACTAATGAAATAAACAATTCAGGCAAGGCAAGACACTGTTAATATAAATAAAAACTCAGACAAAACAAGGCACCTGTAATACTAAATAGCATTCAGAAAGTAAAAACACAATCCTTTTAACAAAGTATAGAGCCACCACTACAGTTGCCCTTTATAATATAGGAAGGCTGCGACAGAGCGCTTAGTGCATCAGATAATGGTTGTATCTGCAGTAATTTACTTTACATGATGAGGTTGTAAACCCCCATGCACAACGTTCAGATAAAATAAATTAACGCTAAATTGCAGTTCATACAGAAAGAAACATCATAAATGCTAAAGAGACAGACTAAAAAACATTTTAGGAAAAACATTAAGACAATAACAACAAAAACATTGCCTTTCACGGCATGTTTAGAAGGCCACAGTAATCTTATTCTTTACTTCCGGGGATTCACATTTGTGTACAACATCATCAATACTAGGTAAACATTCAGTAAAAATAGAAGCCAAAGAACACTCAGAAAATTTGTTTGTGTTACACCAACACGTTCCCTAATTAACAGAGTGGTGGATGGTTTATTTTCCTTCTATATAAAAGTTGCATAAACAATTTGTTGCTTCTAAAATCTAATACCATCTTTTTTACAAACAAAAATTGCAATTGGTAAGATGTATATGTGCACTTATGCATGGTAGCAAAGCATTTGTTGCGGATCTGCTTATATTCACTAGTGAGAGTAGAGGCACAAGGTCACAACTTGTATTCCTGCATGAGAAGCTGTATGGCAATGCCAGGTGTTTTTAGCCAACTGCTACCATTGTTAGAGCTATTCATGTGGATGTCTGATGGTGAACGAGGTAAAAAAGCAAGACATTCGATGCTACTACCAAACTCACAATCAAATGAAAGACTGGCATATTGTGTGAAAAATGTAATGTATTTGCAACAACAGAATGGATTAAAAACAACTGGGAAAATAAAATCCACTAGGTATTCAGTACTCGTCTTCCTGATTAGCATCAGCATCATCATTGTCATCATCACTGTCTTGATATGCACCATCAGTTTCTCTGTATCTGTTAGCTGTTAAGGAAGTACTGCAACAGCAATGATACCAAGCAAGCATGGCATTAACAAAATATCAAATAACTTATAAATAACCAAACACCCATGGCAAAGAACATGACAACAACCAATAAAGGCTGAACTTTGAAGAAAGTAGAGATGTAAAATAATGCTTCAATTGACTAAAACGATTCAGGCCCAAAACATGAAAAGAAAAAATATCTTGTCACGCCATGCAGGCATAGGAAATATGGTGTTACATATTATTTTGTAACCCACGGCACTCAGTGGATGATGTGGTCAGCATCACGCCGGCCGCCTTTACTTCCCAGACTGAACCAGTACCCATTTAAGGCTGGGTCGACCTGGAAGACATTGCGGTCTGAAAAACCATTTCCGCTTCAACTGGGAAATGAACCTTGGACCACTCAGATGCAAAGCCAGCGTGCTAACCACTGCGCTTACGTGACTCCCAGGCTCAAAACATCTTCAATGTAAAATGTGTGTACACTCTTAGAAAGAAACTTAATTATATAACTAAACTAAGAAAAGTGGAAGAGAAGGCCAAAGAAGCTGGAGACTCATGAGCAGAGCTCAAGAAAATGCCTTATGTTCCAAGGGAAGGGCCAAGATACAGCAGTGATTGAGCTGACAGCAGCCAGCAACTCATAGTTGGTTGCGTGCATCAGGGTCAGTGAACAATAGCTGATCAAGACACTATTCCACTTTGACATGAACAATAGCTGATCAAGACACTATTCCACTTTGACATGAACAATAGCTGATCAAGACACTATTCCACTTTGACATGAACAATAGCTGATCAAGACACTATTCCACTTTGACATGGTGCCCTGGAAATAGACTGCAACTAGTGCAGTCTGGCCAAGAGTTAGGGACTACAGTGGAAAGACAAACCCGGTACTAAAAAAAGCCAATTGAAATCAGATGTGTCAGGTCAAAAGGAGCAGATATCGCAGCATCATTGTGAACCATGACACAATGTCCGTTTCAGGATGAACGTTGAAGAATAAAGAAGTTCCAAGGGAGACTAGAAGAATTAACTTTTTGAACCAGAGACCACAAAATTTTGGTGGGTTAATTAACTGAGCTGCCGCATACCTACCTTAATATTTTCCTCCTGCACTGGTTGTTGCCGTGTTCTTCCCCACAGATCTGTATTTACCATTACCTCTGGCTATCTAACACAAAGTATGTGACAAAGACACTTGCTAAGCAGAGTCTGTAGTCTGGATGTGATACCCATAATCACATGTCATGTCTCTGAGTCATATAACAGGACTGACTTTACATTCTTGTTAAACAGCCTGACCTTATTCTCCATGGAGGAAGAGGAAGACTAACGTCTGGTCAGGCACAACATACTGATCAGACATGTTAGTCAGTGTTAGGTCAAATATACTGGTCAAGACCCTCACCTCGGCTTCATCACAGCCCTCCATGGAAACAGGCTGTTTTCATGGCAGCCATTAGGGATTAACATGATCCCCGTAGTAGTGAGTGACACGCAGATGAAGCCAAGCATAGCACAACCGCCTGAAGGACCCCGGTCCACCTTCACCAGCACGCTCGGGATGTGAGGAAAGCTACTGCAACCCGCCACTTTAACATCCTTTTCAGGACGCACAAAAGAGTGACCTACTCATTGTGGGCATTCATAAACAACAGCCAAACTTGTACCAGTGGATGTCTATGGTTTCATCTGTGAGGTTACCACGAATTAAAAATCTGTTCTTTAGCTTGAATTTGGCCGTGTTATCTTTATTTAAAAGATTTTGTGCGTTGTATGTATGGCTTGTTTTAACCCTTACGCTGTCACATTATTTTTTCAGCGTGTCATATTTTACTATGGTTGTTGACTTTGAGAGCCTGTAACCTTTTTATTTGTTGGTCTATAGATATGTTTTTGTTGTGTGTAGAGATATAAATTAATAAAGAACTTGGTGTTATTGCTTTCATTTGTGTGTTAGTTTCTGAGGCACAAGATAAACGTGAAAATGTTGAAAAACAGCACAAACATATAGACTCACTTGTTTTTGGTGTCCCTTGTTTGTAAAAGAATTCTCAAAGTTTCACAGAGGATAGATAATCAATGTTTACAAGATGGGCATATCTGTTAGCTTCCATTATAATAGTATTTATTATATCTACATAAACAAACTCAATAGATCTACCTCAGAAAATGTTTTTGCAAAAACTTTAATTTCCCTATTCTCAATAATGTTCAATCTTCAAATCCAAGTGAAAAATAGAAGAAATCAATACCAAATGTCTCAAACAAATTTCAAAATCGCCATTGTTCTAAAAGCGGACAGGACGGAAGTGGAACTCTCTACAATCGAAAGAACGGTATTTTCAGCCGATTTCTACAGTAGACTGGTTATCTATCTACGATTAAGATGCTGTGAAAAAAAGTCGCCAGCAAACATAAATTCAGTCGGATAAAAGCAATATACAATGCCATAAGCAAATTTTTTTGCCAATGGTTACGTAAAAGATAACTGTTCTATCTTTGAAAGCTCTGTTTTATTGCCATAGTTGCTAAGAGTAGGTGCTGGTCTTCTTCTTCTTCGTTCATTCTTAATCTCCCGCTAGGAAACCCTGAAAAGGGCTTTGAAAGTAGCATAATGTAGACCAGAGAACGGACTGCGCTGTGTCACTAGTTTACAGTGCAACTGTGATATTTGCACCGATACATCTGTCTTCAGCAGAAGGTGCTGGTATGATCCTCTCTTTACTCTCACATCCTGTGAGCAGCATCTCCAGTTTATGTTATTATTGGTCTCATTTTTCCAGTCCTTGAAAAGATCTATTTTAATTAAAATATCTTATGTTTTTCATGGTTAACTTCTGTTACTATTCTCATGTAAAATTGTCTCTCAGCTATTTACAGTTACAAGATTTCATAACAGTTGCTTTCTTCCTTCTTGAATATAAATCACTATAACTAAAGACTATTTATTTTAGGTGATTTAACAAACTGTTGAGAAGACATTTGATTGTACTAGGTCATAGCTTTTCACAAGGTTCTGTGGTCAGTTCCCTTCGCTAACAGTAAGTCAGGTACTCATTTACAGTTGAGTGAACTGGAGCGTGTCACACTGGGATTTTTTCCTTTTGTGTCAGTCACCTTGTTCCTGTTCCCTAAGGTTCTTCTTCTTCTTCTTCTGCGTACACAGTCAGACAGTAACCATTATTTTCTCGAAAAAAGCGGCGGTCATCCTGAGACTCTCGCCACTACCATAGAGCTTGTCTTGCAGTTCCACTGGCAATGGCCACATCTGCTCTCTCTGATCCTCGTATGTCGGGCAGTTCTGCAGCAGATGTTCAGTGGTCATTTTACCAGTACCGCACGGGCATTCGTCGGTACACCCTATCTTCAATTTGTTGAAGAGGTGGTACCTCAGTCTGTTGTGGCCAGTGCGAAGTCTGAAGACAACGACCTGCTCTCTTCGGTTCAACTGGTAATAGGCATCGTTTTTGGTGTAACCAGTATGTTCGGTTTCCCATTTGGACATGTACCTGGCTTTGATAAGCCGTTTTGACTCTTCGTACGTCATACTGGTATCTATTTGTGGTAGCCTTGCACCTTCTTTTGCCAGTCTGTCTGCCTCCTCGTTGCCTTGGATGTTGCAGTGTGACGGAACCCACTGTACCACTACCCTTTTTGGTGCGGACTGTTGGCACAGTTTGCAGAGTGCTGCTCTTAAGTCATTAAGCTCAGTGTTTTTCTGGCTTTTTAGCGCTGTGACTACTTCGAGAGCATCTGTCAGCAGGACTATATGGCTCTCATTTTCACTGTGTGTTACCATTTCTTCCACTGCCGCCCTCAGTGCCTCTGCCTCTGCTCTGAAATTGCTCGTGTACTTACCAGTAGCGAATGACAGTGTTATTTTTCTGCCATTTGGTAGGTTCAGGAATGCTCCTGCCCCTCCGTTCTGTGTAGTGTTTGTTACAGAGCCGTCGGTGTATGCATGGGTCCAGTCCATGCTTGGGTAGCTTTTCGTTATGAAGCTTAGGGTAGTATCTCTCCTTTCTTTTTCGGTCTGGCAGTTTTTGTTTGCAATGCCTGGTATATTTTCTACCACCTCTGGAAATATATCCTGCCTCCAAGTAGGTTTTCGTACAGTAGTGATGGGTTTTGGTGTTGTTAGTGCGTTTATGGGATCTTCGTGCATCTTTGCTTTGGCTATTTCTGCAAAGTTTCTCCGCTTTAGTTTCCCAGTTCCCAAATTGTTTAGCCTCTGGTACATTGGATGGTCCGTCAGTCTTCGGAGTTTCTCTGACTGCAGCTGGGCTCTGCAGTCTCTTCTGTCGGTCATGGATTGCAGTTTTGTAATCTTTTCAAGTTCTACAATTGGCGTTGACTTCATGCCACCAGTTATGATTCTCATAGCTTGGTTTTGAAGTTTGTTAACTTTGTCGAAGTTCGCCTTCGCTGCTGTTGTCCAAGCCGCGATGCCATACTCGAGAACTGGTCTCACTCTTCCAGTGTACAGTTTCTTTAGTATGCCTTCGTCTGCTCCCCAGCTTGTGCCAGCAAGTTTCCTCATGATCGCCATTCTTTCTCTGGCTTTCATTCGGTTTCTCTCAATCTGACTTTTCCATGTCATGCGCCGATCAAATGTGACTCCCAGATAGGTTGGGTTGTCGTTTGGCTGCAGGATTTTGCCATTTAGGCTTAGTTTGGTACTTTGGGGTTTTAATGAGAGCGAGAATATTGTGCACGTGATTTTCTCCTCGTTTATTTTGACCAGCCATGAGTTCGCCCACTCTTCCAGCGATGTTAGGGCCGTTTGCATCCGATTTCTTGCTATGGTGAGATTCTTTTCAGAGGTCCACATAGCCAGATCGTCTGCAAACATTGAGCTATGGACTCTTCTTGGTATATTCTCTGTAATATCGTTTATATATACCAGGAAGAGTGTGGGTGACAGTACTCCCCCTTGGGGTACTCCCTGCTCGAGTGTCACCTTTTTGCTCATCTGCCCTTGTACTTGGACTCTGGCCGTTCTTTGTTTGAGGTAGTGGTTGATCCACTTGTACATCTTCCCACAAACATCACTTCTTCTTAGCTTGACTCTAAGTCCATCCTTCCAGACTTTGTCAAATGCCTTTTCCAGATCCACCCAAACAGCTACTGTGTGTTTCTGTGCCTGGTAGGCATCTTCTATCTCCTGGGCTATGAGGATGACCTGGTCCTCAGTGGATCTGTGCTGTCTAAAGCCGGCTTGCTGTGGAATTAGTATTCGTTTTTCTTCCAGATGCCACATCAGTCTGGTGTTTATCATCCGTTCCATCAGCTTGCCGACACAGCTCAGTAGGCTTATGGGCCTGTATCCATTCGGATCTGTTTTGTCCTTTCCTGTTTTTGGTACTGGTACCAGTATTGCATCTTTCCATGCCTGGGGTACAATACCCCTTTTCCAGCTTTGGTTCAGGACTGACAGTAGTTTTTCCTTCGCTGTTTGGCCCAGCCCCATCAGCATTTCGTTTGTTATCCCGTCTTTTCCGGGAGATTTCCTTCTCTTTAGTGTTCTCATAGCCTCTTCCATTTCGCGCATTGTTAGTTTGGCCATCATGTGCTCTTCAGGAGCCGTATTTTTGTTTTCGTGCCCCTTTAGCTCTTCGCTAATGTCTGTATGCTTATCTGCAGGGACCTCGATGTGGTTTGCTCTGGCATAGTGATCGACAAAGGCGTTTGCGGCTTTCTTACCTGTGATCAAGTTCTCGCCTTGCTTGATAGTAATTTGTTTATTTGACGGGGTTTCGTCGTTCATGGCTCTGACTAGCTTCCATAGCTTGTTCCCTTCTTTGTCCAGGTTTAAACTTTCCGTTTTATTTTTCCAACTTTCTCTTGCTGTTTGCTTGAGAGTGTGTTTGTACTTCGCCGCGGCGGCTTTGAGGGCGATGTTTGCCTCCACGGATTTTTCTCGTTCTGCCATGTTTCTAGCATTTGTTACTGCATCTTCCACTTTCTGTAACTCATCATTCCAGTAGGGCTTATAGTTTTTCCTAGCTCCTCTTGGGATGGTTTCAGTGGCGGCTTGCATTATTGCCTTGCTTAGGCTCTCTACCATGGGCTTCATTTTGGTGTTTGGTGTGTTGATGGTTTCACACAGCCCATCTGTCAGGATTGCAAATCTGTCCCAGTCGGCTCGTTTGTAATTCCAACGTGGGAGCGGTTTTGTTTCCTGTGGGCCTACTTCCATGTCAATGGTTAGCCTGATCGGCCTGTGGTCGCTACCTGCCAGTTGGTTTAGCACCTGGCGGTCTATTTTATAGTGTATGTCCTGTGTGGAGAAGGCCAAATCTGGAGTCGAGGTGGTATGCCATGTTCTTGAATAGAAGCTAGGGCTATCCTCCGGCCTATTGATTAGGGAGAGATTTGCATCTATCTCCCAATCTTCCACTTCGTCACCTCTGCTGTCTGTGTCAGAGTATCCCCATCTCTCCGAGTGGCTGTTGAAATCTCCAACCACTATGCAGTTGGAGTCTCTGACCTCCATACTCGAGAGCGATAGGTCTCTGTTTGGTGGTCCGTACAGATTGAAAATGCGGAGCTTCGTCTCTTGAGCCATTATGTCAACTCCTACAATTTCTGCTTGTCCGGTGTGATTGACAGGTACCGCGCTACTCGGTATGCTGTTTCTGGTCAGTATCAGGACCCCTCCTTTGTGGCCTTCTCTATCTAGACGGAAAGTCTGGTATCCTCTGATTGAGAATTTATGGTTATTGTTGAGGTGCGTTTCCTGGATACATGCCACGTCAATCTTACCTTCATGCAGGTGATGTGTTAGGGAAAGTTTTTTGTTAATGACTCCCTCCGCATTCCACTGTAATATTCTGAGGGTCTTGAAGTTTTGGCCAATAGTCGTTTCCCCATAGCCATGTGCCTTGACTCCACGACACATGGGTGGGTGACCACCAGTAGCCAAGGGTGGGCCCCTTCGAGGCGTGGGGCCCGGCGCTATCGCTGCCTGGCGGGTCTCCTCAGGATGAGCGCCATACGTTTTTCGAATAGGTTGTGCTGCCATCATACTGTGATTTACGTTGCACTGTTTTGTTAGGCTTGCGGCCCCGTGCATCCGATTTCAACAGGCGTTTCTGTAGGGATGCCCTCCTTAGCCTTTGGCTGTCCCCAGCCTATCTGCAAGGCAGCAGTTGTTTACGATCAGAGTTTTCTCTCCTATGGAAGTTGTCTTACCAGACTATCGAGTCTTCACTACTCGTGTCTATAGGGTGCAATGATGGTATGTGATATATGAGATGGACTGGTTTACCCGGAAGAGAGGCAGTCCAGTGTGTCTGTATCCCAGGATCGTCACGTCCTGCCAGAAACGTAGCATTTGCATGTGAGTGGGGTATCTCTTTTTCCCTTTATTTTCTTGGCTTCTATGCAGGGATGGTACGCCTAGCATTCCCCGCCACCTGGGGTGTTGACACAGTGGGGCAGGTGTGCAATGTCCGCTGGTCTGCATCTCTTCTGCGTCCAGCATGATAGTTATGGCTGATAACGTACAGAGGTAGATATCGTAACCGGAGTGCATTTAGCCAGAGGACAAGCCTGGTAATGTCACAGAGATGTTGATCGCCTGGTGTGCGGACAACTCTCATGGTCAGTGGTTGAGTCTTGACAGTTCACAGTGTGGTGGCTGCTCTACTGTTTTCGACACCCCGACCAGGTTCTAAGTCTTTGGTTGGTGTTTTTCGCACCCCATCGCCGTATAGGGTGAGTATCAAGCAGTTTTCCGCCCGCTTTGATTTGCGGGCGGCAAGGACCTCTTACTGTGGCTCTACCTGATAGGGCTGGGGCGCAAGCCCCAGGTCCCGAGCATGTAGGAGCCTCCCATTGCAGTGGTGCTGAGATTTTGGGCGGGATTGCGGCTTTCAAGGGTTCGGCCGTAATCCCCCACATGGTAGCCTCGCGCCCTTGGCTTATCAGCCTGGTACGTGAACCAAAGTGTCTGCGGCTCCTCTCGATTTGAGCTGGTTTTCCGTAGCAACGCCCTGTCATTTGTAGGGTAAAACTGACCTGTCTTCAGATCTATTTCCAGCACCCGTTCACTATTTTGTCAGACGAATTTATTGAGGGCTTTTGTTTGTCAATGACCAGGTATTTGAAATCTGCAGAGTTAAACACGATTTCCGTAGCGTTCTTTCATTTGAGCTGACTTGTCGTCCGTGAGTCTAATACCAGCGTACGTTCATTATTAGACCCAAACGGCAGTGCTCTCAATTTGTCAGTTGTTCTACAGTATTGGCGTGTTCAGTCAAATTAAGCCGCAGGTTCCACACCTGGTGGTGCCCTTCCGTCAATTCCCTTAGCGAGACAATCAAGTTTCTTAAAGGGTAGCCCCAAAGATTTTCGAGGGTCTAATTCCAGCACATGTTCTCTATTAGACCCCACTAAGGTGTACTTTTTGATAGTCATTCTGCAGTATTGGCGTGGTAAGTTAACTTAGGTCTCAGGCTCCACTCCTGATAGTGCTCTTCCGTCAATTCCTTTATCAAACACTGGATGCAGACAAAACCGAGCCACAGGGGACATAACCCCAGATTTCTGGGGGTCTAAGTCCAGCACCAGTTCCATATTAGACTCCAGAAGAGTGGTCTCGGCATGTCAATCATTTCAGTGTTGCCCGTGTTGAGTCAAATTAAGCCGCAGGCTCCACTCCTGGTGGTGCCCTTCCGTCAATTCCTTTAAGTTTCAGCTTTGCAACCATACTTCCCCCGGAACCCAAACACTTTGGTTTCCCGGAAGCTGCCCGCAGAGTCATCGAAGCAACTCCTGCGGATCGCTAGTCGGCATCGTTTATGGTCAGAACTACGACGGTATCTGATCGTCTTCGCGCCTCTGACTTTCGTTCTTGATTAATGAAAACATTCTTGACAAATGCTTTCGCAGTAGCTCGTCTTGCGGCGATCCAAGAATTTCACCTCTAACGCCGCAATACGAATGCCCCCGTTTGTCCCTGTTAATCATTACCTCCAGTTCCGAAAACCAACAAAATAGAACCGAGGTCCTATTCCATTATTCCATGCACCATTATTCAGGCAGCCGAGGCCTGCTTTGAACACTCTAATTTTTTCAAAGTAAACGCGCCGGCCACCCAGGACGCTCAGCGAAGAGCACCCGTGGGAGAGAGCCGGCAGACGGTAGGGCAGGAGACAACGGGCAGTGAACCGGCGCGAGCCGGACCGCCCGCCTGCGCCTGAGATCCAACTACGAGCTTTTTAACTGCAACAACTTTAATATACGCTATTGGAGCTGGAATTACCGCGGCTGCTGGCACCAGACTTGCCCTCCAATAGATCCTCGTTAAAGGGTTTAAAGTGTACTCATTCCAATTACGGGGCCTCGAAAGAGTCCCGTATTGTTATTTTTCGTCACTACCTCCCCGTGCCGGGAGTGGGTAAGTTGCGCGCCTGCTGCCTTCCTTGGATGTGGTAGCCGTTTCTCATGCTCCCTCTCCGGAATCGAACCCTGATTCCCCGTTACCCGTTACAAACATGGTAGGCATGTCACGTACCATCGACATTTGATAGGGCAGACATTTGAAAGATGCGTCGCCGGCACATGAGGCCATGCGATCAGCACAAAGTTATCCAGAGTCACCAGTGGGGACGCCGCAACCCCGCGAGGGGAAACGACGATTGGTTTTGAACTAATAAAAGCGCTCTTTCCGCGAGGGTCGGAGCTTGGTAAGCATGTATTAGCTCTAGAATTGCCACAGTTATCCAAGTAGGATCGTGTCATCTAAGGAACCTCGACTGATTTAATGAGCCATTCGCGGTTTCACCGTGAGACAGTGTGAACTTAGACATGCATGGCTTAATCTTTGAGACAAGCATATGACTACTGGCAGGATCAACCAGATATCTGTCGGAGACGTACGTACAGCACACACCGGTCGGCGGAGGAAGGGTGTGTAAAAAGCCTCGCTGGGACGACGGCCGCAGGGACCGACAGACGGGACGGACGGTTTGTTCCACCCGTCCCTCACTCCGTCGACCTAGGACCGCCTGACAGGGGCCTCCCACACGCACCAGACGACCGACCGACCGGGCTCGCTCGAGGAGGGATGGCAGCGCTCTGTGCAGAACGGATCCCAACGACCTCGGCGACGAATTTCACTGGGACTAGAGACACAATTTGGCCTGCCCTTCTTCTCCGTAGGGAGAACGCAGGGCCTCGAGGCAACGATTCCTGCTTTCCATTTGCCGGTCACAAGCTCTTTGCGAGAGTCGGACCACCAGCGAGACGTACTGTCGAGCTCTGCTATAAGCCTTAGATAAATCACCACGGACGGACCACGTTTCCTGATACGGACCAGACTAGCGCACCTCGGTGGAGGAGCCACTACCACAAACCGCACCCAATTCGCACTACGGGGAAAGGCAGGCGAGCGTTTTCCGCAAGCCCGCGCTATCGCTCCGCCTGGCGGGACTGAGATCGCTTTACGAACACTGGTTGAAATTGAGTCGCCGCGGCGAGACAACTACCCCAGATCCCTAAGGTTCAATATGCTGTACTGTATTTTGTACCTTACAGCCCAGTGCATCTGACTTCATATATTATTTTAATGGGTTAACTTTGCATAAGGTTACGACTACCACTAGGCTATCCTCCCAACCAATGATTGCCTGGTACCTTCCATGTAAGAAGTAAGCACTTCAGATGCAATAAAGTCTTGATAATAGCACACTGAAAAGGATACTGCATGTCAACATTTGCTGGTGAATAAATGTCCATTTTCGATGCAAGGTGATCTGCCCACTTCCTGGCTGATCGTTGAGTGATCAGCTCCTGTACAGATAGAATAGCATAAAGACCATACTCAGTTACTGTGATAAACAGTGTTATGTTTGTGGTATTGTTTCTAGAACTTTCTGTCTCACTCAAATGGTCACTTTATGCTTAACAGACCTGTGTGAACGGCTAGGTGTACAAAGTCATAAGCTGGAGGACCTTCTACACAAAGGGTTGTACATAACATAACAGTAGATAAAAGCCAAGTTAGGATTAGTCAAGTTGTCTTAACATATTCTAGATAGCGTGTCTTTGTATGAAATTAACATTGGTAAACGCAATGACCCATAAATTGTTTTCCCATAAAAAACTGGATATAATTTTGTGCTCTATTATTTGTATTAGGGGTCTCCAAATGAAAACCTGAAAAGGGGGATAGAAATGAGAAAAACCATGCCTTTGTATTGTAACTTGTTAATATGGTTGCTAAGGATGTCAAGAGTGTCCTGTATTTGCCATCATGGTGCAGACGAACAACATAACCTCATAATTGCAGTTAAAAGATGGCCACCAAAGAGGAGTAGCCAAGTTTCAGCACACCACATCATCCATGATGTGCTACAGTACCATTAAGTGTCTGCAAGGTGGATGCCACGGCAGCTTACTCCAGAATTGATACAATGATGTGTTGATGCCTGTCAGGAACTTTGTTGGCCCTTTGAATCAGAAGGTGATGGTTTCCCAGAAAGAATTGTTACTAGAGATTAAATCTGGGGTTCACTACCATCAGCCTAAAATGAAGAGAGTAAGCAAGAAATGGAGTAATCCCCTTCTCACTGAAACCAAAGAAGTTTTGCACGCAGTAATTTGCAAAGAAGGTTATGTTGGCAAAGAAGGTTATGTTGGCAAAGAAGGTTATGTTGGCAAAGAAGGTTATGTTGGCAAAGAAGGTTATGTTGAAAGGAGCAGTTATGAGGGTTGATGAACTAATTGGTAAACACATAGAACATAGGAGGAATCAAACTCATCTCATTTCTTGTACTTTACTAACTTTAGTCCAGACTGAAAGAGGCAATGATGAATGCTGATAAGCTTCAGAGATTATATTAAACTAGTACATGGATTCTTAAGCTGAGTTACATGGACCTCCAAGAGTCCACATGGCTGTAGATGAGGATGCAAGAGTGGATACAATATTAATGAGGTGGTCCTCAGACTTTAACTGCTTAAGAAACACTGCACTAACAGATACAAAGAAAGATAAATTAAATAATGTAAGTAAATACACCTCAGTGTTTATTTTAGACTAGCAGATTCACAGTATGAGATAGGAAGAGAGTGCTGGTCAGTTGTAAATGCCATAGGAGAAAGGAAGAGTGGGAAGCCAAAGACCACCTGGTGAAGACTAATGGAAAAGAAAGTCAAAGCAACTGGAAGATCATGGACAGAGCTCAAGAAGATGTAAAGAATTAGCGAAAAGCAAATGTTACAGACTATGTTCCAAAAAGACCAACAAGGGATAAATTAACCAAAAAGCAAATCCCTCACGAACAAGCACATATATTTACAGTATTAAAGGAGATAGCAGACAAAACATAATTGAATAAAATGGCATACTTCATTTAAAGCAATCTGTTGCTCAATGAGTTTCAGTGATTCCTGTACAGATATGAGTTTTGATTCCTGAAATTTGTAAACTGGAGGATTCGCAGCTGATTCTTCTATTCTGTCAGTTTTCTTGGGTCTGGTGTCATGAGGATACGGTGATGTTGGGATGTGATCATCTCGAAGGGTCCTGTTTGAGAAAAGAATAAAAATATTTTAGACTGTCTAATCAATCAATCAAATTGTTTGGCTTCGTGTGGAGGACAGATTTTCAACAAAAAACATGTCAAGTTCTGTGCTGTTCTCCACCAACTATCCCCGCATCATCTTTCTCTCTTTCATATCTTGTCTAAGAGAGATGAGTAATATTTGCACATTTAATTTGCTTATCCTCGATTTGTCAAGCTGTGTCTTAAAGCTTTTAGGTTGAGTTAGCCAGTCCAATAGCCAACCCTAATTAAGTTTTTTAATGAAATATATGGTAGCTTATAGTATAACTAACCTTTGCTCTACTTTTTGGCCCAACTAACAAGTGAAAAACTAAGCAGTCCAACCATTTGGCCTTTCACAGCAGAATTTGTCTGCATAAACAGATCAATGGACTTAGCAGTCTATTAACATTTTTATTTGTACCCAAGTTTAACTGCCACATACTTATTTCTGCTATTTTACACATTTGATATACAATTTGTTGCAGCCTATATGACTTTGAACTCATTCACATAACCTATGTCATAAATTAATGCATTATTATTATACTGGTGACAACACATATAGAGATAAAGTTCAAAGGAAGTTTTACATAAGTGCAGCAACATATGTGCTTTAATGTTGTGACTCATTTTGGTTTTTATCCAAGGCTGGAAACATGAAAACAGTATAACATACAGCACCTAACACAGGGGGTGACAAATGTGTTCACAATCTAGGCACCAGGTAACAAATGTAGGAGTCAGGTGTAGTGCTATAATAAAAGTTCCTCGTAGGGTTTTGAAAAATGCCGTAGGACATGGGTGAGCTGTTCTTAAAAATATGAATTCTAAATGTGCAAATTTAATGTTTATTTTCAAAGTAATATTTATCTATTTCTGCTATTCCTTATTTTCGTTATGCCGTCGCTGTCACATAACATGATGCCGGCAGTCTGAAGGTAAATCTGCGGAAAAATAATAAATATATTCCACAATCTACTGGCATAACAAGTAGGAACATTGGAGATGATCTAGCCAGTCAATTTGAGACAGAATAATGAAATTAGAGCACATAGTTTTTGTCATAGTAAATAGCTTTCCTGAAATGTCTACCTTGTGCACACTTTCTCAAGGAGCAAGAGCACTTCAACCGGTACTTTGCCTCTGTGAACAGAGCAGGAAAATTTGTGTTCAACAAGGAACGTCTGGACACTTGAAACGTTAAGAGAAAGGCCCAACTGTTAGTGCCTCCATATTTGAAGCTGAATTTAGCTTGCAAGAATTCCAACAAGGTCTGAAGAAATTAAAACTCAGAAAGTCTCCTGGACCAGACAGGATCCATAATGAAGTGCTAACTCACATGGACCCAATGGGGAAAGAAACAGTCCTCATTTTAATCAACATTACTTACAGAAATAGACAACTGCCCAAAGACTGCACATATTATCCCCATACTGAAAGACAACAAACCCCCATATGAACCCAAAAGCTACAGTCCCATCTCATTAATATCATGCCTTGGCAAATTAGCAGAAAGAATGGTAAATGCATGCTTTTACTTGTTCCTTGAGAGCTCAGAAATTCTTTTTCATCAACAGGAAGGCTTCAGAGAGGGCAGTTGCACAAAAGATCAGCTTTTCAGGCTAACACATAGCGAAGGAAAGAAGAAAGACTAACACTTAAAATTCATGAATTGTTTTAAAATAATAAACATACAGGAACCATCTTCTTCAACTTACAACAGGCCTAGGAACCGAGTACGGAGAAGGTTGTTCAAAATACACAAGCACATTCTGATGAGAGTCTTGTATCTTGAATTTGTGCGTGCTGCTTTAGAATACAGTAATACATTCTTGAGAACATGCTCACAGACTAATATAGAATGCCTGGACAGAGTGTAGAATAATGTCTTGCACCTTATTAGTAGAGCAATGAGATCAACACCCACTGCGGCATGTGAAATTCACGTGAATGTGGAACCCCATGAGATACGAAGAGATGTGGTTGCTATGGAAGCTTATGAGTGGACCAAAAGAATGACCAAATACCACTCTAACAGAAGGCTTGTAGAAAAATGATCTTGTAGAAAAATGGCAACAAAAGCAGAGAATAAAACATGTTAGTCCTCCACCATGTGAGATTAAAGACATATATCAACTCCCAGACAAAAGACACGAAACACACAGAAAAACTATAAATTTACCACCGCATACATGTCTAAAAATGCCAGAAATTAAAACAAAACTAACAGATAATACAACAGGAAGTTCTGATCCAGTAAGTCTTAGAGCATCACAGAGAATGACTAATGGCCACCCAGAAGGATGGATATATGTATTTACTGATTGGTCTGGTTTAGGATTCCATGGTGAAGTGCTTAAGCCGTCGGCCATCGTGATCAGGTGGTGTGGGTTCAACTCCGAACTCCGCCGTCTTTTTCATGGGTGCTTGATGCGGAGTCCCCTGCAACTCGTAGTCGCCCCCTAGTCGCCTTGTCCTTGACTTGCCACTGGGGTCGGGCGGCACGAGACGAGAGTGAGGATAAAATGTAGCGCAGTTAATCCTTACTAACAATAGCGCTAGAAAAATTAATTAATGCCATCATCGTCTATGATGGACGGTGGCCTTTGACTTTTGATTGATCTGCTTTTAAGGCCACCATTAAACCAGGATATGGAGTATATATAGAGTATTCAGACAGAACATCTGATGAGCTGTTTGCCCATGGGGAGATATGTTCAAACTATGAGACAGAAATAACAGCATTGGAAGTAGCTCTGCACCACTTAAGGAATGTATTTGGTGCCTTCCCATCAAAAGCCCAAGGCATCATAATCTTTATAGACGCATTGCCTGCCCTGAGCTCTAAAGGATGGTGGTCATTGTAGACCTGAGCTTGCCCAAGTGCCCTTAGATGCCAGCCAACGTATCCCATCCCATGGAGTCAGAATATTTATGCAATGTATCCCTGGTCACTCAAGTACATCTGACAATGACAAAGGCAGACATACTGGCTAGGAAAGGATCGAGTCAGGAACAGAAATACACACCAGTGGCCTTATAGACAGTCAGCAGCTGACAAGGACCGAGAATGAGGAGGCTTGGCCGAATGGATGGGAAATGGTGAATACTGGGAGAGAAATCAACAATATATGGCCATCCTAAATCCTAAAGACAACATCAATCTCTTGAAAGGGAGAGACCAAGGCTGTATTTTCTGACTTCACACTCAAAACATGCAATTTGACAGTCACTTGAACAGATTCCAACCAGAACATACTCCAGAATGCCAGCTGTGCGCACACATCCATTTGAAACTGTTGAACATCATCTTATTGAAGTAGGCCCACAGGAATTAAAACCGCTCCCACGTTGGAACTATAAACGAGCTGACTGGGACAGATTTGCAATGCTGATAGATAAGCTGTGTGAAACCATCAACACACGGAATAACAATATAAAACCCATGGTGGAAAACCTAAGCAAAGCAATAATGCAAGCAGCCACTGAAACCATCCCAAGAGGGGCAAGGAAAAACTACAAGCCATATTGGAATGATGAATTGCAGAAAGCAGAAGACGAGGTCTCAAATGCTAGGAACATGGCAGAGAGAGAACAATCTATGGAGGCAAATATCGCCCTCAAGGCCATCACGGCGAAATACAAACGAACACTAAGCCAAATAACAAGAGACAGCTGGAAAAACAAAACAGAAAGCCTCAATTTAGATAAAGAAGGGAACAAACTATGGAAGTTAGTCAGAGCCATGAATGACTAAACACCATCAAATAAACAAATTACCATCAAGCAGGGCGACAACATGCTTACTGGAAAAATAAGCAGCAAACACCTTTATAGAACATTATACCAGAGCAAACCATATTGATGTCCCTACAGACAGGCATACAGACATTAGTGAAGAACAAAAGAGCCACGACAACATCAAGATAGAACCAGAGGAGCACAAGATGGCAAAACTAACAATGAATGAAATGGATGAGGCCATGAGAACTTTAAAGAAAACGAAATTGCCCGGAAAAGATGGGGTAACAAATGAAATGCTAATGGGGTTGGGCTAAACAGCAAAGAGGAAGTTACTATCAGTCCTGAACCAAAGCTGGAAAAGGGGAATTGTACTGCAGGCATGGAAAGACACTGTACTTCTACGAGTACCAAAGAAAGAAAAAGATAGAACAGATCCAAATGGATACAGGCCTATCAGTCTACTGGGCTGTATAGGAAAACTGATGGAGCGTATGATAAACACCGGACTGATGTGGCATCTGGAAGAAAAACACATACTAATTCCACAGCAAGCAGGCTTTAGACAGCACAGATCCACTGAGGACCAGATCACTCTCATAGCCCAGGAAATAGAGGATGCTTACCAGGAGAAAAAACACACAGTAGCGGTTTGGGTGGATTTAGAGAAGGCATTTGACAAGGTGTGGAAAGAAGGACTTAAAGTCAAGCTACAAAAAAGTGAAGTTTGTGGGAAAATGTACAAATGGATCAGCCACTACCTTGAAAACAGAACAGCCAGAGTTCAAGTACAAGGGCAGATGAGCAAAAAGGTGACACTTCAGCAGGGAGTACCCCAAGGGGGAGTACTGTCACCCACACTTTTCCTGGTGTATATAAACAACATCACAGAGAATATACCAAGAAGAGTCCACAGCTCCATGTTTGCAGACGATCTGGCTATGTGGACCTCTGAAAAAAATCTTACCATAGCAAGCAATCTTACCATAGCAAGCAATCGGATGCAGCAGGCCCTAACATCGTTGGAGGAGTGGGCGAACTCATGGCTGGTAAAAATAAATGAGGAAAAAACAACATGTACGATATTCTCGCTTTCAAATAAACCAAAGAACACCAAAAAAAGTCTTAACAGCAAATATCTGCGGCCAAATGATAGCCCAAACTACCTGGGAGTCACATTTGATCGGCGCATGACATGGAAAAGTCAGATCGAGAGAAACCAGCAGTCCGCACCAAAAAGGGTAGTGGTACAGTGGGTTCCATCCCACTGCAACATCCAAGGCAATGAGGAGGCAGACAGATTGGCAAAAGAAGGTGCAAGACTACCACAACCAGATACTAGTATGACCTACGAAGAGTCAAAACGGCTTATTAGAGCTAGATACATGACCAAATGGGAAACCGAACATGCTGGATACACAAAAAACGATGCCTATTACCAGTTGAACAGAAGAGAGCAGGTCGTGGTCTTCAGACTTCGCACTGGCCACAATAGACTTAGGTACCACCTATTCAACAAATTGAAGATAGGTGGCACTGACGAATGCTCGTGTGGTACTGGGAAAGTGACCGCTGAGCATTTGCTGCAAAACTGCCCGACGTGCGAGGATCAGAGAGAGCAGATGTGGCCATCACCAGTGGCAACACTGGACAAGCTCTATGGCAGTGTCGACAGCCTCAGGATGACCGCCGCTTTTTTCCAAAAAATAAAGGTTGATGTCTGACTGCGTACGAAGAAGAAGAAGATCGAGAGAAACCGAATGAGAGCCAAAGAAAGAATGGCAATCATGAGGAAACTTGCTGGCACAAGCTGGGGAGCAGATGAAAGTATACTAAAGAAACTGTACACTGGAAGAGTGAGACCAGTTCTCGAGTATGGCATTGCGGCATGGACAACAGCAGCAAAGGCGAACTTTGATAAAATTAGCAAACTTCGAAACCAAGCCATGAGAGTTATAACAGGAGGCATGAAGTCAACGCCAATTGTAGAACTTGAAAAGATTACAAATCTGCAATCCATGACCGACAGAAGAGACTGCAGAGCCCAGCAGCAAGCAGAGAAACTCAGAAGACTGAAAGACCATTCAATGCATCAGAGACTAAATAGATTTGGAAATGGGAAACTAAAGCGAAGTAACTTTGCAGAAATAGCCAAAGCAAAGATGAGCGATCACCCTATGAACACATTAACAACACCAAAGCCCATCCCTACTGTACGCAAACCTACCTGGAAGCAGCATATCATTCCGGAGGTGGTAGAAAATATACCAGGTATTGGAAACAAAAACAGCCAGACTGAAAAAGAAAGAAGAGACATAACCCTGAGGTACATAACGAAAAACTACCAAAGCATGGACTGGACCCATGCATACATCGACGGTTCTGTAACAAACACAACACAGAACGGAGGTGCAGGGGTATTCCTGAGCCTACCAAATGGTAGAAAAATAACACTGTCAGTGGCAACTGGAAAATACTCAAGCAATTTCAGAGCGGAGGCAGAGGCACTGAGGGCTGCAGTAGAAGCAATGCTGACAGGCAAAAGAAATGAAAGCCAGATAGTCCTGTTTACAGATGCCCTGGCCATAGTCACAGCACTAAAAAGCCAGAAAAATACTGAACTTAATTATTTAAGAGCAGTACTCTGTCAACTATGCCAGCAGTCCGCACCAAAGAGAGTAGTGGTACAGTGGGTTCCACCCCACTGTAACATCCAAGGCAACGAGGAGGCAGACAGACTGGCAAAAGAAGGTGCAAGACTACCACAACAAGATTCTAGTGTGACCTACGAAGAGTTCAAAAGGCTTATTAGTGTCAGATTCATGGTCAAATGGGAAACAGAACATACTGGCTACACAAAAAATGATGCCTATTACCAGTTGAACAGAATAGAGCAGGTCGTGGTCTTCAGACTCCGCACAGGCCATAACAGACTGAGGTACCACCTATTCAATAAACTGAAGATAGGTGGCACTGACGAATGCACTTGTGGTACTGAAGATAGGTGGCACTGACGAATGCACTTGTGGTACCAGGAAAATGACAGCTGAACATCTGCTGCAAAACTGCCCGACATACGAGGACCAGAGAAAGCACATGTGGCCATTACCAGTGGCAACACTAGACAAGCTCTATGGCAGTGTCGACAGCCTCAGGATGACCGCTACTTTTTTCGAAAAAATACAGGTTGACGTTTGACAGCGTACAAAGAAGAAGAAGAACATCATCTTTCAGAATGTCTGGCATTTGCCAGTGTTAGGAAGGAGTTTCTTCCCCTGAGACCAGACAAGTGAAACACTGAAAGGAACTGAACAACATCTCACAAAAACTTGCAGATATCACTATATGGCATTGGGCCAAAGGACAGGAACCCTCAGGCTGCTGGATCAATAACCAACCAACCTCAGGAGCATAGAGGAATGGGCTATTAACGACTGGGTGGCCAGGGTTCAAAGGGTTAAAACAGGGGGGGGGGGGGGGGGTATACGCGATGGAGGAAATTGTGTGAGTAAATTCGAGACTGGACATGACATGTTAGGCGCCACAGCAACATTTCTAGGCGCCATGGCAACCTGGATTTGTCATGCCTTGACCTAACAAATTAAACAAATAACAGCAGAAGGTGATAAAATCTAAATTTCTGATAATAAAAAAAACCTAAATAAAATTATCTTTAATCCTGGTGAGTAAAAATGTGCACTTCAGCTAACAAGACATTTTTGTTGCGTGCACTTTTTGCAGCACTCTCGAACCCAGCTCCTGCAATCTATAGGGGAGCAATAGTAATTATGATACCGCTGAAGACAGAAAGGTACAAATATCGCGGTCAAGTTGTAAACTAGTGACACAATGCATCCCATTCTCCGGACTACATCCTGCTACTTGCAAAGCCCTGTACAGGGCATGGTAGAAGGAGATAAGAAAGAACGCAGAAGAAGAAGAAGGAGTAATTATGATGATTTAGTCATGTCTGCAGAATGAAAAGACTAGCTACTACATTCATGGAAAGCTAAGCTAAGAGTCAGTGATCTAGACTCCATGATGACCCGTCTTCTGGGATTATAACATAACACAGTCTTTGAAAGACGAATGACTAGATTGGAGCAAAGCATGGAAGATATTATAGTCTGGCATTTACTCTGTCAAACATCTACACTTTAGTAAAAGATCAATAGATATAATAGTCTAGCATTTACTTTGTGAAACATCTGCACTTCAGTAAAAGATCAATAGATAGAATAGTCTGGCATTTATTGTGTGAAACATCTACACCTCAGTAAGCAATCATTAGATAGAATAGTTTAATATTTACTCTATCAAACATCTACACATCAGAGTAGAATAGAGCGACTTAGCATTTTTTCAGTCACTATTAGTATTCAGTTTAACAACAGCCTCTGTCACATTTAACTTTTTTTGCAATATTTTTAAGATACAAATTAATCAATTTATACTTGATTTGCAGAATGTTTAAATACTAGCTATCAACATTAGCTACTTAAATAATCATTTTTTTTTCAAAACACCAGATCACAAGACAGTCCCAGTCTTGTGATCTATTGCCCACTTTTGCTGCACTTTCAGCTGTTGTAGTCAGTTCATTGAAGAACTGCCTCTTTTCTTTGCGATGATAAGCATTTAGGCAAATAATGAACCGATAACACAACCTTAGAAGATCTTGATTTTGCAGACAACCTAGCGCTACTAAGTATCACTAACAAAAAAAAACACAAGAAAATATAGATAGACTATGCCAATGGTCAAAACAGATAGGACTTGAAGTAAACGTCTCACAGAAAAAAAATCATGGCAATCATGGCTTCCACCTTCCACAACGGTTGATATCAAGCTACAGGGGAAATCTCTACAGAAGCACTACACATATCTGGGAAGCAAAATAACACAAGAGAGAGATGCCACAAAAGAAATTTCCACTAGTATTGCTTTGGCCTCGTGCGCCTTTAACCAGCTCACCAACATCTGGAAATCAACAATACATACCAAGCTCAGACTGTTCAACTCAATCGTAATATCAGTTCTGACATATGGATATGAAAAGTGGAAGACAACAAAAGCACTGGAAAACCAATTAAATATCTTTGAAAATAAATGTTTAAGAAAATTATTGGATATACACTGGGACTAGTTCATAACTAATGACTCGATAAGAACAGAGACAAACCAAATATACATGTCGACTATCATCCAGAAAAAACAATGGACATTCATCGGACATGTGCTTAGAATGAACAACAACCGTCTTCCATTGCAAGCACTCGAATGAACACCAAGGAGAATTTGGAAAAAGGGGAGACCCAAGGAAACACTCAGAAGAACAATCATCTGAGAGGGCTCAACTATGGGCCTCAGCACCAAACAAGATCTAAAAACAGTGGCGTCACACCGTTCCAATTGGAGATCATTTGTTTCTGCCTTATGCGCCGTATTTGGCGAACAAAGAACATAGATAGAATGCAGGATTTGGTTTATGCTTAAAACTTATATTCATGTGTGTTTAATAGTGCTGGTGAATAAAGGTTGCTTGTCACGTAGTGTGTCTGACCAACCCTCTCCTTAAAATATTTACAACTATGGCTATAATTAGTGACTTCTATATTTTTACTAGTGGCATGTGTATTGCCAGGGCCTGAAAAGGGAGCAAAAATAGTATACTGTAACCTGCCTGGCATATTGTAAGAGGTAAAAAAAAAGAGGGTTAGAGACTATAAGCCACAGGAACAAGAAAAGAATAAATTTACACCCCATGGTAAAAGAGTAGTGACTGAGTTCAATCAGAGACGCACCACTAACGTAAAGACTCTGAAACTGTGACAGAAAACTGATGCTAATCGTCACTGTAAAAAAAAAAAATTGCTTTTACAATTATGAAATTAAAGTGATGAGTAAACATCAGGGTCTGTTAAAAACATACTGATCACCCCAACCCCTAGTCCACATTGTGCTCCTAGAAACAGATTGTGTCACAGCAGTCTGACCAATGAGCTGGGGATTGACACTCATCTCGATAGTGGTGAGCATTACACTACAGCCGGGGACGACGTGGGTTAGTGGTTAAGTGACACGACTCACAATCCGATGGTGCTGGGTTCTCTCCCCAATCACAGCACCTGCCGTTACTCCGGAGAAGCAAATCCTTAGAAAATACAGGAGGAAGCAGACCCTTACATGAAATGCATGCCGAAGAGGGATGCACTGAGCAGACAGGCAGAAAATAAAAACATGGTGCAACACATCGCCTTGGCAAATGGAGAAATAAGGTGAACGTAAAAAAAAAAATAACCTAGCCAGGAGGACCGAGGTCAACTTTCTCAAATACACCACAGGATGTCAGAAGAACCAAATAAATAACCAAATAAATGCCTTGTGGAGTTAAATTAACCAAGTACAAGTCGCTAACAACAACAATAATAATTAAATCATACCTATTTGGCAAAAACTTTGGCCTCTTGTATAATGATGTAGCTTCCACCCGATTTATAACTCTCTCATAGCTGTTGATATAATGCTCTGTCTCTGCTTGAACTGGCTTGTTTTTGCTGCCTAGAGTCATTTTCTGTGGGAAAGTTGAAGCTTAAAATGGTTTGCAGGATCCACTAATAATCAAACATAATGAACATTCATTCCTGGTTCTTGGTAATGTAAAAATAAATATGATGGGCTTCAAATGAAAACCTTAAATTCTGAAAGAAATTAAAAACATTGTGCCATTGTCATGTAAGTAGGCAGTATCGTTGCTAAGGACTTCCAGAATGTCCTGCACATGGCATCACAGCATAGAAGAGTCCCATGATGTCATAGTAGCCATTTAAAGATGGTTGCTGCACTTGTGCTATGCACCAAAGCGGAGAAGTGGTGTTCTGTTATTTGTTTTTTGAGCAGCAAAGGAGTGAAACCTATTGAAATTCATCGGTAAGTGAAGGTTCAGTACGGTGATGCATGTCTGTCACTTCAGTGTGTGAGTGGAGTCTGAAATTTCAAAATGGTATGAGTTCTGTGACCCATTTGGGTTATGACTTACAATAATTATTCTCTTTGTGCCCTTCATTTCTAAACATAGCATACTATCCTGATTACATTTCAGGTTAATTTATTGGAATTTTACTTAGATCGTTTACTACACAGCGTTCAAATAATACAATTGGCTGAACACTAACAAAACACTAAAACATGGACATGCATAATAAGATATTACTAAACTGATTCAAGTGTTAATCAGGTTAGGTCAGGTCATCCCGTAACCAGTGAGGTCGTTGGGGCACACATGAAGACATCCTCACAACACCATGCCACTCTTCTTTGTCAGCGGCCGCTGCCTGTGCCTCTTCTGGTTGGAGATCGGTCCATTCTTTTATGTTGTCATCCCATCTCTTTTTGGGACGGCCTCTTTGTTGTTTACCTTGCACCTTTCCATGCAGGATCGTATTTGCAAGACCATTTGATCTCAATATGTGACCGTACCAAGCGAGTTTCCTTCTTTTGACAGTTGCCAAGAGGTCTTCAAATTGCTAATGTAATTCTATCTCGTATTTCCTCATTTGTAACATGATCTTTGTACGTGACGTTTAAAAGTCTTTGGAAACATCTCATCTCCAAGGCCTTTATCCTTCGCTGAAGGTCAGCTGTAACTGTCCATGTCTCACAAGCATAGAAGAATATTGACAGGACCAATGTACGCATTAATCTGATTTTCGTGCATAGTGCTAACCGTTTATCTTGCCAGAATTTAATTTAAGCTGTGCAAGCGCAGCTATTTTGATCCTTCATCACTGACAATCGAACCCAGATATTTAAAAGGGTCAAGCACCTTTTGAGTTCCTGGCAATTAGATTTTATCCTACTGTTGAAGCCCTCAGCATTGTTGGTCATTAATTTTGTCTTTCCAGCGTTTATCTTCTTACCATAGTCAAGAGCTGTTTCATCAAACCATATAACCAATTCCTGGAGTTCTACTTCTGAACCCGCCAACCTGTCAATGTCATCTGCAAAACGAAGGTTGTTAATCGTTCAGCCCTCTATCTTGACAGTACCAACGTGACCTGCAAGTGTGTCACTCATAATTTCCTCAAGGAATATATTGAAAAGAGTTGGAGAGTGTGTACAACCCTGTCTCACACAAACTGATGTGCAAAACCAGTCCCTGCGCCTCCCATTCACAAGAGCTGCGCTGGACGTCTTGTCATACAGGTGTTCAATGACCTTTATAATATTTCCATTGATTTTATACATCCTCATGGTTGCCTATAGCGCTTTATGCCATACCCTATCAAATGCCTTCTTAAAATCAACAAACACATGATACAGTTTTTGTTGCTGTTCTAGATATTTCTCGCTTAGCAGCCTTAAATTAAATATCTGTTCTGTAGTGCTTCTTCTCTGTCAAGTGTTGAACACAAGATCAATCAATTAATTAAATACGCTGTCGATAATATCATAAACATGAGTATGAGATAGTAATACAAGAACACTCATTTACTTAGTAACTCGCTCTTTTACATAAAATAGAGTGTCTATGTCTTCTTTACTTTTTTGTGTGACTTTCCATACTACTTGTTCAATCTGTACTTCTCTGACTTATATTTTCATTTTCAGTTCTCTTACAAATGCTGTGATGATTGTAACTTTGATCTATTCATTTCCTGGTTCTCTTATATATGCTATTCATTTCTAGTTCTCTTATATATGATGTGATTATTATAATATTCAACAATTAATTTCTAGTTCTCTTATATATGCTGTGATGATTGTAACATTCAACAATTCATTTCTAGTTCTCTTATATATGCTGTGGTGATTGTAATATTCATCTATTTTTCCTACCCTAGGAGTTCTAGAATAAATGTCTCTTGATGCTAGCTGTTGATTGTCATTGAAATTGTCCATACTTTGTAATTTTTAATTGGTATTTCACTTACCCTTTTATCTCAATTCCTAGTTATCTTCTGAATGCTCTTGTGTTTATAGTGACCTTCCTCAATTTTATCTACAATGTGAGTACTAGAATAAGAAATGCATCTTGATGCTAGCTGTTGATGCTCTCCTCAGGTCAGGTCATCTGGTAAACACTAGGTTGTTGGAGCACACATGAAGACATCCTCACAACACCACATCACCCTTCTCTGTCAGCAGTCGCTGCCTGTGCCTCTTCTGGTCGGAGATTGGTCCATTCTTTTATGTTGTCCTCCCACCTCTTTTTGGGACGGCCTCTTCGTTGTCTGCCTTGCACCTTTCCATGGAGGATCATATTTGCAAGATCATTTGATCTCGATATGTGACCGTACCAAGCGAGTTTTCTTCTTTTGACAGTTACCAAGAGGTCTTCAAAAGGCCCTATTGCTGTTGTAATTCTATCTCGTATTTCCTCATTTGTAACTCAATCTTTGTACGTGACGTTTAAAAGTCTTCGGAAAATATCTCATCTCCAAGGCCTGTATCCTTCCCTGAAGGTCAGCTGTAACTGTCCATGTCTCACAAGCATAGAGGAATATTGACAGGACCAGTGTACGCATTAATCTGATTTTCGTGCATAGTGCTAACCTCCTATCATTTCCATAATTCGTGTATTCCAATTTTTGTCCTACTGGTACTTCTCTTATTCCTTTGCTGAGAATAACATTTTACCAAGTCTTTACAATTATATAACTATTTATGAGTACAAAATATGGTTCATTAAGCAAAGCAATTTAAACATATTTACTCATAGTAAGGGCCATATCAGTGCATTTATTAAGAGTTTAGGCCTGGATGCCAAACTATTTGTTGATGTCCTACATGTGCCTGATATAACCAAAAGGACTCTGGTTGTAAAGTACCTATCTTCGCCATAGTGAAAGTTTTACTTTTATAGCAACGTCATCATCTAAATTTTGTGAAATGATAAAAGCACTCGTAACGCACAAGACATCCTTTCTTACCTCTAAACTTGATATTAGGATAGTGCTGTTCTCCAACATGGTCGCTTGATTATTGTCTGAGAGAACATTACTATTCTCAATTTCTGATTGAACATCCACATTTATGTCATTTCTTGAAATAACAACATCATGTGTGTCTTTATTGCTGACAGTATCTCTGAAGTCAAGGCTACGAACTGTATCTTTGAAGTCATTGTCACTGATATCATCACTTAAGACGCTGGCACTAATATTTTCTACTGGATGTGATTTCTGACCCAGTTTTGTGACCTCTGTTTTGAGCCCTGTAAATGCTGCAGATGTTGATGAGTCACTGGATCTTTGTTCTATTAACTGTTTTAAGTAGACTGCAAATACCCTTGTTTTTTCACCTTTGTCTGGCAGGCTATTTAAGAACTTCCTGAAAAAAAACCAATCAAATTTATAAACTTAACCTATTTTAGTTCATTTTACTGACATTGCTTTTAAACTGATCTATTTTATCGTAATAATTGTCTGTTGTTTTTGGTAAACATTAAATTTTTGTTCTGAGAAATGGCTTTAAACACAGAACTTATTCATTCATGGATTGAATTAGAAAAAATTGATTTATCGAGTGGCGATAGTTCTGATAAATTGTATTCAGATAGTCTGTGACTGATTGTAAAAAAGGTAATTAAACACAAATTACATTTATGCTGACAGTGATATGAAATGGTATCAGATATCAGATGTTGCTTTAAATCTACTGTGAGAAGTATAAATAAACTATACAAGAACAATTCATCTCGTGATGGAAATATTACCAAATGAAGAAATCAGACTATCAAAAATATCTGATTCCTTTCAGCTTTTAAGACAAGAATAAAAAACACAACATGTAAAAAAAGAAAAATTACAAAATTAAGTTTTAATTAATATAGATTAGATTGTTCTGCGACGAATACTAAAGCTTAGCGACACACCTAGAAGATGTATCATGTAATTACTTCTTTACCTCTTCAGCAATATTTTCTCCTGCCTTTCCAGTAGTTCTTTAAGCTCTATTACAGTTTTTTTACTGAGGTTTCCAAGATAACCTTGTCTGTCAGGTGCAAGATTCATGTCTTGTGTTTTCATTACAAGAGCTGAAAAAATAGAATAAATAAATTATTGTCTACCATTCTATTCCTGTACTATCATGATATGAGTAATGTATAATGTTGAACTAAACACATAAGATAACACTATAAAAATCATCATTTACTGGTATTATATTTGGTGTTATTCTTCATCTTGATGGTAAAAAAATGACTTAAAATTAAATGTATTTAAAAAAAAATTAAACTGCTTCTCCCTATTCTTACATTTGTTTTCCTATTACTCGTTTGTGTGTCTTTTAAATATATGTGTAGCTGCATCATTACAAATGAATTGTCAGTATTTTATCTTCTTCTGTGACTCAATAGAATGAATCAATGAATGGGTAAACAACTGATTCAGTTTTGAAAATCAAAATGAGTAGAATTAGATCTTACTTTCAGTAAACTTATAAGCAGATTCATGTTAAATAATAAGTAAAAACAAATTGTTAATATTATAAACTTTAATAATTCCCAATAACATAAAAACGTTACACGTAAAAATATATCTAACAATATCCTAAATAATAAAATTATAAAAATATGCACTATCAACAGTTTGATGTTGTGACATGACTGACAATACTGACAGTGACATGTTTATTAAAACTATAATCACAAAACTATTTATACTGTTTCTAAACCATATAGTGACGATGGATTAAATTATAAAGAACTTATAACTGTATAATATATCGTCTATCCGCATCAAGATCTTTTAAATGATGTACCTTAATTGTGTATTTATTTATTTGAATGTCCTCTGATATTCGACAATAACAAACACCGAGCATTTCTGCCAAGTCTGCCGTCTCAGTGAGTGATCTCCCCTCTCCTGTTACTATTTCTAGCAGTGCCAGATTGGCTACACTGTTTCCTTACCAGGCAGGGTCGCAGCGCAGGAGATGGTTAGAAGATCACCACTCTAACGATTCGACACATAGACTGGCATATAACGTAGGCAACCACGGATCTTCATGAGTGCTTGATCTTGGCTTGGCTTGACTTCGTTCATTCTCAATCTCCCATTACCAAACCCTGAAAGGGCTTAAGTAGCAGAATGTAGTCCAGAGAACGGAATGCGTTGTGTCGTAGTTTACAGCTTGACTGCGATATTTGCACCTTTCGGTCCAACACATCCGACTTCAGCAAGCATTTTTTGAGTACCGGGTTAGCATTCCCTCTTCAATCCCTTCTCCTTAGCCAGTCTGCCCTGATGCAGCCTGTTATCCAGGTTCACCGCATGGAGGTGTAGAAGGGTCTTGGCAGCTTTGGTTCGCTGGCCCTGACGCTAGCAGTCAGCTACGAGTCGCTGACCACTGCAGATCATGCGCTGCTCAGCATCTTGATCCCAGTGCTTGATCTAAGTGATGTTTATCAGTTCGGCAGTTAATCGTCTTTCGTGATATGATGTTAATTCCCCGGAATTGATAGAGCTATAAAACTGTCACATGGAACAGCTCGATAAAGCAACCAGCTCTGGTTCGCGGGGCCTGACGCTAGCCGTCAGCTATGGGTCGCTGACTGCTGCTGCAGCTCAGTATCTTGATCACGGTCCCATGATTTGAACGCCAGTATAGAGAATGTCTGAGTACTGGCCCCACAGCTACCTCTGTCTACAAGGACTTCACGCTGCTTAGCAGTTATATCATAATCACCTTAATTAATTGCTACGATTGGTTGCTGTGGGGTGAGACATACGGATGAAGCTTCATGTTAGGAAGAAAAAACAAGCTCACGACCGAGCAAAGCGGTGCATACATAACAACTGTCTTCAGTTTGAGAATGGAGACGTATGCTGCAACGTAAGCTCTTACGTGACTATCTGGGACAACTTTAAGAATGGCAGGGATCGTATCTAACTATCAATCCTTGCTTTGGAAAGTACAGAAGGACTGGCTACTAAATGTGGGAATAGGGGACATAGAGACATCAAATCTGTTGGGGTTTGTCTGGATCTACAGTTCTGGTATGCTTTGATTCATTTCAATGAGCTAGCTGACTATCTTGACTCAAAAGCATCCATAATTGGGACTTTGTCTATGAATATCAAAAGCATCCATAATTGGGACTGGTTATGGATGTAAATGGCATTCTGTGATTACTCAATGGTCGTCTCTAGGGACGTGGCACTGCAATTGATGAACTCTCAACGCACAGACTGCATAATTGTAAAATGCTTCGCGGGTCGAGCAGGGAGAACGTTGCAGGGTTGTGTACAACCAACGAGCTAATAGAACCACCAGTATCCACATAATTAATAATTATCTGAAGGAGATTGAGCACTAATTGGTTTGCTCGAAGTACAGGGACATTGATTCTTGACAGAACAAAATTCCTGCCGTCTTGGATTTTTCTAATTGTCGACCTCTGTCTCTTATCTCTCAAGTTTTTCTCGGCATTTAAACGTGCTGAAAGCCTCTTCTCATAACAAGGCAACCCCCCCCCCCCCCCCCCCCGCCACCCCCCCCCAAAATACAACATACACATATACTCATATATACACGCAGACACACATCAACACGATTATTGCTTAGTCCTGATTTAAAAGACATTATTATTGCACACGTATCTTCAATAGCATTCTTTTTTATTCATCGGATCTGTGACATTCTTTTATAAACCGCATCTCTGTGGCTTTCAGTGGATAGTCTTCTACCCTGTGTTAGATTAGGCAAGTGTGTGTGTGTGTGTGTGTGTTTATGGTGCAGGCATTATGAGTATGCCTATTTTGTGTATCGCTGTGGTCAAGAGACAAAACGATCGCCTCTCAAAGCGTTTAATGGAAACGGTGAATAATCGAATAAATGGGGAAAAAAAACATGAAATAAAAATTGTAAAAGTTGATTAAGGTTGAGTTTAATCAAAATGTAAAAATGGGTATGGTCAGATACCGTACCGAGACGAAAACACAAACAAAACGTACGTTACGACCAATATGCCTTTCTCGGGGACAACAATACTGAACTAACAAATCAACATATAAGGAAACAAATGGTCAACTGGTCTGATAGTAAACCCAGTCTGTCTAAGCAACTGGTTGGGCCAGATGCTTGACTGAATATGAAGGGCGCGGTCAAACAAGGTGGCCAGGAGAGCGTCAGAAGTGAGGGGGAATGCGCTAGATAAGCCAATGGTGGCCAAATATGGAAACGGCCAAATAATCATCCAGGTGGGAGAACAAAAAAAGGTGATGGAGACCAAAAAAAAAGGTGATATAAGCCGGGAGGGGATGAAATTAATATATGGGGGGGGGGGGAAGGACTGATAGAAGAAGGTGGGGAGGGTGCAAAGGAAAGACAAAAAATAGATGGGGGCCAGTATGATGTTTTAAGAAAAGGTATGGACGAGATTAATGCCATGCGGTTGGAGACAACCCATGCTGGAGATCGAATCAAGCAAGTTTCAAGCAACCCCTGGTCACAAAGAAGGTGGGATAAAAGGGCCTGCATCCTGAGTTACCTCAAGTCGTCTCGACATATGTCTGTCTACTAGTCACATGTAGCCCACGGCTTTTGAGCCGGGTTAATGGCCAGCGCAGTTTCTTTCTCAATGTAATCAAAATACAGCACAATTTACACCTTCAAGACAAAACAATCTAATGATGTTGCAGTCGTCGTCTGCGTGTACAATATTGAATTACTCGATCGGTGATTCATGACAGTATAGCTTCTTCTCGAAATGAGTTACATGCGATTTAAGGCGGTCCGGATTTGCAACTGTCGTCCATTTAAACGTGTTTTATTATTTTGTAGCTTCGAAATTCGGCAGTCTGATAACACCAGCTGCTAATGTATTACCGGGGCCAAGCAGGGAAGCAAAGAATAGCTACACTGTGACCTTCTATACATGTTGTAAGGACCGACTAAGAAGGGCTATCTACCCCGTATTGCAGGAAGTATAAGCCACGGGAAAAAGACAAATCGACGCCTATACTCCAGAGTAGTAGAGGAGAGACTAAGTATGATAACGGTAGCGCCGTGTAAAGGCGAATGTTGAAGAAGCAATTGTTGGCGTAAACCGGTGATGCAGACGAAGAAATAGCTAGAAGATCATATGATCCAAGAACATTGTTTTGCCAGAGCATTTAATTTATGACAATGAGACCATTTTGTTTTGGAGATAGATTACTCAGTGCATTTGGCCACCGTTATACGTTGATAATAGCTTCATTCAAAGTGTGAGGATAGCGTGGGCTAGTGGTAAAGTGACACGGCTAATAATCCGAAGGTGCTGAGTTCGCTCCCCATCACAGCACCGACCGTTACCCGGAGGAAGCAAACCCTTCGAAAATACAGGACGAAGCAGACCTTTACATAAAATGCATGCCGAAGTCGGATGTGCTGGGTAGACAGGCGCAAAATAAAAACATAGTGCAACACACACTGCCTTGGGGAATGGAGAAATGAAAAAAAATCAAAGTACAACGGATAACATAACTACGAATAAAGAGCAATATATTTGTATTTTATGGTAACAAACCGATCCTGGCAAGTTATACACATGTGTATTGAGCTCATTTTGCTTATAACTAACTGACAGTACTTGTTTTTTTTAATGAGACGAATAACACTCGCGGATCAATAACTTATTCATTTTCAGCAGAGATGCGAACATAAGATTTTGCATCGGGCACTTTAAATTTTGCAAATTAAAAAAAATAGTTTTTAAAATCTGTTATTGTTGTTACCATTTTAAACCTTATTTCATGTTCCCACTTGATATGGACTGCTACTTTACCATTGTCAGAAATTACTTATATTTAACGAAGTGAAGACTACTCTTCGAGCATTTATTCTTTCCATTTGAATTGGTAAAACTAGGCATTAAGTTCATTACATAAATACAGTAAATACAACATTGGAAGAGGACTTTCACAATGTGTGTATTATTTGTGGATAGACGGTCCAGCCTGATAGGAAAGGATGTTTCAGTTTAAAATGAAACCATACGAGATACAACTTTCTTGCCATCTGCGTTTCATGCAGCGGTAAGCTCTATTGTTTAGAGGTGAAAAGTTATATAAGTAAATGCAAATTTGCTGTCGAATCACTGAGCTGAAACCACTTCAAAACATGAAACGTAATATATGAAACGAGGGATGTGCGGAAATCGTGGACGGATACTGAAATGTAGACGGATACTGAAATGTAGACGACGGATATGCGAGACGACATATAACGAAGTCCGTGGATACCAAGACCTTAATGCATATATATCCCACAAAGAGGCAAAAACCGTGTCCAGATTAAAACACAGAATAACACATCGTTGAAGTGAAAGTGTGTATATGTTTCTCTCTCTCTCTCTCTCTGTCTCTCTCTCTCTGTCTGTGTGAGTGAGAGAGAGAGAGAGGGGGGGCGGGGGTGGGAGGTGTAGGGGGGAGGGGGGTGCCGCTATAGATTGGAGGTAAAGGCGCTTGCCTCTCAAGAAACGAAAGCACGACACGGTGGAAGTTTCGATTCTACAAGAATTGGAACAGTATGTAGAGGAAGAAAAACCAGATATAATAGGGTTAACAGAATCATGGACATATGAGGACATTGCAGATGGTGAGCTTGAAATAGAGGGATATACAAAAAGATAGGGTAGTTGGAGACAAGGCTAAGGGGGGTGGTGTTTTATTATACTGTATAAATTCTGTTAATATAACTAGCAGAGAGGATTTATCATGTGGTAACAAAAATGAAAGTGTATGGGGGGAAATTGAAAGTGGGGGTGAAAAAACAGTGATTGGAGTATGCTATAGATGTCCATCAAGTCAAAAGGAGGAAGATGAGGAGCTGATTAGTAGCATAGTAAAGGCAAGTGATAGGAAATTATTATTAATGGGGGATTTCAACTTTCCAGAAATAAAATGGGATATGGCAGAAGCACTTGTAGAGTCAAAACCTTTTGTTAAGTGCATAACTGAAAATTTTTTAATTCAACATGTAGTAGCAGCCACCAGAGGCAAAAACATACTCGACCTAGTTTTTACTACAGAGGAAAATATGATTGAAAACGTTACCGTTGGGGAACTGTTTGGCTCAATTGACCATCAAATCATCCGATGGGATCTTATTGCAGGGAAAGAAGTGAACATAAACACGCGAACATATGACTACTCTAAGACAGATGTTAAGAGGATGAAAGAGGCAGCGAACCACATCATCTGGGAAGATATTGTCAGAGGAACAGATGTTGAACAGGACTGGGAGAATTTTAAAGCAGTTCTCGAAACGCTAAAAGAGGAATGTGTTCCATATAGGGAGGTAAAACACACGCGTAAAAAGTGGATAACTAAAATTGTAGTTAAATGTAGAAGAGCTAAAAATAAAGCATGTAAAAAATATACAGAGGCAGGTAAATCAAAAGAAACATATTACAAATATTTGGACAAGCAATACATATCTCAGAAAGCGAATAAAACAGCAAAGATAGACTTCGAAAAGAAACTTGCTCAGAGGATCAAGACTGATAGTAAAAGCTTCTTCTCTTATGTTAGAAATAAACAAAGATCAAAGGACAAAGAAGGCCCGCTCATAGACAGCACAGGAAAAAAAATAAGTGAAAATAGGGAGGCAGCAAATCTACTCAATCAGTACTTTGGCACAGTGTACACAAAAGAGAACTGCTCCAAGATCCCAGAGCCTGTAGATATTTTTCAAAGAGACATGGATACAGCAGGATTAGGATCAATCTATATTACAGAGGAAATGGTTTTTAAAAAATTGGAGGGGTTGAAAGTGGATAAATGTCCAGGACAAGATGGTATTCATCCAAAATTGCTGTTTGAAATTAGAGACCAATTAGCATAACCATTGGCTATATTATGTTCTCAATCACTTGCACAAGGGATTGTTCCACGGGATTGGAAAGATGCGGTAGTGATCCCCTTATTCAAAAAGGGCAAAAAGGCAGATCCAGCAAACTATAGACCTGTGAGCTTAACGAGCATAGTCTGTAAATTGTTAGAGTTAATAATCAAAGAAAACATTGTAATGCATTTAGATAAATTTAATCTAATTAGAAATAGTTAGCATGGGTTTACCAGAGGGAGATCATGCTTAACAAATCTATTAGAATTCATGGAGGAGGTTACCAAAATATTAGATAAAGGCGAGCCAGTGGATGTTATTTATCTGGATTTTGCAAAGGCCTTTGATAGAGTACCTCATCAAAGATTATTTCGAAAATTAACATCACATGGAATAGGTGAGGAAGTTGCCAAATGGATTGAAAATTGGTTAATGGGAAGAAGGCAAAGGGTGGGTATAAATAAGGAGTACTCTGAGTGGTGTGAAGTGAAAAGTGGAGTGCCACAGGGCTCGGTTTTGGGACCAATTTTATTCTTGATATATATAAATGATTTGGACATAGGTATGGGATCCATTATTGCAAAATTTGCTGATGACACAAAACTATGCAGTAGTGTCTCATGTAAAGCAGAAGTGGATATATTGAGGTCGGATTTAGATAAAATTCGAGAATGGTCTGTAATCGAGCAAATGGAGTTTAATGTAGATAAATGTACAGTCATGCACATGGGTAGATCCAATATGGAACATAATTACAGAATGGGAGAGAACAATATTAGAAAGATAGATAAAGAAAGGGACTTGAGGGTTATAATAGATCATACATGTAAGGTGAGGGAGCAAGTTCAGGTAGCAGTAAAAAAGGCAAATGCAATGTTAGGGATGATAAAAAGAAATATTAAACATAGGAGCAAGGAGGTGATAGTCAAACTGTATAAAGCATTAGTTAGACCTAGATTGGAGTACTGTGTACAGGTGTGGAGTCCTTATCAGAGAGGGGATATAGACATGCTGGAGAGAATACAAAAAAGAGCGACAAAGCTGATAGTGGGATTCCAGAATTACAGTTATGAAGACATATTAAAAAGAGCTGGCCTACAGTGTCTAGAAGAGAGAAGAATTCGTGATGACTTAATACAGGTGTATAAGATGATCAGAGGAATGGATACTGTAGACTATAACAAGTTTTTTAAAGTACAACCACCAACAAGGACAAGGGGGCACAGCTACAAGTTGACTAAGGAGAGGTCCAGATTAGATATTAGGAAGTATTTCTTTAGCCAGAGAGTAGTGAATGCTTGGAATGCATTGCCAAGTGAGGTGGTGGAGGCTGGGACGGTCAATGCATTTAAGAACAGATTGGATGCGTACAGCTTCTAGAGGAGGGTGATGTAAATGGAACTGGTTGTATACAGACTCTGCAGAGTCTTCTAAACCAGTATAAAGACGTTAAGTTATGTTAAGTTAAGTTTCAAGCGTCCCTAGTTACCCATGGAGGTGAGATCAGCGTCTAGTCCTATTGGGGATTAGCGGAAATCCCACGCACACACTGTGCAAATTGAAGAACTTTTGGCAAATGAAAATCGATAAGACCAGGCTGCTATCGGCTGTCCTCAGGAAATTATTCTTAAAAAAAACAATGAAATTTCTACCAAAATAATCAATGTACCTACACACAGACTTAATTAGCCCCCGGAAGTAAACATTGCAAAAATAAAGAACGTACTACGGACATCCTTCGGCTACCTGGCAGCAGACATAAGCCTGTCAGGTTGAATAGCATGATTATAAGAATTTCAATAAGTACACATATCGCCGGTACTGAAAGTGGAGCAAAGAATACTAACGCTGTTACTTATTAGACATGCCGTAAGAGGCGACTTAGAATGGCTGGACATGAGGCCGGCTGCCACATCTTGTAGAAGCTACAAGCGACGAGAATGTTGTTGTTTGCGAATGCCCACAATGAGTAGATTACTCTTTTGTGCGCCCTGAACAGGGCGTTAAGTGGCGGGTTGCAGTAGCTTTCCTCACATCCCGAGCGTGCTGATGAAGGTGAATCGGGGTCCTTACAGCGGTTGTGCTTTGCTTGAGTTCATATGCGTGTCGCTCAATACTACGCGGATCACGTCAATCCCTCATCTTGTTAACCAGGCTGCCATGAAATCAGCCCGTTTCCGGGAAGGGCTACGAGGAAGCCAAGGTAACGGTCTTGTCCACTATGTTTTTCCTGAACCTGACTAACATATCTGATCAGTATATTTTGCCTGACCCTGACTAACATATCTGATCAGTATATTTTGCCTGACCCTGACTAACATATCTGATAAGTATATTTTGCCTGACCCTGACTAACATGTCTTATCAGTATATTTTGCCTGACCCTGACTAACATATCTGATCAGTATATTTTGCCTGACCCTGACTAACATGTCTTATCAGTATATTTTGCCTGACCCTGACTAGCATGTCTGATCAGTATATTTTGCCTAACCAGTCGTTAGTCTTTCTTCAAAGGAAGACCTCTACACTCCATGCTAGAAGAGAAGCGACTAAGTCAAACTCCACATAAAGACTTCCTCAATGTCCGTGTTATAAATGTGCACCTAATATATGCATAATATTGGCACAGTCACGGTAAGAAGAGTACCTAAGTGGGTAATAGCACGACAGTTACAGGTATAAATAAGCCTGCCATTTGGCATAAGCATGATATCGCGTGTATGTTGTTACTGGTTCAACTTTTCAGCTGACGTAAGTATCTTAAATTAGCATAGCATGATGTATTAATTCTTCTCTTTTACAGTTGCAATTTTGTATAGTTTCCTAAAATAGTACTGATACTTTTAACTTGTGACCAACTGGTTGTGCAGGCCATTCAAAATGCTGCAGTCTAAGGGGATGTCATTATTAACATTCCCCCCCCCCCCCCCCCCACTTTTTTTTAAAAATACCATTGATCACTACGCCAACATACTGTATTCTACATCCAGGGTATGCTGACTTGTATATGTGTCGTCACCATCATCATGTACCATGGCGACTGGCACAGACGATCACGGCTCTCAATATAACTCCGAGTGGTCTGATAAGGACTTTGTTTATGACAATGACAAGAATAGCACTACTGCCCTACGTATAGCATGTCGTAAGAGACGACTAACTGTGTGACATGGCATTACACGGGCAATAGTTAGATGATTTGTTAAGAGCAGCATAGATGGCGCCTAACAGGCTGTGGGTCTTCTTTGCTCTAGTGTTTAAGTCTATTAAGGTGGACTCGTACGTTGGTTAACCACCTTCTAAGAAACTGGCTGTTTACAGACTCGGCAGAATCTTTTAAACCAGTATAAAGACGTTAAGTTATGTATAATCTGATACAATTTAAGGAGAACTGCTGAATCCCTGCTTGAGTATATCCTTAGACTGAACAGTAACAGTAGGGAATATTTCCCAGTGGAGTGTTAGTTTACAGTTGCGGCGTTCGGTCATGTAGCCCCGACACGTTTCAGTTTACCCAGTTGTAAATGGGGACCAGACTTGTTTGTTATGTATGTTTTCCTAACTTTGGCGAGGAAACTAAGTCAAGTCAGCGAGGAAGGTAACATTGCCTCACTCAAAGCTGATACTTAGTACAATGGTAAATCTATCACCTCCACCCGGACGGACAGTGTTTGCTACGAAACTATCTTAGCCTGACATTTTGTAAACATATTTGAGCAGATGTGTGTGCATTTTCTTGGTTAGGAACTGGAAAATATAGCTATACTGGACGAGTATAGGTTAATTAGCGACACGCAGGTTCATAGTTGCACAAATTGTAAAGGTGAGCCGCCATCATCATCTTCTATTCACTTATCTAATCACGTCGTGGGGAGGTGTAGTTTTCTTTCGTGGGTCAGAAATGCCACCCAGGTTTTCTCATTCCGTTTCTTCAGTGTTTCACTTACATCGTAAATCCATGTTTTTCTTAGCCCTGCTCTTGCTCCTCAACCCTCTTGTCTGATGTTGAATATCCGCGTAGTTGGTAACATTGGTTGCATTATTATCAGGTGTCCGAACCATTCTATTCTCTGCTTTATCATGTATTCCATGCACGATGTTGGACCCATCATGTGTTTGATTTCTTCGTTTTGTACTCCGGCCGGCATTGTGAGCTCGACAACTTTTGTTCAAACGCCTCATCTCGCATCCAATGCTTTTTCTTTGTTGTGTCTTGGTGAGAGTTCATATCTGAAACTGGTAGCAGAATTGGTATACAAATAGTATTTACCAACTATGCCTCTGTCTCCACTGGGATGTGTTTGTGTCTTTATAATAGTGAGAGCTGAAAGGAAACCTCATTTGCTTAATGTATTTTTGATTACACCTCCCTATCCATATTCCATCTTGTATGAACACTCTATCTTGTATGAACACTCTATCTTGTATGAACACTCTATCTATGTATTTGAATTCTCTCAACTGTTTTTTGTTTGTTAGTTTGTTTTTGTTTTGCGTTCGCCTTATTTTTCTCTAATTCGAAAGGCGGTGTGCGTTGCACTGTGTTTTTTATTTTGCGCCAGTCGGCCCAGTGCATCCGACTTCAGCGTGCATTTTTTATGTAAGGGTCTGCTTCCTCCTGCATTTTCTAGGGGTTAGCTTCCCCGGGGTAACTACCGATGCTGTGATGGGGATCGAACCCTGCACATTCTACTTGTGAACCGTGTCACTTAACCACTAGCCCACGCCGTCTCCCCTCTCAACTGTTAGGTATGTGCTCTTCACCTGAATTTTTAATGTCTTCTTCATTCTGCTGATATTCATGGTCTCTGTCTTTCCTGTATCAATCTTCATAATAGATTTATTTGCAGCTACACAATGCAATGGTAGTTAGTTCATTCCCAAATAATCGCATCTATTTCGCTCATAAACTTGACGGTCGGTCTCGGGTTTTATGTCTGGTCAATACGCAGAGTAATTTCCAGTTGGATTGGTCAGGACAATGCTGTCATTCGACGAGTCGACAGCTTGGAGATCATGTTCTACTTTTTTTGTTCTGACCACAAGGACACACGAATTTGTGTCTGATTATTAATTTGTTAAACCAATGATGTTTGATTGTCTATGCCAGTTCTTTCGTTTCAGGTGAAGGCTAAACCTACAACTACAGCTGACCGAATAGAAAGTCTGTATCCGAGTATTTGCAGTATCGATTTCAATAGCAATGGTTTTAACATAAAGAGGTTGCTAGCCGCATACACAATTCTTTAGTCGTATTTGACAGGCATTTTTGGAAGGTTACAGTTGCTCTATTCTTGTCACACTCGGTACTACCCTGACGAGTGGCTGGTTCGACCCATCAGATTCTTGCTACCATTTTCATGTATGTATGCAATCCTTGGTCCATTTACGTGTCTTCATGTGGCTCTTGGCAAATTGAGTGGACTTCATACGGTCCGTGGGCCATTAACAGAACTTCACGAAACCCTTGATCTGCTGACTTGACTCCATCATACACTTGATCGATGACTTGACGTCATGCGGCTCTTTTAATCGTTTACTTTGTTTAAATGATATTTAAACATAAACACATAATGGCAGCCAGATTGCGATTGAATGCACTTGTTGACTAACTTCAGTCAAATTATGATAGGGTATTGCTCGCTGCAGCTATCATCATCATCATCATGATAATCATCATTATAATCATCATCATTATCATCATTACTATTATCATCATCATTATTATCATCATAATAATCATCATCATCATTATCATCATTTTAGTATATCATAATTATCATCATCATCATCATGTGTCCTGTCTGGTGACGTTGGCGATCATGGATTTTCCTCTCCTCTTTTCACATGTGTCTTTTATCAGTCCAGCCGTTGATCATCCCCAACGCCATTTCTTCAAGACAATGTTTTCTATCTTTGCCGCCCTCTGTCCCTGTTCCCCGCGATTGTTCCTGTTGTTGTCGCGTGTTTCAACCCACCTCTTTGTATGGCATGCCCGTAAACAGTCGACTGCCATGTTCTGATTTTTGCTATAAGCTGTCTTTGTGTCTGAACTTCCTCGAGAACAACGTTAATTAGTCTTCTCTGCAGTCCATATAATTCTCAACAGTCTTCTGTAAATTCCATTTCTATTAGCCCAAATGATCACTGTTGATTGTCTTCGCATTTCCGCCGTATGCCAGTACTGATTTAACGTAGCATCCAAAAACTCTCTTAATTCTAGTGAAAGGGTTTTGTTGAATAAAATTCCACTCATACACTAGAAGTTTGATTTCGTCTGGGCTATTCTGTGCTTTATTTCATAATTGCATCTCCGGCAAGATGTTATGTGCGAGCCCAAGTATTTAAATGTATGTTCCGTCTCATCTACCTTGATGCAGAATTTGGGTGATCTGTATTGTTAGTTATCACCATTACTTCTGATTTATTTTAATTTTATCTGAAGCCTTTATTTTTTGTAAGTCTTGACTCATTCTTCACTATCAACACAATGTCTTCAGCGTAAGGTAAGTTGTTTATGTTCTGTCCACCAACTAATACTCTTGACATTGCCTTTTAGGATCGCAAGATAAATTCGCCGTAGAGAGAGAACAAGTCAGGGGACAGCACGCGCCCCTGCCACGCTCCCATTTGCCAGAAGTTTCCTACTCGGTTGTCTCTTAGTATAGCCGCAGTTTGTCCCCAGTATATGTTTTGAAATATATTTATGGCTTACCATCAACTTGCAGTTTTTCTAGCATTTGGATCATTTGCTTGCGCTTCATCCTGTCAAATGCCTTGGTATAATCTGTGAAGCACAGATATAAATCTGTGTTCATCTCTTTTGCTCTCTCGATTATTGTTCTTATTTGGTTTATAAAGTTGTTTGTGCCTAGGCCTTCCATAAACCCGCATTACTCATGGCCAATTTCTGGTTTTATTATATGCCTCACTCTACTGATGATGATTGGTAGAAGTAACTTCGTCATGTGACTCATAAGGCTAATAATGCGATGCAATGGCTTGTGTTTTTTTTCGCTGTGCTATGAATATTGACTTTATCAAGTTATTCGGAATGTATATCGTTTAGTAATTCTGTTTACACCTTTATTACCAAATCTCCGGTGGCCGCAATTGTCAATACATGTTATCTGGTCCTTGTGTCTTACCTTTTTTATATGTTGTATTGCGTCTTTTACCTTTGTCATCAATAAATAATGGTCCGTCGAAATCGACCTGTTTATTTAAGTCTAGTCTATTGTTGTCATAAAACTCGATGATGTATTCTGCTCTTCTGTTGAATATGTTATCCTTCCCCATCAGTATCTTTAACTCTTTTGTTTTCAAACATCCAGTGATTGTTAGTTCATTTATTCGTTTGTACATGTCGTTTGTTACACTAACAAATATAGCAATAAAATTGTATACATATTTCTCATGTGAGGTTAAACATGGGAGTCTGTATCATTGTGTTTCCAACCTAAAGAAAAGAACATTAAATGCCCTGGGTGTTAGCGATAGGTCACTTTCACGCTGAACACTTGAATATGACAGTCTTTCGACAAACACCATATGAGATCGAAGAAGAAGAAAGAAAGTTGATATCTTCGACAAAGAAGTTATTAAACGACAAATTGATAAAATGTTAGATTTTAAAGACAGATTGACCCTAAGAAAATTGCCAATCTTATTGAGAAAGAACGACATTAATATCTTTAAAACTACGTTTCGGACAATTATTAAGGGGTGCTGACTTCACATTTCGCAAGCATACAGGGGGTATACATATTTTTTGTGAAAAGTCTCACCTTGTGGCTTTAGGAAGTAAATATGTACGTAAAGAAAACAACAACGATATTACAGATTTAAATTAAACATGGAAGAATGTACATCATACTAATGACAAAGAATACCAATCTGTTGATGAAACTGTAAAGAGAAGTGAAGGACAGGGAATGATAATAGCTCATGCAAGTCTCAGATGTAATGGATTGTTGAAGAAGGGTGAACTCATGTTTGTATCTAAATCTACCGAGAATCGAGCCTATCATTCAGAGATGAATGGCCACATGTTTAGAGAGTACATTGAGAAAACTGAACTTCATTCATTTAATAGATCCTCCTGTCTGGTAATAGACAACGTAATCTATCATAACGCAGTGGCACTGGAATACAAGGTCCCAACATCAGCAACTGCTAAGGAGAAGATTCCATTTTGGCTAACAAAGAGGCACATTCAATTTACGGAAATGCACATGCAACGTGAATTATTGTCACTTGTAAAGAAAACACACAGTACAAATACGTTAATCATGTCTATTCTCTTCACTTTATATAATGTGCTGTCAACGTATACACAACAAAACTAGCCCAATTAACAACGGCCGTGACGAATGTAATTGTTTTCCGATGTCATCCTAATTTACAGCACTGACTCAGATATACATGAAATAGTAACAGACATACACAATACACTGCCATCATTATTAAGAGGGTGTTAACAGATAAAGGTATGCGTATTTTGGTGCTTCGTGTATATTCCCATAGCTAAAACTGATGACTAACGTATGCCGGAAGCAGAGAAAAAAACCGCCTGGGATGTGAGGAAAGCTACTACGACCTGCCACTTAACGTCCTTTTTAGGGCGCACAAAAAAGTAAACCTACTCATTGCGGGCATTCGAAACAACAACAACATTGTCCCGGCTATGATGTGATTTATGACAGTGTATGAGCTGATATATTGCTTAGAAATCACCCACAGTTGAGGCATTAGATAGAAAGAAGACATACCGAACTCAATAAATGACTGCTTACTTGACACCGCCAGCTATGAATACGTAACTCACAGACTGTACAAGGTTGTAACCAAAAGTAAGTGGAAGAGAAAGAGATCCTGTTATGACGGAGCAGACAGCGAGCTAAATGAATTATCAGTATCCTTACCTTCGGCGTCTGCTGAATGAGGCTGAAAACCTATTGATGTGCCTTGAGTGCCATGATGTAAGTTCTGCTTATCGTAGCTTAACTGAAAAGGTCGAGGGCAGGAGATGAAGAAGAAGGCGAATAAGACAGATTAAAGATGTATAGTTGCAAATGCTTTTTTCAAGAAAAAAGAGTGTGTTTTCTTTTTTCTTTTAAAGAGCATGTATTTAAATTATTCTTTATTAGTTTCAATATCATGAAGCATTTTTTTTTAAGTAAAAGAAAACCTTTAAAAAGGGGATATGTGGCGTATAACCGCATATACCCAGAAACAAAGCCCTGGATAGGGTTTTATAAAACATATATTGTACTGAAAAGCTCAGAGGACAGATGGTTGTGACGGGAATTCATCGTCAATTCCACCAGCCATGACAAATGATGAAAGTGCATTTTACAGTAGAATACTATTTAATATAATGATCTATAATGTCCTACATTTCTCAGCTTTCTGCGCATCACTACATCTGCAGCTGTTTGCCAAAGATCCTACTGCTGACATTCTAACTTGATCGTCCAAGACACACCATTAACATTCGAATTGGTGCATTCTGTAACCATGGTATTGGATTTTTTGCCAAGTTTGTTGACAGTTGTAGAATGGGCCACATTTTTGGTTACCTTCGTCATGATGGGAGCTGGAGTGTAAGTTGCTGTGAAATGTCATCTTAACGCGCGAGTTGTTGCTTGCTATGTTTTTATGGTTATTAACCTTAGTGTCTCAAATAGTTCATTTAATAATGCGATTACAAATATTTCAATACAGAAGCAGCTCAATTTCATAACATATTTTCTTATCTGTCATAACTTAACTTAACGGTTTTTTTTATTGGTTTAGAAGGCTATGCAAAGTCTGTAAACAACCAGTTTCGTTTACATTTTTTTGCTATAAAAGCGATGTGCATCCATATAAATGGTAAATTAGCAATTTAAGTACAAGCACATATCAAAGTACGGAGTCGCGGTAGCGCAGTGGTTTCCCATTCAGGCGATCAGGATTCCTATTTCTTATTCGGGATCTTTACTACATTACTTCATATATCAACGTTCAACACACTGATAAGAATAAACCACTGGTCGACCATTCCTAACTAATTAATAAAGAACAACAATTAAGAAAGGACGTTACCACTTATCAGCAGGGTGAATCTCGAGATATGTGACTTATTGAGGTGAACAAAATAGGGCCACCAAACTAAGCACACCAATAAAATGTAACTAAAAATAATTGCACATGAGGTTGGCAACATCATGTTACTATCCAATAAATGCTTTGGCACAGGTTTTCTGTATGAGGCCAATTGCAGCCCCAGCCTCCGTTTTTCTATAGGAGCAAAGGATAAGAAAGAATGATGGTGACCAGGTACCAGGTTTTATTAGTTACTTATGAAGTCAAACAGTATGGTACGTTCAGGACTATTGGGATTAATAGAAAGATAGTTTTATTAAATAGTACTGCCCTTTAAACGGTTTTTAAGAACTAGGTCGAAAATTGGGACCACATTCTGTACATGTCAAAATAAATCATATAGACAAATGAAAAGTTAGAAATAAAAATGATACTTCTAAGACTAGGACTTAGCTGGAAACATTTGATTAGACGGAGAGCATATGTTGTTTCACAATGATCCTAGGGGAACAATGCAGAAAAAGTGATTGAAGTAGGGGACCGTGGATGTACAGAGATAACTATAGAAGGTTTGTGTTTGTTGCTAAAAACTAAGTGGGTTTAAGCTTACGAAGGAGAAAAGAAAGTTGGTGAAATAATTTTAGATTAATTGAGTCCGGATATCAAACATCCCGTATTGTTAAAATCAACATGGTGGCTTACTCATTATGGCAATACTTTTAATATTTGTACATATCATTATCAAGCATTCCATCCTCCATGCCGACTCACCCATCCACACACACACACACACACACCACACCCACTCACCTACTCACACCCCCACACTTAACTCCACACACACTACACTCACACAACCGCCACACCACACATTCACACATACACACACCCGCACACACACCCCACCACACAGGCACGAATATATATAGTAATAGTTTCTCATCACAAGCAAAGATGACGACATAATCAGACTTATGCTGTGAGATGTGTTCTCATATGCCTATAAAGACCAATACTGGCACGCCTGCTCTTTCGAGCGGCACGCCTACTCTGAGCTTCTGTGATGTATTTCGCTCCACTATCCGAGCACCATTGGTGATGCTAACGTGGAACACGCTCATCGGGCACGCAAACAACATGTACCGTCCATCCCACCTGTGCTGTTTGCAGAAGCGTACGGATAGTCAACGTGTTAGTCTTACAACACTAGAAAAACTGAGGTACTCTTCCGGCCTTACCCTCGGCAGCCGTACATGGAACCAAATATTATTGTACAGAACGAACATCTGCAGGCAGTCGTTAGCTTCACCTACCTAGGCAACACCCTCACTAGAGAGGTGAATATAGCCTTTGAGTGTGCGTACGTGCGTGGGTGCCTGTCTGCCGCGTGAGTGTGTGCGTACGTGTATGTATTTGTGTATGTGAACATGTGTGTATGTGTGTGTGTGTGTGTGTGTGTGCCTGCGTGCGTGCGTGCGTGGGTGTGTGGTGTATGTATGAGTGTATGTATGTATGTATGTATATTTGGAATGGATTATGATTGTCAGTAAACTACTCGGAGCAATGCAGCAGTGGTAATGTATGAAGGCCAACTGCCCCATGTCATCTGGTAAAGCAAAATATTGATAAATTATGTCAAAGAAGTTTCAATTATGTATTTATGTATGTATGCATGTGTGGGTGTATATGTGTGTGTTTGTGTGTCTATAGACACACATACATATACACACACGTATAATACAGTCTAATGCTCCATTTCAACTGTTTACTTCTACAGGCCTGTATGTCTGAAAATGGTCAAGCAAAAAAGTACAGCTAATGTACCTTTCATCATGTTTATATTGGCAGTATTTATGTAAGTTCACATAAATTATTTACTAACACAGTAATTTTGTATTCATGAATATGTTTCAAACTCAGAATGATCATCACCATCATTCTTCTATGACCGCTCTAATCTGAGCATAGATCATCCAATTTAGTTAGCCTCCTCGCAGAAAACTGAAGCCAAATCATCTATATGCAATGGTCTTACAGTGGTTGTTTTAGTTTTTGATTTTTTTGGCCAGATTGTCTGAATAGTGGCCATACTATTTTAAATCAAGCAATGAACACGAGTCCACGTAGGGTTCTTTTACTGGGCTATATACGTTAAACGTGTGATTCAAACATCCAGCTGAAATCCACCTGCTATGGACAGCCAAATCACGAAACCCAACTTTAGTTGTAACATGTTTCTGTAATATATTTGGCCCCTTAAATTATGTATTCTGGTAGTTATACATCTTCTGGTTTCTCGTAATCTCTATATCTTCAACTTAGATGACAGCAAACAAAACTTATCTATCACTAGCTTAATGGCTCTGAGGCAGGATAACTTTGCATCTTGTTAATCATCATTATTAACACTCTTCTTATTCCCCAGTGTAACACATCCATTGATTACTTTTGTTTAAAATGGTTAATTTTTTCAGCTATAATTTTCATCCTTGTTCATGAGCTACTGGTTGGTTTAGTTATTGTTTCTGCAATTCTTTGACATTTATACGTGTCTCTTCTACTGTAGTTTCTAGTTAGTGAAGTTGCTGGTTATTGTGATTGACCGTTTCTCTATATTATATTAACGGTACATTATCTCTGTATCACAAGATGGTCCCGCTGTTGATCTATGTATCACAAGATGGTCCGATTTTTGATTTCTGTATCACAAGATGGCCCGGTTGTTGATCTCTGTATCACAAGATGGCCCGGTTGTTGATCGTTGTATCACACGATGGTCCGATTGTTGTATCACAAGATGGTTCAGTTGTTGATCGTTGTATCACAAGAGGGTCCGATTGTTGTATCACAAGGTAGTTCAATTGTCTTGGGCCAGGCTGCCTTGAAAACAGTCTGTTTCCAGGGAACGCTTCATGTAAGAGAGATTGTAGTCTTGGTCAGGATATTGACCCCGACGGGAATTCCCAGTGAGTATTTTATGCCTGACTGGACTAGCGTCTCAGTTCCCCATAATCATCGTGACAGACCTTCGGTGGCCCAAGCATGTTACAATGTAAAGGTCGCGTTTGACAGCGTCTTGAGGCCGTACACTGAGCATTTGAATGTTGTTTTTAGGAAATGTAATTGTTTGGAGATAAGCTTGAGATACATCAGCATCTAGAATGAACAAGATATGGCTATGTTCTTGTTTGGTCGGAATTTGTGACCTTTATTGACACTGCTATTTTGGGGTAAACATCTCCACTGACTATGGTTTTTTTTACTTCAGGTTAAAAAAAATACGAATGCGTCTTTACCTGCCCGAGTTGTGTATCGAGTCAAACAACAAGAGTGTTATAAGTGCAAACCGATATCATGACAACGGGGTTTCCCTTTATTTGGAACATGTGCATTTCTATAGTTTAAAAAAAAACTACCCTAGCAATTGGAATAAAGTCGTACAATAGTTTTTTTTTCGACAGCGACATAGGGATGTACACAGTCGGGTTTGAGTGTTTTCTAAGGTGCTCGAGGTAAACTATAACTGTGGCCGTGTTTATGATATCTAATTGTGTCACTGTTGTTGTTGACCCGGTTGGCAAGGCTGTTAAAAGATGGAAGTTAGTTGTGTCGTTTTCGTGAGAAGATGAAAGAAGGTGGCGCCAAGTGTGCTGTAGCACTCATTCTGCAATCAGGTATTACTGTCTTGCCTTGCTCAACAGAAACAACTTAAGCCACTTCTCGTATACCAACAGGAGCAACACGTGTGAGTAATCTGTTTTGGACTGTTGGGAAGCCACTTTCGTTTATATTGTAGTTGTGATTTGGTGAGAATTGATATCCCCAGTCACTTACAAATTTAGGAAATACTGGGTTATCTGTTTTTTTCTGTAATCCCACACACTTGTCTTTTTCAGAATTTTTAGATAGAAGATTTCTCTTATACAAATGCTTTATACAGTATCATCCAGCTAATGTATATTCCTTGGAGACTGTATGTGCGATTACCTTAGTTTCTGCAAAATAGAAAGGCCAGGGACTTTAAGGTCAGTCCATGAAACCGGCAGTCCAACGATTGACAGCACTCAAACATTTCACTTTCTTGCGCAGGCGTGAATGCTTGTTAGAAAGGTACCATGGCATAGCGACTGAAATATACAACGACAACTATCGGAAATCTCTTGCGAAATGCCGATTAGTCAGAACTAAGAATATTCTACCATTGCCATACGGTGGCTTTTCTCAATGAGGACTAGTTTCGAGAACAACTTTAATTAATGGACTAAAGAAGAATACTCTTCATATAATGTATAATATGTAGCTTACAAATGAGCTTTTACTTATCACTGTTTATCCATGTTAGCTCACTTCAAACGATGCACACTATTTATAAATGTAATAAACAAACAAATATTCTCTCTCTCTCTCTCTCTCTCTCTCTCTCTCTCTCTCTCTCGTATATATATATATATATATATATATATATATATATATATATATATATATATATATATTATGTTTGAAAATTGTAATGTAATTTTATACCGATGCATTCTTGACCGTTACTGGAAGGGAAGCCCTATAATTGTCTTCCTGAGGCTGGATGTAAAGTAACCCTTCACTGACCTTGAAAATCTGATTTTATGAAATTAACGACTATCCAGTTTCTTACAATGCACGTTTCGATCACAAAATTTACATGAGAGGTGTTCACTGGCGATCTGTGATTATTTTGCCGTTCATTAGCAAACTACTGGTAGGATGCCACGAACAGCATTAAATGGGAGGTTAGAAGCTGTTGCCATCTTAGAAGGAGGAATCTCTGCGTCTGCAACAGCAAGACCGTTTGATGTATCAAGACAGTTAGGCTTTGTTTGCATTGCTACCAGACGAATGTGACTGTTTCTTACCTGCATCACAAGGGACGTCATCGATTAACGCAAAGACGACAGAATTGTTAAAATCACTCTCGCACATCTGCAAAACAGATTTCAGCCAGCAACTGTCACTGCTAGCACCTTCCCAGGGTTGAGAAGTCAGCAACTCACTGCTAGCACCCTACCCGGGTTGAAAAGTCAGCAACTGTCACTGCTAGCACCCTCCCCGGGCTGAGAAGAAGTTCAACTACTTGCAGGACCGTCTGTGTGAGCAAGGACTACTTGCAAGACGCCCTGCTATTCGTTCAACTCTGCAGCCACGACATCGTGCCGCACGACTAGTCTGGGCCAGACAACATCTGCGCTTTGGCAACGCTCTGTGGGACAGGGCACTGTTAATTGGCAAGTGCAAGATCAACCTTTCATTAGCCGATGGTCGTTAGAGAGTGTATTGTCGACACGGAGAGCGCTACGTCAACAACTGCACCAAGAGCGCGTTCGTCGTGGAGCTGAAGGGATTATGATCTGGCATCTGCATCAATCATCGACCAGATCTCTTTATCTTAGACTATGCTGTTACCGGCTTGCGATACCGTGATGCGATCGTGAGGAACCACATCGCGCCGCATTTTGTGCTGAACCATGCACCCGACATTGTGCTTCAGCAGAACATTTCCCCTGACCCGTCACAAATTGAGCATGTCTGAGACGAGCTGAAACGTCCACTACAGCAACGACATCATCCACCGCACGGCAACTTCGTCAAGAAGTCGTGCAGGAGTGGCAGAACTTTCCACAGGATTTACTGAGGCGCTGCATTCAATCCATGAGACACAGATGTCAAGCCGTGATCAAAGCACGTGGTGGACATGCGCGGTACTGAGCGTTGTAATTTTTTTAAATGACCTCCATGTTCTCAGGCTCTTAGGAAATAATCAAACGTGACACGAAAATGACTTTTCAATTATTTCAGTTTCGAACTATAGAATCCCAAGATAAAGACATCCACCAAAAAAACATAATATTGCTGACTGATGCCGCGTCAGTATTAGCAGCGCTAAAACAACACAAAGATGAAGATCTCGAGCAATGTATGTTCTCACTGACACAGTTTTCAGCAGAACACCCAAGGTTGGTCATACAGTGGATCTCATCCCACTGCAATATTGAAGGCAATGAAGCTGCAGACAAACTAGCAAAGAGTGGAGGAGTGTCCCCACAAACAGTCCTGTGTATCACATATAATGAGGCCAACAACATAATTAAAGCCAACTTCAGGGTAAAATGTGCTGATCAACACCCGAAAAGAAGACAGCTACTATAACTTAACTAGAGAAGAGCAAGTCATCATCTTCAGACTGAGAACTAGGCATAACAGACTCAAGGGTCATCTTTACAGCAAAATTAGGGACAGATAACAGGTGCCCATGCGGGGAGCATATCATGACCTAGGAACACATCCTGCAAAGCTGCACGCAGGCAAAGAGAGAACAATACTGGCCTCGTGAGACAGATATGAGACTATGGAGATGAAACAGCCTTACAAACAACGGTGTCCTTTGTAAGAGAAACAGGAACCTTGATCTGAGGATGAACGAAGAAGAGAATAACTATGGAATCAAGTTTCTTCTCCCCAAATTTCGTTGTTTATGGGTGATAAAATAGAATTATATGATGAAAAACATTACCTGGTAAGTTCCTTTTTTTCGTTGAATATCGTATACATGAATTGGGTTTTTCTTTCTATTGATTTGTAGACCAACTACAACGCTTGCTCTGCTGAGTTCATTTAGGCTTTTCTCCGCCTTTATAACGTAGTGGCTGATGATGACTATGTCCTCAGTGAGCCTCAGATGAATAAGAACTTTCCCATCTATGTTAATGCTCCTATCCTCCCAGTCCATGTGTTTAAAGACCTCCTCAAGTGCTGATGTAAATAGCTTTGGTGACGTTGTATCACCCTGTCGGACTCCACGTTGTATCTGTATAGTGATCGATCTATAAAAGAGGGTGATATCCGTTGTGCATCTGCAGTTTATCTATTATAAAAAGAAAACCCAGCTCATGTTCAACACCTTCTGCCCAAAAGGAGATATGCGCCTTTGTGATTGTCCCAACGAAAACGTAAATTCGAATATCTACTTGGGCCAAGAGATCGTGAACTCCCATTTAATAAATCGGGAGATCTCACGAAAGATAACAGCGGGCTGACTCAGCTTCAAGTATATTAAACTCATACTGCAACAGATGCGAAACGTCAACGCAAGGGCTCCCACTTTCAACAGTGTGGTTATTCCAGCCATGATATATGACTGCGAGGTGTGGAATCTACGGAAAACTGATGCAGATGATGTCACGCTGTTACGAAAATACAGATGGGCCGACCATGTGGTGCGCATGCCGGATAACAGATGGACACATAGAGTGACGTCATGGTCGACCATTCAACTTTAGCCTCGAGCGCGGTCGACCGATAATGAGGTGGAGAGATGGCGTCATGTGGGCCCTGGGCCCAACATGGTACACCAAAGTCAAAAGAGCGAAATGAGTTTACCCAACATTTGGCTACCTGTCATCAGGCACGCGTGCCTTATTGAATACCAGGATTTATATATATATATATATATATATATATATATATATATATATATATATATATATATATATATATATATATACAAGGCGTGTTCAAATAGAACCGGACCTAACCGCACCAAGTGAACATACGTACGATGCGCATGATGACGCCACTTCTGATGTAACAGCACATACCAACCGTCAAGTTTGCAATATTTCATTATCCTTCGGACTCATATTTTCCTCGTCAGACTGTTGAAAACATGGCCTGTGTGATACGGAATACGGTTCAGAGTTGACAGCGAGCGGTAATTCGGTTTCTAACCATACAGCGAGCGGTGATTCGGTTTCTAACCATTGAAGGATGTAGACCAGTTGACGTTTATAGCAGAATGCAGGCAGTGTATGGTGGTGACACAGTCCGCCCGAATTGCTGCATCAATTTTTGCGATGTCATCTTCTGACGCAACAATATGCGCCTTGTCTCGGAAGATTTTTCGTTAACTCACGTCCTTCTTTAAACATTGTTGTCCAGTTCTTCACTGTTGTCTTCGACACACTTTTAATGACGCGTCTTGGTGTTGTCAAAATGACTGATACCACAAAATCAATTACTATTCTACACTCCCTGATCTGTTTCGAACAGCACACAAGGCCATCAATACAATGTGTTTCTTGATTTGTATAAGTCAGTTAACTATTTTGAAGTAGTAATACTATGTTTTGAAATGACGTGTATATTCTTTCATTTTTTGCTTTAGCAGAAATGTCGGGAGTTGGCCTACCTTTCATTATCACGTGCTGCTTTTCTTAAAAACTGAGATTCCAAACGAAACTGTAAATTGAGAACACATCATTGCGATACGTGATAATGCAAAATCCCGCTGACCTACTTATACTAACCCTTCGACTTGTCTCTGACAAGCTCTTGTTATGAGGGAACAATTTCCAAATCCGAATCCCCTTTCATATTTCACCCTTTGAAACACTGTCATATTATATAGACAATCCAATACTGTAACACTTCACAGGATCTTTTTCATAAACGGAACAATTACAAAAGCGTAATAACTACAACATTACCACTCATAAGAAGGTAACAAAAATTACATTTACTTATAACAGAACGCTAAGCGGTTAGCATGCATCTTATTGCGCAGCTGAGCTAGAAAAGCTTCCGTTAGTCCTCTATTCGGGGAGAATCGATAAGACTCGAGCGCCTCCGATGCCAGAGAGCTGACATTTTGGGCGCAAATAGCGGGAATACCATTGAGTATTGTGACGCAAATTGAGACTCAATGATATTATTTATTTAATATTTGTATTTTATACTTTAATGTCTCGTGAAAATTTAACTTTTAAAATAGATGAACAAAAACGTCTGGGCAGTAGCCTAGTCCTACTATTCCAGTGACGGCACGCCTCTGTAATTCTAGTGTTTTTCTTCACTGTCTTTCCGTTTTCTTTTAACTACATTACATGGTCACTGAGATTGTCAATCGTAGAAGCCGGTCCTCTCTTATTCAGTTTGCAGTTCTTGAAAAGAAAACAAAAATATATAAGTTAACTACTAAAAACATTGATTCAGAAGCGCGGTTTTAAACGATAGAAATGCACGGGTTCCATGAAAAGGAAACCCCACTATGACACGACCTTCAATTGGGACAGGTGAGGCATTCGTGTTAGTTAAACCCCGAGGTATATATCCTAACAGTTAATGGGAACGTTTACCACACTGTGTGTATTATTTTAACCCAAAATCAAAGTGTCAACAGAGATCCCCAATTCCCACCAAACAACAACACAGGCCTACGCAGGAGCTAAAATTGAAAGATGAATAATTTGATAAATATTCAAGGCTCAACGTTATAAATACCCCATGTGTAGGGAAAACAAAAGTAAATGAATGAGATGATGCTATTTAGAAAAAATATATTTACTTCTTCGTCGTTCACACTGAAAATGACTTTATGACGTAGTTTATAGCGAGGCTGCGATATCTGGGCTTTTCAGCTTTATATTCGGTTTCAGCTTTTTAGTATCGGGTTTGTCTTCTCACTGCAACTCATATTCTCTTAGCCAGACCACACTAGTGCAGCCTGTTTCAAGGGCCGACGCTTTGAGGCAAAATATGGTTCTGGTCAGCTCTGGTTTGCTGACCCCGATGTAAATAGCCAGCAAGGAGTATTTGGCTGCTGTCAGCTGATTCACTGTGCTGTACCCCATCCCCACCCCACCCCCCACTACCACCACCAATACAATAAATAATAAATTAAATAAATATGAAACAGTATGTAAACATTTTACCTCATAGTTGAACATTTACTTATCACAGAATACATATCTCATAATTTAACATTGACTTGTCATAAAAAACACCAAACACTAATACGTGCTACTAATACGCCCCAACGATTAATAATGAAAAAAATTGAATCTAGTAGATCTATACAACTCATTCTTCAACCCACACTCATATCACTTTCCATGGTCTATGTTTCGATGAAGTTGCCCGCAGTGTTTTAATGTAATATTTTACGCTAAATATACGTCTTAATGTCTGTTTAGTTTACTTTACTCGTATCTTTGTTATCAGTTATGCATAATTAATATCTGTATCTATTGTTTGAAGATGCAGTTTGGGACTTCACTATGGTATCCTGGTCGGCAACAGGACTTTTGTAATTATCCACTTGCTTTCGGTTTTTGTGTGGGGATCCTATACAGCTGTCTACGTCTGGGTCAGCAAAGATAAGGTACAGTATCAGGATTGTTGCTGTTGTTGAATGCCTACAATGAGTAGTTTACTCTATTGTATGTCCTAAGGGATCAAGATGCTGAGCAGCGCATGAGCTGCAGTGGTCAGTGACCCATAGCTGACTGCTAGCGTCAGGGCCAGCGAACCATAGCTGCCAAGACCCTTCTACACCTCCACGCGGTGATCCTGGATAACAGGCTGCAGCAGGGCAGACTGGCTAAGGAGAAGAGATCGAAGAGGGAATGCTAACCCGGTACTAAAAAAATGCTTGCTGAAGTCGGATGTGTTGGACCGAAAGGTGCAAATATCGCAGCCAAGCTGTAAACTACAACACAACGCATTCCGTTCTCTGGACTACATTCTGCTACTTACCCTTTCAGGGTTTGGTAGTGTGAGATTGAGAACGAACGAAGAAGAAGAAGTATGTCCCGAAAAAGGCGTTAAATGACAGGTTTTAGTAGCTTTCCTTCCATCCTGATCGTGCTGATGATGGTGGACAGTGGTCCACAAGGCAGTTGTGCTATGCTTGGCTTTATCTGCGCGTCGCTCACTACTAACGTCTATCCCTCACCTACGGGGATCACGTTGATGCACATCTTTTCAGCAAGACTGCCTTGATAACAGACTGTTTCCAGTGACGCTACATGGAAGAGAAATGGTGGTCTTGGTTAGTCTGTTGTGCCTGACCCTAACACGACGTCCTGACCAGAATGATGGGCCTGACATTGACGCAACGTCCTGGCCAATATGTTGTGCCTGACCCCGACGCAGACGTCCTGACCAATATGTTGTGCCTGACCCTGACGCGACGTCCTGGCCAATATGTTGTGCCTGACCCTGACGCGACGTCCTGGCCAATATGTTGTGCCTGACCCTGACGCGACGTCCTGGCCAATACGGTGTGCCTGACCCTGACGTTATGTCCTGGTCAGTATGTTGTGCCTGACCGGACTAGCGTCTTAGCTCCCCTCAGGATTGTTATCAAATATATCCGTACCTACCACAACACACTTCTAATGCTAGCGTCATCTTTGCTTGAGATGGGCATCTATTATCTTTTGTTAAATATTTGATTTTCCTTGACTAATTGGTCGTTAGTTCTCATTGAAATTCTCTACATAGATACCGAATCATATTTAGACAATGGGAATATTTTAACAACAATATCATTACGACGTTTATTCCCACTGCTGAGGTCCACTGGGAAGATTGATAGGACTGAAGAAAAACGGTCACTTGTCCCAGCAGTCACCAAGCAGTGCGCAGATTAGGTTTCGATTTTACTTTCGGTAGAAAATAACAATAGGCCTTACCGAGGTTTTTCTTCCTCTGCTTCTTCGGAGTTCACCCTAAAGAAGACGTCGTGTCGTTGTACCGTAGTTTAAATTGAGACCAAAAGAAGTAGTATTTGGCAACCACCAGTGACCTTCCACTAGAAGCTGTAAGGAAGTGCACGGATCCTCAAGTCGACTGCTGCCTTTGTTAGAGTCATTGAAGTCGAGGTCTGAAGACAAACGACGTTAAAAAAAAAAATGAGGCTACAATATCTGCACTTTTCGGCCAGCCACATCCGATTTCAACACGGATTTTTGGAACCGGGTTAACTTTCCCTCTTCGATCCCTGTTTTTCTGACGCAGGCTGCGTGGATAAAATTTGTTTCCAGGACCGCCACTTGAAAGTGAAATAAGGTCTTGGGCAGCTATGATTCACTGAACCTGATTCAATCAGCCAGCAAAGAGTCACTGACTGCTGTCGGTTCATTCATTTGGATTCCATGTCTGAACCTGATGCAATCAGCCAGCAAAGAGTCACTGGTTGCTGTCAGCTCATTCATTTGGATTCCATGTCTGAACCTGTTGCAATCAACCATTCACTGTTGTGTCTTCGGTCCCACTGAGGTTTTTGCATGACTGCCCACGCGGTCAGAAGTCCAACATTCAAACCTGCTTGTCCATCCTCTCCTAAAATTGAAATATAATTTCTATAACACCTGATGATCAAATTTACGAGTACTGTTTCAATGGAAACATGTTATGAGTACTGTTACAGTGTAAACATGTTATGAGCATTGTTACAGTGGAAACATTTTCTGAGTATTATTACAGTGGAAACATTTTCCAAATATAATATGAACTGATAATATTTTTACCAACAATAATATAAATTGGTCCTTGGTTGTTGATGAGGACCACCAACATCATCTCATTTCATACTTCATCCTTGAGTATGTGGGCGTGTGCGATTGCAATTGATCAAGTCAATGCGATTGCAGAAAGTTCTATGACATGACTGTCAAACATAATCCACAGCTGCCATTGGTAGTCCCTCTGCTCTAGACTTCCTAATTGCGCGTATATCCTGGGCTGCCTGAACACGGAGGCCCTCGCTGATTGCGCATTTTGAACTATTTTGAGCCAAGTTTTTAATATATATTTGACAGCACTTGAAGGAATCATTTAGACCATCGTTAAAACGCTTTTTTGAACGTCCCATTGATCACAAACAAAAGCGTGAACTATTAATATACTCATGCAGTGTTGGTTATCTTAGATTCAGGTCAGGTCATCCAATAACAAGTGAAGTCGTTGGGGCACAAATGAAAAAATCCTCACAACTCCACGCCACCCTTCTCTGTCAGCGGCCGCTGCCTGTGCCTCGTCTCGTCGGAGATTGGTCCATTCTTTTATATTGTCCTCCAATCTCTTTTGGACGGCCTCTTTGTCGTCTGCCTTGCACCTTTCCGTGCAGGATCGTATTTGCAAGACCATTTGATCTCAATATATGACCGTACCAAGCGAGTTTCCTTCTTTTGACAGTTGCACAGAGGTCTTCTAAATGCCCTATTGCTGTTGTAATTATATCTCGTATTTCCTCATTTGCAACTTGATCTGTGTACGTGACGTTTAAAAGTCTTCGGAAACATCTCATCTCTAAGGCCTGTATCCTTCGCTGAAGTTCAGCTGTAACTGCCCATGTCTCACAAGCATAGAGGAATATTGACAAGACCAATCTATGCATTAATCTGATTTTCGTGCATAGTGCTAACGTTTATCTTGCTAGATTTTGTTAAGCCGTGCAAGCGCCGCTTTTGTCTGTGCTATTCTGGCGAACACCTTACATTTTTATCCTTCATCACTGACAATCTTAGGTTACTACCATAGTATATTTTTGAAATGATGCATTAATTCCAACATGTGAATGTGTTAGAAAGTCGCCCTTCCAGGTTATTCCTCCAATGTATAGTTTTTCACAACCCTGCCATTTACAAGATCAAAAACTTCCTGAATAGGAAGTAGCATATTGAGGTTGAAAGAAGAATTTAGATACATGACAGATGATGTCTTCAAGTAAGATACAATTCAAATTCAAAATCATTTCACTATTTGTTTCAGAACGAGCCTCTTCTGAAAATACTTGGTGTTATTGGATTGTATGCTGCACATATATGTTACCTGCTTAGTGCGCCATCATCTGACCACGTGCATATACTTGGTAGATATATGTCTTTATGGGGAATGGTTATGTGTTTTCTTCCATCTCTAGAAATTGTAAGTATTATAAATTTGTGTATGCGGTAGCGATGCGGTGCCATGTAATTTAATACATGTAGCTGCCATGCTAGCTAAGTATCATTGAATATATGTTGCCATCAATTCTAAATGCTCAGCACTTTCGGCAAAATGATGAAAGGTCTGGATACGGACAGCCGCTGTTGGTTATATTCGCTCCGACTCAGTCTTTGCTGCTGGCCCAAGGTTGTTCGGTACACGAGAGCGAGGCTGATGACCAACACGCCTTCTTCCTCACTATAACCGACATGCAGCACAAGTTACATCACCAAGACAAAAACTGTCTGATCATGTTGCCATCATCACTTGCGATGGGCAGCTAACAGCCTATCTAGCGAGCCGTCATTGGTTAATTTCAATATGGTCTACCTAACAAATCACTCTTACGTTTTTATTACGTGTTTTATTTCTTGTATTCAATTAAAGCATGCAGATCAAGTATATAATGTTTAAACGTTTGCTTTAAAGTCACAAATCCGATATTCGTTCAAAATAGTTAGTTTTGAAATTAGTATGTAACGTCTTTGTTTAATGTTCATTTGCAAGTCTGATAAAAATGATAAACTTGTTGATACGCTAAATTTCTTTTAAATTGTATTTATATTTCGACAATGAGTTTTGCTGCAGCTTCCTCTATTTATTTTAACAAGGAGTTTTACGGTAGCTTCCTCTATTTACAGTTGACAATGAGTTTTACTACCGCTTCCTACATTTATATTTGACATTAAACTCTCTGTACCTATTTCTAACATTCAACTAATTATATATATGTTTGATATCAAATTCTATCTATGTATATTTGACATTCGACTCTCTCTATATCTATATTTGACATTCACAGCTCTCTATCTGTTGTTGACATTCAACTCGCTGTACCTATATCTAGCATTCAACCATGGCATTCTTCTATCTAAAAACGGCAAGGATTCAGCTCTCTCTATCTGTATATATTTTGTTGACATTCAACGTTCTCTCTCTATGTGTTTCACATTCAACTCTCTCTCTCGCTATATGACATCCACTTTAACAACAGTTCTCATATACTTTGTTATGTATGAACAATAACAGTTGCCATAACACTAAATAATATTCTACCACAAATTGATATTCTTTGCAAAATAATGAAGCAGCAGTCAGTATTACATTCTTTGTCTGATCACGAGTTATTTACTCATTTATCCCTATACCATGTATGGGAGTATTGTCTCCATAGCTTTCTGATACTATTGAATCTATTCCACACTCACCGTGGTTTGGGATGTGTTAAATTCATTGTGCGACGTCATGAGTTGGAGAGTTTTTAACTCTAGATTGTATACTTACTAGACAGACAGATAAATAGATAGATAGAAAGAAAGAAAGAAATAAAGAAAGAAAGAAAGACAGATACAGTAAGTCCCCCTTCCGGCATGATGCACATTTAACACTTTATTTTCAGTACACCATAATTAAAGAAAAATCCACCAACTGCTGTAATCTGCCATTCCTATTTGGAGGGACTTTAAACGCTTCTGTCTGGTGCTTCTACGGCTATCTTGTGAATGATACCAACATTATTGTGAGTAATCTATACATATGCATTGTTATAAACGCAAGAATGATAGCTGGTTTGAAAAGAATATACCCACTGCATCCTTCCCAACATGCCATAAACGATGACTAAAGTGGGTTATTCATGCAAGAAATCTCATCACGTAACAATTATATAAGCCCATCGCAAGCGATGATGGTCACAAGATCAGACGGTTGTGTCTTAATAATGTGATGTGCGCTGTATTTAGATTATAGTGAGTGAGTGAATGCGCTAGTCATCAATCTCACTCTTTTCTCGAGTTACCTTGGATCAGTGGCAAGACTATTGGTCGAGGTAATTCGGGATGCAGGCACTCTGGTCTTAACTCCCGTGAGACAAGGGGTCGTTTGAAACTTGCGGGTTTCGATCACCCACCGTTTCCGTTCATCACTGTGAGAGGCGAGTGCCTAACCTCTTGACTACAGCAACCCCCATGTAAAATCATTGCTTCTTGAAACCACTACGGCAAATGCTAGGCTTCAGGCTCCCTGTAAAGCAGTGTTTCTCAAACTTTCTTAGCTCGCGTTGTTTCTCTGTGTGGGATATTACGGCATAAATGTGCAATGGATGTCATCATTGCGCTAGTGGTGTTACCCTTACCAAGGTAGATTAGGCAAATCGTAGTTTGATAAATGTCTAGTAAGCTCCAGAACCCAGCGGAGGTTATACTTGTATAAACTAGTCAAAACTCATCATGAATAGCTGAACTTGAAACACTGAGTCATTGATTACTGCGGATGTGTTTACTCTAATTAGCAGTCCCTTGTTTGTTTAGTCTCAACAATTTGTCAATTATTTCACAACCATCAATACTGCGACCCGAAATCGAAGTCTTTAAGAAAGTCCACGAAACAAAGCATCAGGTGCAGATGGAATTACAACCCAGCTTGCGACGATACAGGAATAAATTGGCTCAAAGGAATGATCAGAGCAGCGTGAAAAGACAGAACAGTCCCAATTAACTAGCAAAAGATCAGTGTCGATTTGGAAAAAGAAAAGCAACAAAAAGAAAAGCGCCACCCACAGAGACAGAACAGTCTCAATTGACTAGCAAAAGGTCAGTGTCGATTTGGAAAAAGAAAAGCAACAAAAAGAAAAGCGCCACCCACAGAGACATCTCGCTCTTAAGCCACGCGGGTAAAATCTTCACAAAAATCTTGGAACAAAAATTACGACCCATAGTAGAACCCCAATTAAGTAATGCACATTTCGGATTCAGAAAGCGGATTGGATACATACATGTTTTGTTTAGCCTAAGACAAGCAACCGAAGGTACAATAAAATACGGTAGACAACTAAACGTAGTCATAGATCATGAGAATACCTTCGATAGTGTGGACATAAACAAACTCTGGTCTGTACTGGAAGACTGCGGAGTACACTGGCAGTTATCAAATACTGTGAGAGTTATGTATCAAACGTGCCAAGTCATAGTCAGAACATCTGACAGCCCTACATGTGTTATTGATAGTATCATGTGAGTCAGACAAGGCTGTGTTTTATCACCGCTTCTATTCATTACTTACATGCATAAAATAACATCAGAAGCAAACCCCGAAGGCAACGAATCTGTAGAAAGTGAAGACGACGAATCAGTGAGCGAGTTTCTTTTCGTAGACGACGACCAACGTCTAATGTCCGAAGATGAAAGTGACTACAAGATCATACAATACAATTTGTGCGAGATACAACATAACAGAAACTATGAAAATTGATAGATCACCAGACCCTCTAACTATACAGCGACAACATGTTCAAACAAGTGTTATAGTTCAAGTACCTGGAAAGCATTTTCACTGACGACGGACAATTGGGCAGAGAAATCGAAACCAGATGTAAACAAAGCAAGTGCATTGACCTACCAACTGTCATCACGACTTAAACATTGGAACATCAGTATAGAAACAAAACAGCAACTGATAAAAACTATTTTCTTAACAACTGTGTTATCATTGTCAAACCTGGTCTTTGTCAAAGACACAGGAAAAGAAAATTGCAACCTGTGAAATGAGTTGCTTGAGAAAAGTCATCAACATAGCAAGAAGAGACAGAATGAAAAATACCGACATCAGACACATTGTGGGAACAACATCTTCCCAAGAATATATGCAAACACAGAAAGTTAAATGGTTTGGTCAGCTCGTGAGAATACAATCAAATCGGCTCACAGGCCACAACAGACTGAGGTACCATCTATTCAATAAACTGAAGATATGTGACACTGACGAATGCACTTGTGGTACAGGGAAAATGACCGCTGAATATCTGCTGCAAAATTGCCCGACATACGAGGACCAGAAAAAGCACATGTGGCCATCACCAGTGCCAACACTAGACAAGCTCTATGGCAGTGTCGACAGCCTCAGGATGACAGCTGCTTTCTTCGAACAAATTCAAGTTGACGTCTGAAAGCGTACGAAGAAGAAGAAGAGGAAATCAAATCGGCTACCATTAAAAACTTTAACCAGTAGGATATCGGAGTTTCGAGCACAGGGAAGATACCGAGGCAACTGGATAAACAACATCAAAGACATACTATGCCAACATAGGCGCACAATAACCACAACAACAATGTGGTCGAAGAGCGAGACCTACAGCTCTCCACTACGCTTCACGGTAGAAGGACCAAGTTAAGTACGTCACGTGACAATTTGCTGCAGCAATTTATATTTATTATGGAGAAGTTTTTAGTTTAACATCAAAGGTTAAACAGCTAACGTAAAGATGTGCTTTGTGAAAATACAATTAGCAGTTCTCCTGGACCAAGTAATAGTTTCAAGGTACCTTCCCCGAACCATTCATCGATTAAGGATGTGCGCATGTATCACTATTGTTATGTGCGTTGTATATGACGAAAAGATGACCAATGAAAGTACGGATCCAATCAATCAGACACAGTAATTATAAATTCAGTCATTTAACGAGTAAAAACTCTTTCAGTAGTTTGCTCTTTTCTCGTGTAAAACAAGTCAAACCAATGGGGACAAAATAACATTTGCAGAAAAAGTGCAAGTAGCGAGTTATAAGGTGACTGAAATAATTGCCAGGAATATGCAGCCACATACAAAAACAAAAACGTTGATTGTTACTTGCTTGCACAAAAAATTATCGTAGAATGAAAATTAGAATATGAAAAACGCGAAGCACAGGCAGGCTTTTGATGTGGAAGAGATACAAGGGATTATATTTTCAATGTAGGTCATATCTTCGAGAAGTGCAGGCATTTGGTCCACCTACTCGAGACATCTGACCCACCTAAACTCTACATATTAATATTATGAACAGCAAGCGACTGTTAGGATCAGCGGTGAAACATCATATGCTGTAAAAAGGGGTGTGAGATAGGGTTGCATTCTCTTCTCGTGTTTATTCAACATTTATGCAGAAGATATAATGCGAAATGTCAAAACAGAACAAAACTACGACACTGTAACCAGTTGTAACCTACTGATGATACAAAGAAATAGTAGAATTTGTGGTAGGAAAAGCTGTGGAGAGGAAGATGTCAAATGCACTTTTTAAAATTATGCTTTTTCTTGCCGCACATGCTCTCTGGCACACAGAAACAAAGAACTGAAAATTAATAAGATGGGAACAAATGTGCACCCCCAACTGGATAGTCGACAGACATCAGCAAAAAATAGCAACTACTGAGGTATATAAGCTTTTCAGATGGATTTATAGACAGCTCTTATCATGCACGGAATTACATGTGACAATGCTATTTGCAAAGCCGTTTTCTGGGCTTGTTAGCGGGAGACTAAGAACGAACGAAGAAGCTGAAGAATTACCTGTGACTTCAACTGGATTAAACATATACAGTTACATGTTGGAGACAATGTATGTCAAGTGTGCACTGATGGTGCGCCAGTAATAATAAGTTCGCTTATTCAAGCCTATTTGGGATGTGGGCTATTGCGTCAGTCTGCCACATCTGTGACACACTGCAGTGGCACATCTCCAGGACTCGTTCCTAGCGTAGGTGAAGGTTGCTATCTGTTGGAGCCATACTGTGAGGGTACCACTTCTTCTGTTCCTCCAGTCGGTCTGGGGAAGTTTTTTGGCGCAGAGGAACGACCTGTCAAGTATCTTTTAGCTAAGTGTTTCCTGGTCCAGCCGTACGACATGACTGAACTAAGAAACTCGGCGGCGGTCCATTGTTTCCTGGTCCAGCCGTACGACATGACTGAACTAAGAAACTCGGCGGCGGTCCAGCCGTACGACATGACTGAACTAAGAGACTCGGCGGCGGTCCAGTGTTTCCTTGTCCAGCCGTACGACATGACTGAACTAAGAAACTCGGCGGCGGTCCAGCCGTACGACATGACTGAACTAAGAGACTCGGCGGCGGTCCAGCCGTACGACATGACTGAACTAAGAAACTCGGCGGCGGTCCATTGTTTCCTGGTCCAGCCGTACGACATGACTGAACTAAGAAACTCGGCGGCGGTCCAGCCGTACGACATGACTGAACTAAGAGACTCGGCGGCGGTCCAGTGTTTCCTTGTCCAGCCGTACGACATGACTGAACTAAGAGACTCGGCGGCGGTCCAGTGTTTCCTTGTCCAGCCGTACGACATGACTGAACTAAGAAACTCGGCGGCGGTCCAGCCGTACGACATGACTGAACTAAGAGACTCGGCGGCGGTCCAGTGTTTCCTTGTCCAGCCGTACGACATGACTGAACTAAGAAACTCGGCGGCGGTCCAGCCGTACGACATGACTGAACTAAGAGACTCGGCGGCGGTCCAGTGTTTCCTTGTCCAGCCGTACGACATGACTGAACTAAGAAACTCGGCGGCGGTCCAGCCGTACGACATGACTGAACTAAGAGACTCGGCGGCGGTCCAGCCGTACGACATGACTGAACTAAGAAACTCGGCGGCGGTCCATTGTTTCCTGGTCCAGCCGTACGACATGACTGAACTAAGAAACTCGGCGGCGGTCCAGCCGTACGACATGACTGAACTAAGAGACTCGGCGGCGGTCCAGTGTTTCCTTGTCCAGCCGTACGACATGACTGAACTAAGAGACTCGGCGGCGGTCCAGTGTTTCCTTGTCCAGCCGTACGACATGACTGAACTAAGAAACTCGGCGGCGGTCCAGCCGTACGACATGACTGAACTAAGAGACTCGGCGGCGGTCCAGTGTTTCCTTGTCCAGCCGTACGACATGACTGAACTAAGAAACTCGGCGGCGGTCCAGCCGTACGACATGACTGAACTAAGAGACTCGGCGGCGGTCCAGTGTTTCCTTGTCCAGCCGTACGACATGACTGAACTAAGAAACTCGGCGGCGGTCCAGCCGTACGACATGACTGAACTAAGAGACTCGGCGGCGGTCCAGTGTTTCCTTGTCCAGCCGTACGACATGACTGAACTAAGAGACTCGGCGGCGGTCCAGTGTTTCCTTGTCCAGCCGTACGACATGACTGAACTAAGAAACTCGGCGGCGGTCCAGCCGTACGACATGACTGAACTAAGAGACTCGGCGGCGGTCCAGTGTTTCCTTGTCCAGCCGTACGACATGACTGAACTAAGAAACTCGGCGGCGGTCCAGCCGTACGACATGACTGAACTAAGAGACTCGGCGGCGGTCCAGTGTTTCCTTGTCCAGCCGTACGACATGACTGAACTAAGAAACTCGGCGGCGGTCCAGCCGTACGACATGACTGAACTAAGAGACTCGGCGGCGGTCCAGTGTTTCCTTGTCCAGCCGTACGACATGACTGAACTAAGAGACTCGGCGGCGGTCCAGTGTTTCCTTGTCCAGCCGTACGACATGACTGAACTAAGAAACTCGGCGGCGGTCCAGCCGTACGACATGACTGAACTAAGAGACTCGGCGGCGGTCCAGTGTTTCCTTGTCCAGCCGTACGACATGACTGAACTAAGAAACTCGGCGGCGGTCCAGCCGTACGACATGACTGAACTAAGAGACTCGGCGGCGGTCCAGTGTTTCCTTGTCCAGCCGTACGACATGACTGAACTAAGAAACTCGGCGGCGGTCCAGCCGTACGACATGACTGAACTAAGAGACTCGGCGGCGGTCCAGTGTTTCCTTGTCCAGCCGTACGACATGACTGAACTAAGAAACTCGGCGGCGGTCCAGTGTTTCCTTGTCCAGCCGTACGACATGACTGAACTAAGAAACTCGGCGGCGGTCCAGTGTTTCCAAGATTGAGTGGAAGCCTGTTTTAGCAGAGACATCCCCATTGTTGATGTACTCATGCCCCCAGATATGCCACTGTAAAAGGCCTCTAGTCTTGACATGGTTATGTTTGAGTAATGTCTAGGTTTCAGAACCGTTAAGCAGGATTGGGACGACACAAACAACGACTTGTCGATTTAAAGATTTCATTTGAAGATTAAACACGATTTTCCTAACGAAACGTCATCTCAATTTGTGTGTGTTGTTTTTATACGAAGAAGCTTTGGTAGTGTAAACTATTCTAGCGGCCTTGATAAGCGCAATGTATTCAGTAGTTGCGATAGTTATTTACTTAAAAACGAGAGCAATTAAAACAATACATTTCGATATCGTGTGCTACGAAGCAGTGGCTGGTCATTAGACGCTGACCCATTACACCGATATTAGCTGGTTGTTCAAAGGCAAAACACTCCAGATTTTATGATCGAGAAATGAGTAAATATTATTTTGTTTTTATATAGAGATATCTGAATATGCTGCCATCAAAGATGAGACATGGTGTGCAAAAGTTGCGTACTTGGCTAATATTTTTTGGCCATTTAAACACACTAAATTGCAAGTATGCAGGCAAAGAAAGACCGACCCCCCGCCCATATTTCACATCAAGGGACAAGCTGCATATATACATAATATATATCTCAGTGTTATCAGGAAATGTAATTTCTACATTACTACAGTTTTCGGACATTTATTGGAGGAGACGAGATTTTCCGCATTGGTAAACAAATGAGAAAACAAGTGCTCATTCTTTCTCTTAATTTGAAAATGACAAGTGCACATTTCCCTCGTGCCCAACCATAGAATTTCCTGGCACACTAGTGTGCAGCAGCTGAACGCCCTCTGATAATCGCCTCAGTAAAGTAACGGCTATAGTGTTACCGCTATGCTTTACTTGAAGTGTAAAGACAAACCAATTCTTGTAATTATTTGTTTTGGCTTCAACATCATTATCCCATATGTCAACTTATGTCATTAGATGCCACAGGAATGCGTAATCTATATGACTGCCTATATTTCCAATCCATACTCTCCTGTAGTATTTAATTTTCATTGTTATCCGCCCTTTTATTGGCCTTCCTCTGAAGTCCCTGTCTGGTGTTACAGGTCAGTCCCTTGTGGCATGTAGATTTAGGGCATTCTTGTAATATGTCAGAACAATTGAATTCCCTACGTGATGCCGTGCAATGAGTTGAACTGTTCTCACCTTATATTGTGTTTTTCCCATTTTGCACTCTCGTCTTTTCTAGATTGCCAGATTTTTTACAATTTTCACACTTCACATGTTGTTTTTGTAGATTGCCAGATTTTTTCAATTTTCTCACTTCACATGTTGTTTTTCTCTTCAACATCTATGTTAACATTATACAATTTAATGCGCCATCCATAGGTAGTTTTTAAATAATTATTTAATGTTCTGCAACAATTATACACAGATTATTTGTTCTTTCAGTTGCCAATCGTTCCTTCTTTGTTGGTGAGCTTAATCAAATTCGGCTTGATGTTCCTGTATGGCTTTCCATCCAGTCCGTCTGCCAAAAAAGATGCATAAATAGATGGAGGCACTAGCGAGGAAATTATCAATAATATGTTCAATGGCAAGGCTGACGCTGCGACAGAAAACTGAGCTGCGACAGAAACCTGGGACTGATAGAATTATTAGTGTACCGTATCAAATTACTTTTAATTTATTTTGCTGAAATAAACGTTGGGAAAATGTAAACTGTAACAAGTAAAATTGTAATATCTGAGTAATACAGATACATTGCCCGTTTGGTTGAAAGTTTTATCAATGCATTGGCTTTGTCAATTTAATGTAACACAATAGAAGCTACAATGACTAAGTTATTTACATATTCAAAGAATGTTTAAATGTTTTATATTTGTTTCTTCACGCTGAACTATGCATAAAGAATACGTTTAAACTTTAATATTTCTTCCTCATTTGCCAGATTATTCTTAATTTATTAGTTGGTGTGCATTAGACATTTAGTTTGGTCTCATAATATCTAGATCAGTGATGACCAATGTAAGATTGGCTGAGGGCCAGATTATAGTAAAGAGTAATACCAGATGGCAGACACATAATATCCTTAAAAATTACATTCTGAAATATAGTATTAAATAAATAATGAATATACTGTTTTCATTTGTTTCATAATTTGTAATCAGACATGTATTTCAATGCGAATAGTGTGACTTAGTGTGAAAGAGTTTGAGACAGAAGGATTATGAGTGAAATATGCATGACAGTGTGAAAGAGTTTGAGAAGAAGGATTATGAGTGAAATATGCATGACTTAGTGTGAAAGAGTTTGAGAAGAAGGATTATGAGTGAAATATGCATGACCTGCTGCTTAAAAGTTCCTGACTCACATTAGTTATATCCTCTTCATTCTTGCTATAGACCTGCCCAGCATAATAGTAAACCAACATCACAAGCAAAGATGACCACAGCATCGGGCTATTACTGTGAAATGTGTTCTCTTTATGACTGTAAAGACCAATCCTAGAACAGCATATTTTGCCACTTTCCGGGAGCCGGCTGTGGAATCACCCCGCGCCTTGAATTTTCTGGCATCACGCTTTCGCAGAGCCATTGCTATACTCTCTGCTATCTGAGCACCCTTGTTGATACTAGCTTGCCAGGTGGTACGGTTTTATGCAAGCATCTTCCAGGAGATATCAATATTGAAGCTTTTTAGAGATACTCTAAAGGAGTCTGTAGTGTTTCTTCTGCTCCCCTGGGTAGCGCCTGCCTGTTGTGAGCTCACCGTCTAACAGCTGCTTGAAGATGTGCTCATCTGGGATGCGAACAACATGTTAAGTCCATCTTAGTTGACCTAGTTGCAGAAGTGTATAGATGCTCAACCTGTTAGTATTGCTAAAAATTTAAGAGTTAGGGAATTTGTCCTGCCAGCAGATCAGCCTATGTAGACAGCTCAAGTGAAAATAGTTGAACTGTCTGCTATACACTGTCCATGTCTCACAGGCATGCAGGAGTGTGGACAAAACCCAGCATGATACACCTTTACCTTGTTGGCAACACTGATGCCTTGTCAGTTCCAGACATTTGCTTGAAGCCTCCCAAACCCAGCATAATGGTGAAAGAAGCCTCCTTCCTTATATGACAGACTATATGGATAACATCAGACTGTCACTACCTTTATTACAGTCACAAATGTCTAAGATTAAAGCGAACTAACAAGAAGGTATCCTTTTCTCTTCCAGCCATTTTCCCTGTATGATCTTGAGCACCAACCTTGCCTTCACTCTCTGGATAATGGTTATTCATTCATTTCAGCACGACAAAAACAAAACTCAGATCTGTATGACAAACTTAGACATTACCATCATCATGTGCCACAATGATCGGTGTAGGCAGTCTCCACAAATATTGATAAATTCTGCCATTGACTGTTTTCTGTTCAACGATGCTAAACTGGAGATAATTTTTTCTCGGTGCAGTTCTCTGAACATTTTCCCAACATTTACATTCAAGTCAAGAACAACAATACACACCAACAACCCTACAGTCACACAACTACTGAAGACTGCGAACAAAGAGGACTGACTAAATAGATGGGCAATGGGAAATACTGGGAGAGAAATCTACAAACATATGGCCATTCCAAAGACAATATCAACCTCCTGAAAAAGAGAGACCAAAGAACCATTTTCTGACTTCACATACAACTTAGCCACTTGAACAGAATTCAACCAGAACATACTCTAGAGTGTCGGCTGTGCACACATCCCTATGAAACTGTTGAACACAATCTATTTGAATGTCCAGAGCTTGCCGGTGTTAGAAAGACCTCCCTCCGAGGCCAGACAAATGGAACACTTTGTACAGAACTAAACAACAGCTTACAAACACTTGCAGATACCACTATATGGCATTGGGAAAAAGGACAGGAGCCCATAGGCCACTGGATCAATGATCAACCAACCCAGCAATTATGCAAGTTGTTACAGTGTGCTCATCTCATAACATTGGTCAAGACTGGTTTGGATACATACAATAAGTTGTCTTTGTGCATCCCGCAGCATATTATCACTAGCATTCATTCTGCTCACGGCACATTGTAGACAAGCACACAATTAATTGAGATTTTGAAATTGTAATGAGGTGAAGAGAAATGACTGCAAACATGATTTCAGTACCCAAAGATATGCTGTATATATATATAAATAGCCAGTGTTTGTAATCTTTTTTTTTTTTTTTTACATTTGCCTTATTTCATTATTACCCAAGGTGGGGTGCATTGCACTATGATTTTTATTTTGCGCATGTCGGCCCAGTGCATCCAACTTCGGCATACATTTTATGTAAGGGCCTGCTTCCTCCTGCATTCTCTAAGGGTTTGCTTTCCCGGGGGAACGGCAGGTGCTGTGATGGGGATCGAACCCAGCACCTTCGCTTTGTGAGCCGTGTCACTTAACCACTAGCCCACGCCATTTGTTCTTCTTCTTCTGCGTTTGTTCTCAAACTCCCTCTACCAAGCCCTGAACAGGGCGCTGCAAGTAACAGGATATAGTCTGCAGAACGGAATGCGCTATGTTGCTAGTTTACAGTTAGACTGTGATATTTGCACCTTTCAGTCCAACACAACTGTCTCGGCAGGACGTCATTTGTAATCTGTAAGATGGAACGTTTCACTGAGTATCTGCTATTGTTGAATGTTGAACAATATTAATTTATATCTACCCTCTTTATTAAGTGCCTAGAATTTGATAAAATAAATGGCAGCAAAAAGCTGAGATAGACAGACAGGACAACCCCCCGACCCACACAAGTATATATATATTTATTGTCTGCATGACATCCACATGCAAAACCCTCCTTAGTCACCTATGAAAAAAAAGGTTTTTCAGGCTAGTCTTACTACTCTTTGCACCAATGTCTTATTGGACTCTTGGGTTAAGTAAAGTTCCTCATCCCCTCAATCGAACTCCTGGTGTTTTATGTTATGTAACAAATTACATGGTCTTTTGTAATTCCATGCTTCAAAAATTCAACCTTAGAATCAGTCTCATGAACTGAAGACAGATATGCTTTTATGTTTAAAAAAAAAAAAAAAGGTGCGGTATCTGGTAACACTCTGAGGCAGTACTTTCACACAGGGATTTCATGAGATGGATTATCCCAAGTTTTAATAAATGACTGATATTACATATACAAGCACAAGGACTGTACTTTAACTGTGCTGATAAGGACATTCAGGATATTTGATCTACAAGTGTAAGACAATGTGTAACAAGTTTAATGCTGTACTCAAATTGACACTTGTAATTACTGACTTTATTCAGACAAAGGAAAATCATCACCGACACAAAATCTGGTCTGTTAGTGGATGACATCAAAGCAGCTTCAAAATTCAATGGAAAAATTCTATTGCTGAAGTATTCTTCCTTCCTCATAGCATTTTATATACAGTTGGGTCTGTCTGCGTTTTGAAACCATCTCTAAAAAGGCTTCACACATTTAGAATCACGACTATTTACAGTACTTTCTGAAATTATATATTTCAGAAGCACTTTCTATCTGTTTTCTTTTACTTTGTCAATAGAAACTAGGGAAGGGAAAGGATGTTTGTAAGAGAACTGATCTTCCAAATTAGAAACACTATTTAATATACATTTATATTGTTAGCACTTTCTCTTGAGTGTCTTTTCAACAGTTAAAGAACACTGCAGCATAGTAATATCATTTATGTATGCCTCCACTTTAATGTTTAGGGGGACACACACAGGATCTACAGCTGGAACAATATCTAGTGTTTTTGTAGACATTTTTTGGAGGAAGCTGGTTGCAGTGGTGATGCTATGCTCACTGGAAGCAACAAGACAGAAGAACATTGTCTCTGTCCTTTGATCATCCCTTCCAATTTCTGCTTTAAAATGTCCTTACCTGGTCACATAACCCAGAGGACTGTGAAAGACAAGAGTACAACTAGACTACTTTGATAGAATGTTGTAAGTTGTCTAATAGTACTGTAATAACCCCTAGGGTAGAAAACCTCAAAGTCATAACACTGCACACCTTGTTATCCATACAGACGAAAAGCCTGCAGAAAGTGGAAGTTTTCTTGGTTTAAAAAAAAAAGGCTCTAGAAACAATACCTTATATATATGATACAAGAATAAACAGTGAATAACTGGTTTTCCTGGTGGTCAGAGAAGATATGGTCATACATATGCACAGTGAGCAGTTCTGATTTCATCTCCTTACGTAGTTTTTTCCTAAGTTTCTGTCTCCGCCCCAACACCATATGTTCAGAATTTCTGTTTTGTCTTCTTTTCCATATCAATATTTTGTAGCTTTCTCCTCTTAAGCACATAATACCGACAAATGGTGACTCAAGATATACAATACACCATATCCCACCAAAGTAATGCTGTTTTTTAACATCTTTCAATGTTCTCATTGCCATATAAATATTACTGTTGCATTTACTAATAAGACAATGTACTAAATAGAACTAAACAACACCAACAGAGAAAATGCTCTTATTGCTCTCTAGTTTCAAACATGCTCAGAAAGAACTTATGAATGAAGATAAGTCTATACAAAGTTTACTGCCTAATGTTCGCACACATATATTAAGTTTTCATAAATATGCAAGCATGATACAAGTGCAGCCCTCTGATATTTAAGTGTAAAATTATTTACAAAGACCAGCAAACTAGTTGACACATTGAGATAAGTCTTCAAGGAAGTGGAAGGTTATAATAGAAACACCAACATTTATGAAATGGTCCCACATATATTTATTTCAAATCTACTCTACACTTCATACATAAGACAGGTTCCTTGTTGAATACTCCAAATCTAATCAAAGTAAACAAAAGGTTCACCACAACACCTCATTTTAAATCATATCTATGCCCAGTCAGTAACACATACATTTAACTGTTTCATCTTCCTGTTCTTTTCTGTGGCCACAAAGAAAACTGTGCAGTGACCACACACAAACTTGAACGTCACTATTCCATATACAATGAATTATTCTCATCATTACAAGCACATTATTCACTGTAGTAGCATAGGGTCACAACAAGAGCTCATCTCCTTACAGGAAGCCTGTGTTAAAGTATTTATGTGCTTTTGTAGAGGTGGTTCTTGTGGCACTTTGATTTACATGTTGCCAGCCCCATGTACCTTTTATAAAATGCATGGTACAATGCAACAGTATTATTCTTTCCCTCCTAGTAATAAATGCCAGGATCCACCATGAATGAAGACCATTAGCCTCTCAAATGAAACAAAGACATAAGCCATGCTGTGTTGAAAAATGATAAACATCTGGTGCTAGTCAATATTTAACAACTGGTGCTAGTCGATATTTAACAAATCATTCTGGGAAATGTTAAAATATAAAAACAAACAAACAGTTTTAAAACAGAGCCTGTCTGAAAAATATCTATATACTGGACCTACCAAAAACAAAAATGTAACATTTCCAATAAAATTCACCCCACTCAATATGCATATCCTAGAACAAGTGGAGTGAACCTACCATGTTTTATCAAACAAAAAAAGGGGCTCCATTAATTTTCTGAAAGGGAAGCATTCAAAGCAAAGTGTTATGCAAATAGCCAACATATATTGTTTTTGTATTACCACACACTGGAGTGTGTACAGAGTTATACCGAGTTAAAGATATGGTAGAACCTTTGCCCATCACAACAAAACTAACCAGGTTTGTATCCTAGTTACATCACAGTCCAGTCTATCCATCTGTAACTGAACACCTAACTCAAGAGTTAGGAAACCCTATGTAGCAAAGGAGGGGAACTGTTTACCCTACCTCCCAAAAAGAGACATCTTACATGAACGTATAACTATTCATTCTCTTCCCTATAATTTGAAGGACAGGTTGACGGAAGGGAGAAAGGAACTTGTATATTTATAAGCAACAGTTAACAGAGGCAATTTCTGATTGTTGCATATTTTGTGTCAAAAGCTTAAGAAAGCTCTGAATACAGACTTTAATGTTTACACAGCCTTTTGTTAGTAAATTATATTGTAAACAGTAATTTTTATGTTTTTTTCCTTCTTCAAATAGTTACAAGTACAATACATATCAAAACACACTTTAAAGTGTTAGATAAAATAGCTAAACCATTTAGATTTAGTACAATAACTACAATCATATCAAGTCATACTGGAGTGCTAGTGCCTCTACTAACATGTAAGCACAAATCACAGCTCACCAAAAATGTGAGAAACAAACAAAAGCAGCAATACCGTGACATTGGTTAATAAACAACAACACAGAATATGAATGTTTTCACATGTGAATATTTCTGAATAAATGGGATGAAAACAACTAAGGGGAAAAAATATCAAAATTATCACTTCAATAAATTGCACAAGCAAAATTATACAATGTGACCTGACTACATGACACCTCACTGAGATGCTTATGTAGTCATTTCAAACGTTAAAGATACAAAAGTGGCTCAGAATTATGAATATTCACCACATATAAAGCTAAAATCATTTTGAGGATTATGTGATTCAGTCATTAGGCACCCCTCACTAATTCAAGTCGGGTTTTCACAACATTTTGAGGGTTATTAATCTCATTATACCTGGCCTAGAGAAGAAGTGCCCGTTTCACAATACCAAAGCATCCGGTTCGAAGCACGCTCGTGTTGAGTTTGGCAAATATTGTTTTTTTTCGTTACTCCATGTACGGAAAGTAATGGCAACCTACCGTACTGAACACTTGCCAAGAAACTTATAACTGACAAATAGGTTAGCGGTTGTAAGAAGCAAAGGTCATGCTACTTACTTACATAATACCAGAGCACTAATTATTGTTCAGTATGGAATATTATTATGTTCTGATAGTACAATACAAATCCTGTGTGTCCCGGAAGAACCTTCTTCAAACGTGACTGGAGCCACGACTAATGAGGACACATGAAGTATTCTAACCAAGACCCCCATGATTCTTCTGGAAACTAGCTGTGTTATTGCTGCTTGACATACAAGATTAAGATCAACATGTGGTCCCCATAGTGGTGAGCCTAATGAAAAGCCTTGCATTGCAATACAGCTAGGAGGCCCCAGGTCCACCTCCAGTACGCCTCAGAATATAAGAAGAGACACTGTAAGTCACTTCCAAAAGACCATGGGCCAAAGTGAAGAACTCAGCTTCAAACAACAAGACCAAGGTGTGCCCTAAAGTAAGACAGGTTGGGGGGGACTCATTGCTATACATGTTAATTAGTGGGCCACATAATTATAATTTTCTGGTAATATAAATCACATATTGAAACAAACTGATAATACATTTTCAAAAAGGTCACTCACTAAAACAAAGTGAGATCCTCTGAAGCAATATCCAGATGATATACAAACTTGCATTTCCTGGGAACAATAATAGCTTGAAAGTCGGATATTAGCCTTACTAGATGTACTATCACTGCCTGGTGAAACTATTTTTACACTGATAAAACTAAACCAAGTTAGAAGTTAAATATAATGATAGTGTTCTGTGATCTTGCATACAACAAGATATCGTGAAATTAATCAAATAAACAACATGCCATGGATTAAGGACCAGCTATAGAAGCACTACACAATATAGAATTAAAATAATGCAACATACTCTAATGAAAAGTGGCAAACAGAATGGTTCCACATTAGACAAAACTGAAAGATATTATTCATTATTATTAATGAGATTTGATGACAAATATATGACTAAAGAAGAAATAGCCATTATAGATTAAAATGCAAGGTGTTTATATTTTTAAAAGAAAAAAAAAGTCAACATCAATATAGACCAAGAAATGCTTACCCACTTAAGGTTTGCTAATAACATTGTCATTCTCAGTCACAACGTAAGGAGAGGCTCAACAATGCCTAAAATAGCTCAACAGAGAAAGTGTAGTAGATGACCTTACAATTAACAGAAAGACAACCAAGTACATAATGAATACATTTTGCCTACAATGGGAGCTGTAGCTAGGAAATGTATGTGAATTCATACATTTACCTGGATCAAGAAACTCTGAATTCCCACATGATAAATCCTGAGCTGTCCCAAAGAATAGCAGCAGAATGACTCAGCTTCAATTGTATCAAATCCATACTTCAGCAGATGAGAAATGACAAGACAAGAGCTCACACTTACAGTATGGCAATGCCAGTATATGGCTGCAAGATATGGAATCTGCAGACACCTAACTCCACGGGACTGAAAATTCACAACACTGAAATCAGGCATCAAATCTTCTTCAATGATATCATATATGATGTGATGTTATGAAAATAAATATAGGCTGTGTATGCCTGACAACAGATGAGCATGAAAAGTGGCATTCTACAACTTTAAGTGTCTACTCGGATACACGCCAGTCAGATGGGGCAGGAAGACTAACATCTGGTCAGGCAAAACATACTGATCAGACATGTTAGTCAGGTTCAGGAACAACGTACTGGACAAGACCCTCACTTGGCTTCCATGCAGCCCTTCCTGGAAACGGGCTGTTTTCACGACAGCCTGGTTAACAAGGTTGTGGCTATCGACATTATCCTCGTAGTTGTGAGCGGGGCACAACACAACCGCCTGGAGGACCCGGCTCCACCTTCATCAGCACACTCATAATGTGAGGAAAGCATCGACAACCCACCACTTAACATCCTTTTTATAGGACGCACAAAAGAGTAATCCTACTCATTGTGGGCATTCAACTAACAATAACCACAACACCAATGAGATGGAAAAAATGGTACAGCATGGTACTCCAAGGCAAAAGAGTGAAATGAGTTTAACACAACATTTGGCTACCTGGCATTGGGTACTCGTTCTGCTTGATGGAATACCAGGATTATAGAAAGACAATTACAATAGCTGTCCACCTCTCTGACCTGAAATGCACTAATTCTAGCAACAATATAACTAATACTTCTCTAACCAATGTTCAGTATATTTCATTCAAAACTTGACACTAAAATAGTTCTCATATCACTTTAGTATTAAGCACCTGTCTGGCAAGCAAAGCGGTTGTCTCAACGTAATATGACATGATCAGGTCAGGTTCCAGTCTACCAACTGTATTTAAGTAATACTTACAGTTTGGGAACTGGTCACCCTGCTTGACAAAAAAGCTGATATATTGCACAATGAAATCTGTCTTCTACATGATCACTTGCACTGTACACATTGCATACACAATGAAATATCTGTCTCTTCTACATGATCCCTTGCATTGTACACATTGCATTCACAATGAAATCTCTGTCTTCTACAAGATCACTTGCATTGTACACATTGCATACACAATGAAATCTGTCTTCTATATGATCACTTGCACTGTACACATTGCATACACAATGAAATATCTGTCTCTTCTACATGATCCCTTGCACTGTACAAATTGCATGCACAATTAAATCTGTCTTCTACATAATCACTTTTGATGTACACAATAAAATCTGTCTTCTACATGATTACTTGTACTGTTTTCCCAATTTGCATGCGGGGAACTGAGACGCTAGTCCGGTCAGACACAACATACTGACCAAGACCACAATCTCTCTTCCATATAGTGTTCACTAGAAACAGCATATTTTCAAGGCAGCCTGGCTGATGAGATGTGGATCAACTCGTCATAGTGATTGTCATGCAGATGAAGCCGAGCATAGCACAACTGCCTGGTGGACCTCCAGCCATCTTCACCAGTTTGCTCACGATGTGAGGAAAGTTACTACAATCCGCTACTTAATGCCCTTTTCAGAGCGCACAAGAGAGTAAACCCACTCATGGGAATTAAACAACAACAACACATTGCGTACACAATGAAATCTGTCTTCTACATGATTGAGCACTTGTACTGTACACATTGCATGCACAATGAAATCTGTCTCCTAGTTATACTTATACTGTACACATTGCGTACACAGTGAAATCTTTGTCTTCTTCGACATGATCAATTGTACTGTACACAATGCACGCACAATGAAATATATGTCTTTTTACATTACTTATAAGGTATACATTGCATACACAAATGACAGTTTCATTTAAATCCACCACCCAAGAATTAAACATTTAACAGATTCATGCTATAATGGCAATTTCTAGGTGCAGTTTTTATTTTCAAAGTTTGTAATACTAATTTTCTGTTCCCAAATGGTATCCATGAAGGATAGCAGTAAATTTTGCAAATGTACAACATAAATAACAGACAGAAACAATGCTTTACAACCACAAAAATACATTCGGTAGTTATAAGATCACACCAATCTTTTGACTAAAAAATGTAGAGAAACAATGGCGTGCTTTGAGAAAAACGATTTGCAAAGACAAGTCTATTTTCAGTGCAAAGAAAAACACACAAACCACTCAACAAAATAAAGTAATAAGCACCCTGACATTAAACCTCAAAGTAACAAACGCACCCGGTTGAGTTAGAAAAATGTTCACCCGGAGGTATGAGGTCCAATTCCAGAGTGCGTATTACCTGTTTTTCTTTTTTGTTTGGTAAATATGTTTTTAGAGTGCTTATAATATATCTGTCATTGTGATTGCTGTCGTTTCTATGTTTACAATCTGTGAGTGATGACAGATTTGTGCAGGCATTGATCAAAGCCTGAACCATCAGATCACTGTTAAAATTTGAACTGAAGTTGAGAGAGCAAATCAAATTTAAAAAAAAATTGGACTTAACCTTTCAGAATTACTTTGTACTATTAGAAAAATGTTAATTGTAAGCAAGTAATGAACAACCAATAGATTAAGAAGATCACAAGGAGATATGGGGACTTTTCAGAGGAAGGTCACTGTGCAAATGAAGCTTATTAAACCCATTTGAAAAAAGACAATGGTTTTGGGCATGTTATGATGAGAAACATGCTAGAATGCAACAGGAAAACAGCAAAATTGCTGGTAAAACAGAATTGGTATGGCACTTTAAGACAAGGAATAAGAAAAATTTGAAATATGATGAAACTACAACCAGCATAAGTAGATGACAAGTCCTCGTATATTGCACAACAGACAAAAGAAAGGAAGTCATAAGCACTCTATAAATGTAAGTTTACTCTGACCAGACTCCTAAATGTTCGATTGATGATCCATAATAGCAACCATCCAATATTTAGATAGTGAGTCAATGACAATGCTGTGTATCTACATGATTATCTCTAAAGCTCTTTTCTACTGGTTGTCAGTTCAAATGTCACTAGTTATGATACAAGAGACAATTGACATATCTAACACAATCCCTTTTCCCATTATTATCAAAATTGTATACAACTGCTAAAAGCATATTTTTTAATTTTTATTTTGCGTTCACCTTATTTCTCTATTCCCCAAGGCGGTGTGTGTTGCACTTCGTTTTTATTTTGTGCCTGTCGGCCCAGTACATTCGACTTCGGCATGCATTTTATGTAAGGGTCTGGTTCCTCCTGCATTTTTGTAAGGGTTTGCTTCCCTGAGGTAACAGCCGGTGCTATAATGGGGAACAAACCCAGCACCTTCGGATTGTGAGCCGTGGTACTTAATCACTAGCCCACTCTGTCCCCAAAACAGCATATCTGGCAAAGTTTTAACAAAAATGTGCCCATTCGGATGTCATGACAAGTTTTAATTTTGAGCTAATGAGTAAAAATACAATTTTAGAATGTGGCTATAATTTTGTCAAGCATATGATATATGGTGAGGTATGACTGACATCATCACAACGTGTCATAATATGTAAAACAATGATCAAATTATATAAATATATTTTACATGCCCAAATGTCACTGGCAACCACAATAGACCATGAGCCTGATATTGATCATGACTCCACACTTTCAAATGGACATTATAGAGTCTACTCACAACGAAAATGCTAATTAAGACCACATACACAGTAAAGTATATGTTTAAAAAATTGGAATGCGTCACATACACCACACCTTAATACAACAGTACATGACCTCTAGTTATTTATTGACAAATCTCAAACCATGATGCCAAGCATACACAATATGTTTACTTGAGTAGCTCAAAGACTCAAACATACTGAGAAATTATAAATTACCTGTTATATAATTGATTTACTGCAAATAAATGCAGCCACACTGGAAGATTTATCTAAACGATAAATTGTTTTCAAGCATGTCAAACAACCGTAATTATCAATAAAAAAATCACAAGTTTTTTTTTAGTTTATCCAGTCACACACACACATTAATCTCATCATTTACTTGTCGTCAAATAAATTTTCAGATGAACAGTCAGTGGAATATCAGAAAGGTGGATAAAGGGAAAACCAACAAGATAATTTTGTCTGTCTGCGTAACATTTTATCAGAGCTATGACCATGAACACAGCAAACATACAGATACTGTTCATTGTTTCAGACAAGCCTTAATGTTGCATTCTGTCTTTAGTAGCGACTATCAGTGCTGTATCCAGAAACTGCATTCCTAGCGGCACCTGCCGCAGCATCAGAGGCAGCACCCCGCACAGCCTCATTCTTCATTACTCCAGTAGCAAACTCTGCTTGAGCCTTCTGGAAGCTAGCCCCGGTGCTACGGTAGATGCGATGCACCTGCCAACAAGAGCACAAAATGTGATAGGATCATAATTATAACAATACCCTCAAAACAACAGACAGTCAACTCTACTAAAATCTGCAAAGTTTTATATCCTAGAAAAATGTGCACCTAAATTAAATATCAGAACTGAGCTAAATTTGTCTTTGCTGTCTGATGAATTAATGTAACACTTAAAAAAACAACTCAATAATGACCAACAAAATTGAGCATTTCATTTATAAATTATCATTGCAATAATATAAAATATTGATTCAGTTCTGTTCAATACCTAAATCTAATGCAAATGCTAGAGAGAAACTTGGAATAATCATCAAATTATTATTTATAAAATGAAATAAATGTTTGTTTCAATGTATATATAACAATTTCTAGAATCTAAAAGGTAAAAACTGACAGTTAATTTCAAGCATTTGTTTTGTGATACAACTTTGCACTTCAAAAAGTATTTCAGAAGCTGGGTTCAACAGTAGTTAGATGTTTACATATAAACAAAGTTTGTATTTGTTAATACAGAGAACTAGATACTTAATGTCTCTGAGTTGTGTTTTTTTGCATTGGATGTAAATGTATGTATGTGTGTGGTGCATTTATAAAAAATTTCTAAAAATAGATTTATGAGTAACTTTGAAAGACGTTAACCTAAGACAAGAATATGTGAATGACATCACCTTTGAAATAAAACAAAGGAGACTGAAAAGGATTAGTCATGCACTGCACATAAAAACAGGAAAATAAGGCTAGACATGAACGGCCAGAGCAAAGCCTACTATGCAGACAATCAATACAGTCAAGTAAAGCAGAACTCCAAAATGAATGGACAAATTAAGATGGAGAGGTCTAAAACTCAATATCATTGAAAATGTTAAATATTTTTAAACAAATAAGGCTTTCAAGCTATATTTATAAATTCTCCTCTTGTTTTCAAGTCATAACATAAATGAAAACAGAAGGTGTTAAACATAACTGTATGAAACCTTCATATATGACAGCTGCATGTGAACTAAAATCTTTTCAGTTCTTGAACAATATAATTAATTTATAGTTTTTTTTTAAACAGTCCCGTAGCAGAAACTGCCAACCAAGGATGAAATGTTAAAGACTTCATTGTACTAAGCTACAGCTTGCATGAGGTGTGAGGTGGCCAGTTCCATTCCTCCTCCAACTGGAGATCAGGTACCCATTTAGAAATTTCCCCTGAAAAAGGAGACTAATGTCTGGTCAGACAAAACATACTGATCAGACCCTCTTTACAGCTGGGAAAAGGAGACTAATGTCTGGTCAGACAAAACATACTGATCAAACTCTCTTTGCAACTGGGGAGAGGAGACTAATGTCTGGTCAGGCAGAACATACTGATCAGACACCCTTTACAGCTGGGGAGAGGAAACTTATGTCTAGTCAGGCAAAACATACTGATCAGACACCCTTTACAGCTGGGGAGAGGAAACTTATGTCTAGTCAGGCAAAACATACTGATCAAGGCCGCATCTCGCTTCCATGCAGGTTTCTCTTGAAACAGGTTTGTCTAGCTAACAAGGTGTGGGGATTAACATGATCCCTGTAGTAGTAAGTGTCCTGCAAATGAAGTCAAGCACAGCAGAACAGTCCACCTTCAACAGCATAATCGGGTGTGAGGAAAGCTACTGTAATCCGCCCCTTAACACCTTTTTCAGGGCACATGAAAGGGTTAACATACTAATCATGGTCATTAAACCCTTTACAACTGGTTTGAAAACAAAGTAAACAAATAATTGTGTATAGAGAGACGATTTTAAAAGAGAAAAAACATAGGTGCTGGTATGTATACAGGTTACTATTTTTTAATCATGCGATGACTAACAATGAAGAAAAAATGTAGACTAAACTGTAAATGATATGCAATGTGCATTGATCAAGTCACCCGTAACCCAATAAGATAGATCTGACGACAATAAATACAATGGCAGGTGTGTCTCAACTAAGATGGATATCAACATGAGACTAATAATTGTCTTGTCCTCTACATCAAACTTTATCCTCAGTGTTTTTTGGTTTATTTTTCCCCCCATTTACCTTGTTTTCTGAGGAAGTCTTCTTATTCTTCTAGTGCGCTCAGGTTTTCTGGTCATGCTAAATCTTCAGTCCTATTGCCAGGAAAAGTCCAAAGTCCTTTCCAGATCTGAGCGGTGACCCATAGTTTTTGCCTCAGTTCTGCTCCATATGGCCAGGTTTGGCATTTTAGTTCTTCATGAGCCGGGCATTCTTGAAGTACTTGTTCAGGGGTCTGGACTCCTGTCCCTCATGGACATTCATTTGTTTGGGAGATTTTAGGCCGATATAGGTGGCCCAGTAGTCTGCTGTGGCCTATTCTCAGGCGGAAGATTGCATTTTGCTGGTGTCTTTGTAGCTGGTGGATTGGGTCAGGACTGTTAGTTTCTCCCATTTTATTTTATACTGGCTATGAATGATAGTTTTAGCCTCCTTGTATGGCACTTTATGGAAGTATTGTTCCATTTTCCCACCTGCTTTGGACAGTGCATCGGCTCTCTTGTTTCCCATAATTCCACAATGAGAGGGGAGCCACTGGAGTGTGATCACTGAGATCTTTTGTATTGCATTTAGCTCTGTTCTGATTTGATGTCCTCATTAGTTGTGTTCTTTACCGATTCGAGTAGTGCTTCCCACTCTGTGAAGATCACTATCCTGACTTGTGTGTGAGCTTCCAATTTGGTGACAATTTTCAGTGCTTGGAGAAGTGCCATTGATTCTGCCCTCAGGCTAGAGGAAGTTTTCCTTGTTGGAAAGGACTAATGGGTTATTTTTACGTTATTTTGTCTTATAAAGATGCAATTTTTTGCAGATCCATATATGTACACATATGTCCATTCTTTGGGGATGTATTTGCCTTCAATCATATTTTGAGCCTTGGCTCTTAGGTGGGGAACGGGCTGATGCTCTTTCTTTTCTATTCCGGGTACTTCTGTGTTAATTGAAACTTCATCTAGATAGCCTGCCAGCATTTCCATTTCTGTGTTTTCGCCTGAGAGGAGGTCTCTGTGACAGCTATGTATTTGTTGTGATGTATGTAGGAAGTTAGTCCTTTTCAAACTTTTTTCCCCCTGGATTTTGGCGTTTGACCTGCTTTGGCATGTGTCACAACTTCTCGCTGTGCACAAGTACCTTCTCTTCTCATCTATTATGCAGGGGTTTGAGTTGTTTTTCCATTGTCTGGATTGGGATATTTTTCAATCCTCCTGTGATTAGTCAGAGGCTTGCGTTTTGTACTTGGAGATATGCTTAGGAATTGTCTCCACTATGTCGTTAATGGACATAATGAAGAGGGCAAATGATATGACTTTTCCTTGTGGCACTCGTTGTTAGAGTGACACGATGGCTCAAAATCCCATCAAGCTTCACTCTTGCTGGTCAATAGCAGAGGAAATTGCGTATCCAACTGAACATTTTCCCTTTCACTTTATTTTTAAGCATCTTGAGGAAAAGTCCTGTTTTTCCACACCTTGTCAAATGCTAGGTCCACAAAGACCACATTTACTTTTTCCTTGTTTTGGAATGTGTCTTCTACGTCCTTAATGAGGAGGGAAATGTACTGTGCTTAGCAACTTTAAACCTTAAACCTTATACTTGTGACACCTATATACCGGTGTGTGTGTATGTAAATACCCCATTCCCTGAACCACCCTTTACTTGGTGTGGTGGATGGACAATAACTTGTAGGTGTATTTTAGGTTCTACTGCAGTGATTTTGACCATGATATAGTGCTGCCTACCAAGTATACACATTTCCAGAAATAACAAATATGGTGGAAAACACACATCAAAGAATGTTTCATGATGTTTTTGTTATGAGTAGTAGTTTTGAAAATTTTTGAAATGGTCGTTCTAAAATGCTAACAACAGAAGTTGTTAAAAGTATTTCTCAAGGATATGGAGGCTAAAAATTTGAATTCAGATGGTGATTATTCTGTAAAGTACAAGTGATTATTTGAATGATTACATATGTGATTTCGATTATCATTGATTACGATCAAGCTACCCTCAGAGGATCAACAGACTGCGATGTGGGGTAGGGGGCCTGTAATGTATCAATAAATTTGATACAGGATTGTCTTAAAAAATATATTCCACAATCTATTGGCATAACAAGTAGGAACATTAGAGATGATCGAGTCAGGTCAATTTGATACATTGAATAATTAAATTAGAGAGCACATTTTTTTTTTATAGTAATAGCTTTCCTCAAATGTCCTGCATATTATCTGAGGAGTACAGGGGAATGGAATTTCACAGACCTGTGGCCAGAGTTAACAAAGCTAACTGTCCATCGGAAGAAAATTTTAGCACACAATTTTTAAATGTGGTTACTTCCTATAAGGGCATGACCTTGCCATTTCTTAAATCAATACACAAATCCACTCCCTTCAATAGTAATTTGATCGGTAACAGTTACAACAATAAAAGATAGTAATCACTTTAAACTTAGTTAGCTGCAATTTACTGAGAGTGTGTTAAGCATTATACAACCAGGAATGTTAATAATAAATTACAAACATGTAAGGTATGATCCAACAATAGTTCTTCAAATTATCTGAATTATTTACAGAAAGAAAACAGGTTTTCCAATATTTTTTTTTACTTCTTATCAATTACAATTTGATCAAGCCTAGCATAATGCCAAGTTTTATTCCTGAATACATTTTGTAATCATACAAAATGTACAATTCTCTTCTATCATTCGCCTTTTGAATACAAAGTAAGATGGCCACGCCTTGGGACTCCTTCACCAGCTGGTATCAGCGACTTTATTCTGTGGAACTGATGTGCTTTCGATCGGTTATCCTGTTTGTTAAGCTGCATTTCGCTCCTGGCTTAAGCCATGGGAGACCAGTCCATGATGGAGTTCAACATTTCGCTTAACTGCACACCAGAATTCAGTCCAGGTTGCCACTACTCAAGGACCTTTCTGCTTGGACTGAAGCCGATTTCCTCCTGCCCACATCTCCCAACCTCGTATTTTCAGCACAGCAAGGCTCACGTTGACCAACAATCAGAAGTCTCGGTGGCGGGACACGGAAAAACAGGGAGTTTGACACGGAAAGCCTGACACAAACATTGGTTAAATACACTACTTGCGGCCTTCATCCCAAGGTAGCGGAGTACTTGGCTCCACCTGGGGAGTCTGTAGGGATTTCAGTCGACACGCTACGCATGAACACAGCCTCAGCAGTTGAACATGGTAGTGGTCGATCGACGCAACAGGCCTTTGACGCCTATGTGAACATTATTATTATTATTCATCTTTCTTCTTATGGCGGAGTGCGTTGTACTGTGTTATGTGCCTAATGGCTCTAGTGCACCAACTTTAACACACATTTTATTAATAGGTTCTCTTTCCATACGGGTACAACCTTGCTTTTTCATGAATCTGAACACAAGAAAGTTTGGATTGTCAGCTGTGTCACATACCACTTAAACATGTCGCCCAGCCCTCCTCCCATAACCAGTGTTCTTACTTTACTTCTTGTTCCTTTTGGAACATTGAGCTAAGCTCTTTCCAGTCGCTATTTTTGCAGATTTGTGTCTCTCAGTCTGGACCAATTTATGAAATTCCTTACATCAAAATTGTATTCAAAATAAAATGAATTCATCTGGAACAAATTGAGCTAAATTTATAATCTATACATCGCAAGACACATAATTAAACAAGTGACAAGAAGCATTCATACAATGATTATATATTAGTTCGAAGTGCTAAATGGCATTAATGCAGTAGTGAAAATTGAAGAGGAAACAATTTATTGTGCCCCACACATTGTGTATTTCATAGATATATCAGTCATTAGCTTACATATTATGTGTCCCAGTCAAATTCTGAATCGAGCATGTGTTGAATATCCACAAGTAATCCTGATGCATGATATTGGACTGATGAAATAATAAATCATTTCTTCGGTAATGAAGCCCAAATTTCCCCCCGACATGATTCACCTTTCAAAGATCGTAACTTTCGCAAATATCTTTCTTCTTTGCGTTCATGATCTTTTGGTCATGCTATGCAGGCCAGTCGCCATGATTAAGTCTGTAGTCTTCACCAGGCCGGAGCGGCTGTCCCACAGCTTTGGTCTCAGCTCCGCACCCTCTGGCCAGGTCTGGCATCTCATTTCCCTATAGATTGGACATTCCTGTTGAATATGCTCAGGGTTCTGGCATCCTGTTCCACATGGGCACTCATCGGTGTGTGAAATCTTCAGTCGGAATAGATGTTCTAGTAGTCTGCAGTGTCCAGTTCTCAGGCGAAATAAGGTAGTTTGTTGATATCTTTTGAGTTGGTGAATTGGGTCTGGTGTACAGCTTATGTTTCTGTCTTCTCTCCATTGGTGAATATACTGTTTTCTTATGATGTTCTTGATCTCTTTGTATGGTACTCGATTAAATTGTGCCTTTTTGCTGCCATCTTTTGTCAGAGCATCAGCTCTCTCGTTGCTCGTGATTCCGCAATGGGAGGGTAGCCACTGGAGCGCTATTGTTGAGGATCTCTGGAGTTTTCTTAGTTCTGCTCTGATAACAGTGGTCGTTGTTTGTTTTGCCTCTAATAGTACTCTGCAGTCTGTGAATACAGCTATTTTTGTTGGTGATTGCCTTTCTGTTTTAAGTATTCTCAATGCTCACAGGAGGGCCATATATTCTGCTCTGAGGTTTGTGGATGACTTTCCTGTTGGCAGGGCCTATTTTGTTATATTTCCACTTTTGTGTTTTATGAATATGCCTCTTTCCCTGTTTCGACCTGCCTCCTCTGCTGAACAATCTGTGTCAATTCCTTGGTATTATATTTCTCCTCAATCCTTGCTTGCGCTAAAGTTTTCGGCTATTGGACCCTGTATTGGTCTTTTCTTCTGATTCCTTGTATCACTGTACTTATTGTGATGTTGTAGCTTGGCTCTTCATAGTTGATAAGCATTTCTATTTCTGCAGGTTGGTTGGGTATTAGTTCTCCATATTTTTGGTGTAGGTGGTTTGATATATGGATGAAGCTGGTTCTCTTTAGCCCTTTTTTGACTGGGTGTTTCAGTTTGATATGTATGGGATGATCAGGCATGTTTCCATTGTCTGGATTGGTGTAGTCTTCATTCCTCCTATTATTATCCTTTATCCCGAGTTTTGAATTTTGTTTAGGCGCTCCATGTTTGTTTTTGATGCTGTGGTCCAGGCTGTCATGCCGTATTCAAGTACTGGCCTGACTATGCCAGTATTTACATTTTTAAGGTTGCTATTTGCACCCCAGCTTGTTCCGGCCATCTTCTATCTCCTGTATGTGTTCCCTCCATGTGAGTCTCTTGTCCATTTTAACTCCAAGATACACAGGGGTATTATCTTGTACAAGCTCTTTGCCATTTAGATTAAGTTTTGTTACTTCCTTGGTGTTGGATAGTGAGAAACATGTTGTAACTGTCTTTGAGATGTTAATCTGCAATCCCCAATCTGTAACCCACTTTCCAACAGTGTCCAGTGCTGTCTGCATTCTGTTTTTAGCTGTTGGTAGTTTTTCTGCAGCACTCCACATCACAAAATCATCAGCGTGTAGGGCACTGGATACTTTCTTTGAGAGTTTTCCCGCCTTATCATTTATGAACAGGAAAAAGATGGTAGGAGAGATGACTCCTCCCTGGTGAACGCTGAGTTATTCTATGGCTCAGTGATCCATCTAATTTCACTCTTGCTGTTCTGCATAAGAGGAAGTCTAGTATCCAGCTGTACATTCTCCCTTATATTTTGTTGTTTAATAGTTTTAGGAGGAGTCATTCTCTCCATACCTTGTCAAAAGCTTTTGCCATATCCACAAAGACTGCAAGTACTTTTTCCTTACCCGGGAATGCATTTTCTATTTCTTGGGTTAGGTACACTAGTTGGTCTTCTGTGCTGTGGTTTTTCCTAAAGGCTGACTGTGAGTGAGTAGGAGCTGGTATTTTTCCAGATGTTTTATTAGTCTTGCATTTACCATTTTTTCCATGACTTTTCCAACACAGCTGAGCAGACTTATTAGCCTATAGTTTTCCATGCTTGCCTTGTCCTTTTTTGGTTTACTGATGGGAATAATGATAGCTTCCCGCCACTGATCTGGGATCTTACCCGTGCTCCATGATTGAAGATTTTCAGGAGTGTTCTTCTTGCCCCTTGATCTAGGTTTTTAATCATTTCATTTGTGATGCCATCTTTTCCTGGAGTTTTCTTGTTTTTCAGTTTCTGAATAGCAGTGTTTTTAACTCTACCATTTTGAATGATGCTGTCATGCAGGGATCCGCATTCTGTGCCCACAGGTTCTCTTTTATCTGCTTTTTAACTTCTAGTTTGCATTCTCGTGTCAATGTTGTAGTACTCTCCTCTCTGAAAAATTCAGCCAGGATGTTTGCTGCCATTTTGCCTGTATGATGTTTCTAAACTTCCTTAATGACTGTCTTCCCATAGCTTCCTCTGGTTTCTTCATTTAAGGCTCTTGTCAGGTTCCAGAGTTTACTTGTATCCCTGTCCATGTTGAGGCTTTCAGTCTTTTCATGCCAACTCCTTTTGATCTCATCTTTCTTTTGCTCTGTTTCCCTATGTTTTCTAGTGAAAGATTTTTTTCCAGGGTATCTCTTGCCTTGCTTAGTTCTTTGTGGATTTTCCCTAGTCTATCGCGCCAGTTTGGTTCCGTTTTCCACATTAGACTGATTTCTTTCCTGCTTGAATGATAGCCTCTGTCATAGTGGCGAAATTATTGTTTAAATTGTTGGCAATTTGGACAGAGTATTTACATTTTCTCTAAATAGATTCCAGTTTGCTTTTTTAAAATCCCAGCTTGGGTGCGTATCTGTTATCTCTGTTTGTCCCATGTTACATATTTCTAAAGTTATTGGGACATGGTCGCTCCCACCCAGTTGGCTGTTCTTGCAATTAGCCGTTGAAGGTCGTTCGTTGCCATCTCAAGGTCAGTAGTACTCATTTTTTCCATATTCTAAAGTAATATGTATGCATATCGTCTGGATTATTTATTAGGATGAGTTTATTTTCTATCATCCAATCTTCTACCTCCTCGCCTCTCTGGTCCATTGTTTCGTAGCCCCAGCTTGGGGAGTGACTGTTAAAATCTCCCACTATGAGATGTCTCGATTCTTCAATTTTGCAAATATCTATATATCAGACATAACCTCACAGTTAAATGTCAAAGATAAATCATGAAATGCAAACATGTTTCAGAGGTGGGTTTTGGTTGTAGCAGTCGCAAATTTAGTTTTTCTATTGCCAATTTCGGTGTCTACATGCTGCAAAATTTAAAAAGTTGCTCTATATTGGGTTGTCTTCTTGACCTCTGCTCCAATTGTCTGCTATTTGGTCTCCAGTCTTCCTCATGGGTTCCAATCCAGCACATTTGGTTGAATTGTTGAGTATATTCATGAGGATGTGTCCTATCTATATTAACAATCTCCCCAATCTCCTGATTGTTTGCTATACTAATTGTTGTGTTGTCCCACAGATCTGTGTTTGTCACTATATCTGGCCATATAATTTAAAGCATGAGCATGGGACATCTGTTGGTGAAGTTAGTTCTGCAGTCTGGATATGATATCTTTAGGTGCATGGCAGATTTCTGAGTCATATAGTACAACTGTATTTACATTAGTGTTAAGAAGCTGAATCATACTTTCATATGAAAATGCTGCAGCTCAGATCAAAGATATTTTCAGTTTAAAAAAATTGATTTGGCCTACCTTAACCAGCAACAGAATAGAGACTGTGGCCTTCACAGTGAACATAAAAGCTATCACGAGCATGAAAGCACCTGCAGCTGCATTTGTATTAGACACAGTATTCAGTCCATTAATCCAACCTCTGTACACACAGATTAACAAAAAATACATGCCCATAAAGTGGTAGAAGCCAGACTATAAAAAAGCATAATTTATTTAACATATGATCTGTGCAAAGAAGGGATATAGCAATCATATATTTCAACATACATACCTCGACAAGAGGCATGCCTAGGAGATTATGGTTATTTTTTTGTTAGTGCTTTAAGTAGGGTTGTGCCGATTAATCGGCAGAGACAGCAATAATCTACCATTTTGCAGATTAATTGGTCATTCTTGTTTTTTTTTATTGTTGTTGTTTGGCATGTATGCTGTGTTATAGCACAAAAACCATAGATGACAAAGAAATTTGGAAAATGAAACCATGAATGACAAAGAAATTTGGAAAATGTATTGGATTCAAAATATATTATTTCTTAGGACATACAAGCCCACCAATGTAATCTAATCCAATCCACAATGCCTGATCACACTGATCTACACAACTGTAAATTATTTGGGACTGCCCCAGAGCATAACTTTTCATAGTTAAGCTGGATGGATAGTAGAATTAACTTTTAAAAATTTTGATTACACGTTTATTTAAAAGTATTTTAAAAGTTTCCATTAATAATACTTAAGTAAGTAAGTCCATTAATAATGGTTCTTGCTATCTTAATCTTCTCAAAAAACAGGAAAAATTAAGTAATCAAATTTGAAAACTCAATTATAATGTAAACATCAAAATTTCTACATTTTCAGTCCATAGCAGATTTCTTGCAGGCACATTATGTATAAATTATCCATGTATGTATTGTTCCATTTGTTTGGCCTTCATCAACATACCCACACCTCGCACAAGTTAATCTTTTTCTGAGTGTATCAAAATGTGTTCTTTGCTTTGTGTTTACCAAGCGTCTTTCCAGCTTGTTTCCGCCACTCCTAGAATATCCAAATCCATTGCATTTGTTTCTTGGATTAAATTGTCCAGCTGTCACAGTTAGTACATTGCAGCGTGTGGACATTCCATGTACCAGTTTGTATACATCTCTAAAGTAGCTCCATAACTGTGATTAATTATGAAATATAATAAATTACGTAAAATTAATTACAATACACATCATAATACTTCTTCTTTTGTCCTACTGTTCTTGCTTTGCGGTGTTGCAGAGAGGAGGTATGCATAAACTTCTGGTTTGCGTTAGATGGGAGGTTGTGCTGATGACATGTTAAACTTTTGTAGTGTTTCTTTCATCCCCTCTATCCATCGACGCAGGGGTTGACCTCGTGTTCGTAGCCCTGAAACCTCCATGTAGTATGATTTTGCTGCTGCGTTGATCATACTGCATCCTTGTCAAATGACCAAACCACTTTATCTTCTGTGCTCTAATATAGTAGCTAACTGATGTAGTCTCCAAAATATTCCTCAGAGTATTGAAAATGTTGTGAACTGTCTTTTCTGCTGTATATTGGACACAGCGCATCACACATATTTCAATCTTCCGCTTGTGACTTTCTAATATGGTCCATGTTTGACAGTAGTGACGTAACATAGGGATGATCAACATGTTTATCAGCATCTGTTTAGTGGGCATATTTACATTTGGATGCTTCAGTATTGGTGCCAGCTGGTAGCGCATATTGTTTGCCTTGTGAGTTCTATTTTTCTATCTCCCTGTCCAGTCTACCATCATTAGCGAAGACACTACCCACCCAGCTACATAAACTCCCACACCGGCAGTATGGGGACTGAGCTGTGTCATAATTATATTATAAATAGTCTGAGTCAAATTAATTGGCGGTTGGTGGCTGATTAACATGTAAGATATGTTGAACTTTATACACTTAATGCATCCTGTCAATGGAACATTCTCGTCTGGTACCAGAGATATCTGTAAATCTAACCTAAGTATTTTAATAAACAGGCAGTGTAGTCACAAACAGATGTTTGTATTTCTACTCTGTTTTGTATATGATGTAAATAAATTATGCTTTTTGATGATAACTACTAAAAGCATAATCAGCAACAGATTCTTTAAATACATGATACTACAAAAAGACACCAAGTTACATGCATCATAAAGATCAGACACTAATATGATAAAGGCTTGTTATGTATTCAACTGCCTTATATCCTTAGTGCTATTTATGAACCCCATAAACAAGAACAACATCAAAAACCAGGTAACTTGCCCATGTGGCATTTAAAATGGTGCTTAAAATAAAACATAGTATTATGTTAGTTATTTTCTAATATGAATTACAGGCCATGTATTGGGAAGTAACAAATACTCTCCTAAAAGGTGACTGAGAAATGTTCTGCATGAGGCTGGCTATCTATCTGATCATTTAAAATACCAAAACTATAATTGAAAAAGCACATAATTACTTTGGTGTAAGCACGGATGCAGTGACTGTGTATTTCCCCTAATCATCTTCATGTAGCATGTCTTTTATAGAATGTCGCTCCCATCACAGTCTGTCTGAAAGAAACTCATTCCCTTGCTAAAACTCCAGCCTCCGCTACAGTCATGTCCAGGCATTCCTGGATATCATGGTACCATCGTCTTCTTGGTTTACCCCTTCCTCTTTTGCCTGGCACCATACCTTCCATCATTGTTCTCTCGAGACTGTTGTGTTTCTTGATGTGACCAAAGTATTTGCATTTTCTAGCCAAAATGGAATTGATAAACCAGTTCTCCTCTATGCTCAACTCTTGCCGAATGTCTACATTTGTTCTTTTCTCTGTATTCTGAGGATCTTTCTGTAACATTTTGACTCGAAGGATTCGATTCTTTGTCTGGAAGTTTTGGTAATCGTCCATGATTCCCAGCCATAAGCTGCCACAGGAAAAACACAGGCTCTCAAGACCTTTACTTTTATCATTTTGTTGGTACTCTGCCATAATTTCTTTAGGCTGTTCAGTCTCTGCATTGCCATGGCTAGTCTTCTTCTGATTCCTTTCGAGCAGTCGCCATTTTTGTCAATTCTGGAGCCCAGATATTCAAAATGTATGACCTGATCTATTTGCTCACCACCAACTGTAAATTTATGCTGACATTGTGTTTTGTCGGTGGTCATTATCTTTGTTTTATTTATGTTTATGAACAGGTTTTGATCTTTACTGTGTTCATTAACGGCTGAAATTAGCTGCTCTAGCCCTTCTGCGTCTTGATAGTATCACTGTGTCATCTGCGTATTGTAACTCAGGAATCTCATACCCACCAATCGTAATTGGGTTGAAACTATCAATGTTCTCGTCTTCTCGAACATTTCTCATTATACATTTCGCATATATGTTGTACAGATAAGGTGAGAGGATACACCCCTGTCTTACTTCCTTTTGTACTGCAAACCAATCTGATGTTTGCCCAGATACTCAAAGAACGGCTTGTTGATCTTGGTATAATGTTTCAATGAGATGAATAATATGCAAAGGAAACCTCATTTCCTTCATGATTCTCTACAGATTTTGATGTTTTACTGTATCGAAGGCCTTGGTGTAATCAATGAAACATGTGTACAGGTCTACATTAAACTCTCTACATTTTTTCGTAGATATTCCTCATATTGAATATGTGGTCCCTGTGTCTTTTCTAAAACCTGCCTGGACTACGTGAATTTTGATTCAAACCTTTTCTCTATCCTTCTTAATAGGATTCGCAGGAGTATCTTGCTAGCGTGGTTGATCATTTTAAACATTTAAGATACTACAAGCATTCATATCTTAAAATCTCAAAATTTCTGTGTCCTTATTTGCTCTTTAAATTTGCCCTTTAACAAATCTTCAATATTTGACACGGACAGTTGGATTAACAATGTGATCTAGCCAATTGTTTTTATAAAAAAGACCAATAAAATCATCTACCTTGCATCCCCATACATGCTCAGTCCCTTTCACACTGGCCCCCATCTATTTGTCTTCCCCCCCCCCCCCATTCTTCCATCAGTTCTCTTCCCCCCTCTCTTATATCAATATCACGCCCTCCCGGCTTATATTGCCTTCTCATTGTTCTCCTATCTGGACCACTATTTGGCCACGCTTGGCTTATCAGGCATATTCCGCCACTTTTTGTTTGACCGCTCCTATTTCAGTTTCTATCGAGTACTTGGCACAACCAGTCGCTTAGACAGAAAGCGTCTCCCACCTGAAACAGATGAGTTGACCATTTTTTCTTATATGTTGATTTGTTAGTTCAGTGTTGTTGTCCCTGATGAAGGCCTATTGGTCGTAACGTAGGTTTTGTTTGTGTTCTCGTCTCGGTGCGGTATCTGACCATACCCATTTTTAAATTTTGATTATGCTCAACCTTAATCAACTTTTACTAGTTTTTTTTCATGTTTTTTTCCCATTATACACATCCACAGAACCGCTGCAGCCTCGCCTTATTTTAATTCAATGACAGAGCACAAGCCCCATAGCTCATGAGAAGGCCTCAAAATTGCCCCTTGACATTGTCAGGTACCCATTTACAGCTGTGCCAACTGGGAGCAGTTGTTATAACATGAAACAATTAATGACATGACTGTGTCTGTCAAACCAAGTGTGACATGATTGGAACCTGGCATATTGGGTTTATAAAGCAAGTTCACAGCCCATTGGCCACACGCTACCCCATGCTTCAGACAATAAGAAAGAAAAAAAAAATTCAGAACACCATACTTGCCATCCACTTTTAAACTTTTAGTGGGCTAACTGCTTAGAAAAAAAAAATTTAATGATATAATTCATATTTAATACAGATAAGTATCATCTTCTTCTCCTGAACTTTGGGGAAATTAATTAGTTATTCACTCTTTAAATTCCAGATATCAAAATATTTGGGGATTATTTCTAGAGTTTCTTTTGAAACCACTGTCTGCAACACACTCTGTCTGGTGTGTATTCCATGTTAGAGAGTATTCTATACTAGAGTGGTTTTAATGGGATCTAAATTGTAAAAATATTCAGAAACTTTAATTACAAATAAAGGAATTTGGATTTGAACTAGGGAAATAAAAACTTTTTCTGTTTCTAAGAATTGACGCCACTGCACTCCGGGCATTCACATAGGTGCTCAGTCTCTCTCAGCAAATGGTGCAACATCTGGACGCTGATGTTCCCTTGTTCCCTGTAGCTCGCTGGCTGTATATTCTCCTTCTCCACCCTCTCATATGCCTCAGTTCGCTAAAACCTTGTTTGATCTTGAAACTTTGCAGTCTGTGGATTGCTTATTCATCTATTTCGATGTCCTCATCCAACAGACGGTTGTTGATTGATTTCAAAATGTCACTCCTGTCCATCGTTAATGTGCCAATGATGGGGAGCTTGTGAAGCTAAGATGTCAGCTCTTTCATTGCCCTGAAACTCAGCATAATCAGGGCAGTTCAACCCCTGGAGGTTTAAGGCCTCAACAGCTGATATTCATTCGTACCTCAGTCATCCCTTCCTGTACCTTCTCAAGTACGGTTTGCAAGTCAGTAATGATGATTGCCCTTGATAACAGTTTTGTTAATATATTACATAGATGTTACATTTGTGGAATAAGTATTTAATGAAATTAAGAATTATTGGCACAAAAAATCGATAATCATTCTAAACTATAAAGGTTTTGGTAATGACAACAAGGAATGATATCTGTATTCAAACAGCCTCCACGTTTGTGTCTTCTAATCTCATATTTGCTCTTCAAGAGGCACAGGTTTACCCCAGCATATTGTCCATCAAGCAGGAAACTTGAGCATTAGCAATAAATGCAATCTTGCAGTAGTAGATTCCGAAGCCGTTTGTTTTATGTGATGAGGCTGCTAGCCACATGCACAATCCTCTTTAGTTGCCTGTTATTGCATTCATGTAAGACTGTTGTTTACGAATGCCCACAATGAGTAGATTACTTTTTTTGTGCACCATAAAAAGGACGTTAAGTGGCAGGTTGTTGTAGCTTTCCTCACATGCAGAGCCTGCTGATGAAGGTGGACTATGGTTCTCCAGGCATTTTTGCTATGCTTGGCTTCATCTCGTGTCACTCACTACTACAGGAATCACATCAATCTCTCATCTCGTTAGCCAAGCTGACATGAAAACAACCTGTTTTCAGGGAGGGCTACTAGGAAGCCGAGGTAAGGGTCTTGGCCAGTCTGTTTTGACTGACCAGATGTTAGTCTTCCACCCCATTCATGTAAGGTAACAGTGGTCCTTGTTTTTTTTGTTTCCTGGCATTAATCTGGGTTACCAAAACCTATATTAACATAATTCATATTTTGTTCAAATTGATCAATACATTTTCAGCTCCCCTTGAAGCACAAATACATGCCAAGTCATCAAATTTTAATTTGTCTGTATCTGTTTAAGTTTTTGTGACTTAAAGTTTCTAAAGAATGGATCATCCAGCCTCATGCCCAATCCTCCTTAGTCATATCATTCATGGCAGGTTACAGTGCTACATTTCTTTGCTACCCTTTCATGCCCTCACAAATCTCAGACGAATATTTGGTACAGGTAAAAATTATTTCCATCGAAATAAATAATTAATAATCATTTTGAAACCACAATCATCAATTATAACTGATTGTACAGTTGAACTGTGGAAATTAAAAATGATTAGTCACTACACCTGCCGATGAAAGAATTGCATGCAAAATTGATCCATCTAGGCAGAATTTAAGCCCACACAGCCAAATAAGAAATATAAGCGTGAAACACCAAACATGCTATGCTTTGGCCACCAACAGTAATCCCAGCCGTGTACCTTGATGAGGATGGCAAATGAGGTGACGGCCAGCACGCCAAAGAATATGCCAACAAATATCATGATGAGCCCAACAGCTACATTCGCCCCCACCAATTGCAAACCTGAGATGATTCCACTGAAGAAGTCATGCAATTAATTTGTATTAGGCAAGGTAAAGGATTTCTAAGTAAATGGCTGATGCTGAGCAAAGTCAGCTATCAATGGTGCTGAAGAAACAACGATAAAATCATGACTTACTGATATTAGCTAATTTTGCAATATAATGCATGTATGTGTTTCAGACACCTGGTAAGTTTCTTTTTATAATGATTTCCACATGTGATTCACTCTTTTATTCCTGGCTCAGTGGTCTTGAGGTAAGGTGTCCACCTTGGGTGCCGGAAGTTGCGAGTTAGAATCACGACGGAGATCAGAATTTTTTCACGTGGATATTGTGGTAAAAATTCCCTTGATCTCAGAGTAGTGAGATCACAAATTCCCATGTTCAGTGTTGAGCAGGTTAAAAATACCTTGGCAGTTAGAAATTGAAAAGAGTAGGCTTAACAGCCGCTGCCTGGACACAAATGATAATTTCTAGTTAAAAATCAACCCAAATTATTTATACCTTCCCCCAGGCCTAGTAAGCCACAGGAAGTTTAAAAGACCTACAATGGATAGCCGATAGCCTTCGGTTACCTGGCAACAGACATTAACATGCCTGTTTGAATACCAGGACACTAAGTATTCCAAGTGACATATACAATATCGTTTCAAGTGCTTTCTTTTAAACTAGTAAGACTATTCCACACTTAGGCCTTGAGGCTTGTGTAAATGGCTGGATGTGCCATGACATGACTTACAATCTTGTACCGCTAAGGGGTTAGACTGCACTACTAGTTGCTTCTTATATGCTCTCAGTGTGGCCACTGGTTCTATTCTCATCTTTGCAACATGCAGAGTACATTCTACCTACTGAAAGGGGACGATGAGGCTAACGTCTGGTCAGGCAAAACACACTGAATACTGAGAATGTTAGCCAGGGTCAGGAGAAATATACTGGCCAAGACCCTCACATGATCTCCTCATTGGTCATCCTGGAAACGGGCTGTTGTCAAGGACAACAGTCTGGATAACAACGTGATGTTCGACGTGATCTCTGTAGTAGCGAGCGACACCCAGATGAAGTCAAGCATAGCACAACCGCCTGGAGGACCCCGGTCCACCTTCATCAGCACACGCTGGATGTGAGGAAAGCTACTGCAACCCGTTACATAATGCCCTTTTCAGTGCACACATAAGAGTAACCTACTCATTGTGGGCATTCGCAAACAACAACATAATACTGAAAGAATATGCTGATTGACAACATATCAGAAGTGATGGAATTGGGCAGCCAAACAGATACAGAGAGGAAACATAGAGCCATGAAAATCAACAAAAACTAATGTATAGCCAGATAGTGGATCAACATATACAGATTGATCGGTAACGAGAGCTACACATATTGGAATGAGATGCATTTAAATAGGAATTAAGGATAGAAATCAAAATTTAAGTGGTCACTTGAATATTCTCAAATAACTTCAGAAGTGAGGAAAAGGCACTAAGAACAGTCATTGTGAAAATTTAAACATGCCAGAGACAAAATAGTGTTCTTTACAGATTCACAATCAGTCATAATGGACTTATGAATAAGTATATAGACTGCTAAAAGAGAGGGTTAGCATAGCTCACAACTGAGGAAATGCAAACAACAAATTATTACAAATACAGCACCAAAGACAAATAGCGCAGAGGATACAGTCTAATGAGACAGTCGCTTACCTACCCCTCATTAAAAATACATTAAGTGAAAACATTTAGAATGTGAATTGGTCTATGCAGATCAGACTCAGATGTCATCTGTTTAGCAACTAAAAAGTTACGACACACAAGAATGTGCGTGTGTGGGAAAACAAAAAGCAAACAGTAGAATACATCCTCCAAGTCTATTGACTTAACACTGAAGGGCTAGAGCCCGGATGCTGCTGGATCCATAACAACAGCATTGACTTTGATAAATCAGAGAAGTAACAGCATGGCTATCTTCAATCAAGATCAAAGATAAACTATGTGATGATGAAACATGCCTGAAACAGACTAGCATGTGTTCAAGAGAAACATTAGGCTATTTGAAAGTGAATGACAAAGATCACACACAGAGTACTTCCAGAAACCCTACAGGCAAAATAAATACAGCTTAGAAACCACATAATTTTAAATATTTACTATGCTGTACCAATTTCAAGGATAACCCTGACTATTTTCCTTTTTTCTACACACATTTACATGTCAGTAGTTTGCTTACTTTCATGTGTGTATGGCCAGCTGCTGTAAAGGCAAACACAGTTTTCACATTTCTCAATTATACCCCTTCTTTATTTATATCTCACTTTTCAGCCAACCGAAGATCACTACTGAGTGCTCTAAACTTTATACTCTTATGATTTTATGTCCAGTTATTATCTGTTAGCGTAAACCTCTTTTTAGACTTTCCTATGCATTTGCAAGAAAAAAGAGCACAGCTATGATTTTTTTCCCTCAGCAAGGGTGTTGAACTCAACCTGCCATCAAGCCTGATGTGCCTTTTTGTAACTTGTAAGACATCAAATTGTACCAGAGATGCTTCCTACATTTTGTACTAATGCTGCTATAGTATCACAGGTAACCACAAATCTACTGAAAAATATAATATCTAAAGGCAGGTTCTTGAGTCAACAAAAGACCATTTTATAAGTAAAGCAGATACTGCTGTTGGGGATAAAGTGTTAAATCAGGTCTAAGTTTACTGTGATGACCAGTCCCTTTCCTTGCTGCTTTACCTTCCATAAGTCTAGTATTCATATCTAATTACATTAGTAGACTCAAGAGTGGTGCGGCTAGGCTGCTTGACAGTTTTGCAAGCGCTCTAACCCTTAAACAAAAAAATTAAAATTGTAACAATTGATCAAGTTGTTCTTAGAACAAATGAATATACTGAAAATATACTTACACTGTGAAGCCAGAAATTCCCAAACATTGAATCACATAAGTGCAGAATTGAAAAAAAAATATGAAGAAAAACACGAAGAAATTGAATGAACTGTCACTCCTGCAAAAACAAAAAGAAGAAATTGACAATTTATTGAGGACTGTCTAACTGTGGGCCATATGCAGCTCTTAGCAGTATATTTTGTGGCCACTATGCATTACAAAAGTTTTTAAAAAAATGTAACATCTAGGGGTTCCTTAAACATAACTAAAAACATAAAGATTCTGTTTAACGCCATGCAGCATATGGGAAATATGGTGATATGCCCATATTATCTGGCGACTCACAGCACATAAAGGGTGATGGGGTCAATATCATGTCAGTCGTCTTTACTTTCCAGATTGCTCTGGTACCCAATTTCTCAGATTGGCTCGACCACAGGAGCCTGGCTGCAATGGAAAAAAAATCCTAAAATCCTGCATCAACCAGGGATTGAACTCTGATCGCTTGACTGGGAAGCTTCTTCTTCTTCTTCGTACGCAGCCAGACAGTAACCATTATTTTTTCGAAAAAAGCGGCGGTCATCCTGAGGCTCTCGCCACTGCCATAGAGCTTGTCTTGCAGTTCCACTGGTAATGGCCACATCTGCTCTCTCTGATCCTCGTATGTCGGGCAGTTCTGCAGCAGATGTTCAGCGGTCATTTTACCAGTACCGCACGGGCATTCGTCGGTACACCCTATCTTCAATTTGTTGAATAGGTGGTACCTCAGTCTGTTGTGGCCAGTGCGAAGTCTGAAGACAACGACCTGCTCTCTTCGGTTCAACTGGTAATAGGCATCGTTTTTGGTGTAACCAGTATGTTCGGTTTCCCATTTGTTCATGTATCTGGCTTTGATAAGCCGTTTTGACTCTTCGTACGTCATACTGGTATCTGTTTGTGGTAGTCTTGCACCTTCTTTTGCCAGTCTGTCTGCCTCCTCGTTGCCTTGGATGTTGCAGTGTGACGGAACCCACTGTACCACTACCCTTTTTGGTGCGGACTGCTGGCACAGTTTGCAGAGTGCTGCTCTTAAGTCATTAAGCTCAGTGTTTTTCTGGCTTTTTAGCGCTGTGACTAAGGCGAGAGCATCTCTCAGCAGGACTATATGGCTCTCATTTTCACTGTGTGTCACCATTTCTTCCACTGCCGCCCTCAGTGCCTCTGCCTCCGCTCTGAAATTGCTTGTGTACTTACCAGTAGCGAGTGACAGTGTTATTTGTCTGCCATTTGGTAGGTTCAGGATTGCTCCTGCCCCTCCGTTCTGTGTAGTGTTTGTTACAGAACCGTCGGTGTATGCATGTGTCCAGTCCATGCTTGGGTAGCTTTTCGTTATGAAGCTTAGGGTAGTATCTCTCCTTTCTTTTTCAGTCTGGCAGTTTTTGTTTGCAATACCTGGTATATTTTCTACCACCTCTGGAAATATATCCTGCCTCCAGGTAGGTTTTCGTACAGTAGTGATGGGTTTTGGTGTTGTTAGTGCGTTTATGGGATCTTCGTGCATCTTTGCTTTGGCTATTTCTGCAAAGTTTCTCCGCTTTAGTTTCCCATTTCCCAAATTGTTTAGTCTCTGGTGCATTGGATGGTCAGTCAGTCTTCGGAGTTTCTCTGACTGCAGCTGGGCTCTGCAGTCTCTTCTATCGGTCATGGATTGCAGTTTTGTAATCTTTTCAAGTTCTACAATTGGCGTTGACTTCATGCCACCTGTTATAATTCTCATGGCTTGGTTTTGAAGTTTGTTAACTTATCGAAGTTCGCCTTCGCTGCTGTTGTCCATGCCGCAATGCCATACTCGAGAACTGGTCTCACTCTTCCAGTATACAGTTTCTTTAGTATGCCTTCGTCTGCTCCCCAGCTTGTGCCAGCAAGTTTCCTCATGATTGCCATTCTTTCTCTGGCTTTCATTCGGTTTCTCTCGATCTGACTTTTCCATGTCATGCGCCGATCAAATGTGACTCCCAGATAGGTTGGGTTGTCGTTTGGCTGCAGGAATTTGCCATTTAGACTTAATTTGGTACTTTGGGGTTTTAATGAAAGCGAGAATATTGTGCATGTGGTTTTCTCCTCGTTTATTTTGACCAGCCATGAGTTCGCCCACTCTTCCAGTGATGTTAGGGCCGTCTGCATCCGATTTCTTGCTATGGTGAGATTCTTTTCAGAGGTCCACATAGCCAGATCGTCTGCAAACATTGAGCTATGGACTCGTCTTGGTATATTCTCTGTGATATCGTTTATATATACCAGGAAGAGTGTGGGTGACAGTACTCCCCCTTGGGGTACTCCCTGCTCGAGTGTCACCTTTTTGCTCATCTGCCCTTGTACTTGGACTATGGCCGTTCTTTGTTTGAGGTAGTGGTTGATCCACTTGTACATCTTCCCACAGACATCACTTCTTCTTAGCTTGACTCTAAGTCCGTCCTTCCAGACTTTGTCAAATGCCTTTTCCAGATCCACCCAAACAGCTACTGTGTGTTTCTGTGCCTGGTAGGCATCTTCTATCTCCTGGGCTATGAGGATGACCTGGTCCTCAGTGGATCTGTGCTGTCTAAAGCCGGCTTGCTGTGGAATTAGTATTCGTTTTTCTTCCAGATGCCACATCAGTCTGGTGTTTATCATCCGTTCCATCAGCTTGCCGACACAGCTCAGTAGGCTGATGGGCTTGTATCCATTTGGATCTGTTTTATCCTTTCCTGTTTTTGGTACTGGTACCAGTATTGCGTCTTTCCATGCCTGGGGTACAATACCCCTTTTCCAGCTTTGGTTCAGGACTGATAGTAATTTCCTCTTCCCTGTTTGGCCCAGCCCCATCAGCATTTCGTTTGTGATCCCGTCTTTTCCGGGAGATTTCCTTTTCTTTAGTGTTCTCATAGCCTCTTCCATTTCGCGCATTGTTTGTTTGGCCATCATGTGCTCTTCAGGAGCCGTATTTATGTTTTCGTGTCCCTTTAGCTCTTCGCTAATGTCTGTATGCTTATCTGCAGGGACCTCGATGTGGTTTGCTCTGGCATAGTGATCGACAAAGGCGTTAGCGGCTTTCTTACCTGTGATCAAGTTCTCGCCCTGCTTGATAGTAATTTGTTTATTTGACGGGGTTTCGTCGTTCATGGCTCTGACTAGCTTCCATAGCTTGTTCCCGTCTTTGTCCAGGTTTAGACTTTCCGTTTTATTTTTCCAGCTTTCTCTTGCTGTTTGCCTGAGAGTGTGTTTGTACTTCGCCGCGGCGGCTTTGAGGGCGATGTTTGCCTCCATGGATTTTTCTCGCTCTGCCATGTTCCTAGCATTTGTTACTGCATCTTCCACTTTCTGCAACTCATCATTCCAGTAGGGCTTATAGTTTTTCCTAGCTCCTCTTGGGATGGTTTCAGTGGCGGCTTGCATTATTGCCTTGCTTAGGCTCTCTACCATGGGCTTCATTTTTGAGTGTCGTGTGTTGATGGTTTCACACAGCCCATCTGTCAGGATTGCAAATCTGTCCCAGTCGGCTCGTTTGTAATTCCAACGTGGGAGCGGTTTTGTTTCCTGTGGGCCTACTTCCATGTCAATGGTTAGTCTGATCGGCCTGTGGTCGCTACCTGCCAGTTGGTTTAGCACCTGGCGGTCTATTTTATGGTGTATGTCCTGTGTGGAGAAGGCCAAATCTGGAGTCGAGGTGGTATGCCATGTTCTTGAATAGAAGCTAGGGCTATCCTCCGGCCTATTGATTAGGGAGAGATTTGCATCTATCTCCCAATCTTCCACTTCGTCACCTCTGCTGTCTGTGTCAGAGTATCCCCATCTCTCCGAGTGGCTGTTGAAATCTCCAACTACTATGCAGTTGGAGTCTCTGACCTCCATACTCGAGAGCGATAGGTCTCTATTTGGTGGTCCGTACAGATTGAAAATGCGGAGCTTCGTCTCTTGGGCCATTATGTCAACTCCTACAATTTCTGCTTGTCCGGTGTGATTGACAGATACCGCGCTACTCGGTATGCAGTTTCTGGTCAGTATCAGGACCCCTCCTTTGTGGCCTTCTCTATCTAGACGGAAGGTCTGGTATCCTCTGATTGAGAATTTATGGTTATTGTTGAGGTGCGTTTCCTGGATACATGCCACGTCAATCTTACCTTCATGCAGGTGGTGTGTTAGGGAAAGTTTTTTGTTAATGACTCCCTCCGCATTCCACTGTAGTATTTTGAGGGTCTTGAGGTTTTGGCCAATAGAAGTTGCCCCATAGCCATGTGCCTTGACTCCACGACACATGGGTGGGTGACCACCAGTAGTCAAGGGTGGGCCCCTTCGAGGCGTGAGGCCCGGCACTATCGCTGCCTGGCGGGACTCCGCAGGATGAGCGCCATGCGTTTTTCTGATAGGTTGTACTGCCATCATACTGCGATTTACGTTGCACTGTTTTGTTAGGCTTGCGGCCCCGTGCATCCGATTTCAACAGGCATTTCTGTAGGGATGCCCTCCTTAGCCTTTGGCTGTCCCCAGCCTATCTGCAAGGCAGCAGTTGTTTATGATCAGAGTTGTCTCTCTTATGGAAGTTGTCTTACTAGACTATCGAGTCTTCACTACTCGTGTCTATAGGGTGCAATGATGATATGTGAGATGATATATGAGATGGACTGGTTTACCCGGAAGAGAGGCAGTCCAGTGTGTCTGTATCCCAGGATCGTCACGTCCTGCCAGAAACGTAGCATTTGTATGTGAGTGGGGTATCTCTTTTTCCTTTTATTTTCTTGGCTTCTATGCAGGGATGATACGCCTAGCATTCCCCGCCACCTGGGGTGTTGACACAGTGGGGCAGGTGTGCAATGTCCGCTGGTCTGCATCTCTTCTGCGTCCAGCATGATAGTTATATGGCTGATAACGTACAGAGGTAGATATCGTAGCCGGAGTGCATTTAGCCAGAGGACAAGCCTGGTAATGTCACAGAGATGTTGTTCGCCTGGTGTGCGGACAACTCTCATGGTCAGTGGTTGAGTCTTGACAGTTCACAGTGAGGTGGCTGCTCTACTGTTTCCGACACCCCGACCAGGTACTAAGTCTTTGGTTGGTGGTTTCGCACCCAATCGCCGTATAAGGTGAGTATCAAGCAGTTGTCCGCCCGCTTTGATTGGCGGACGGCAAGGACCTCTTACTGTGGCTCTACCTGATAGGGCTGGGGCGCAAGCCCCAGGTCCCGAGCATGTAGGAGCCTCCCATTGCAGTGGTGCTGAGATTTTGGGCGGGATTGCGGCTTACAAGGGTTCGGCCGTAATCCCCCACATGGTAGCCTCGCGCCCTTGGCTTATCAGCCTGGTACGTGAACCAAAGTGTCTGCGGCTCCTCTCGATTTGAGCTGGTTTTCCGTAGCAACGCCCTGTCATTTGTAGGGTGAAACTGGCCTGTCTTCAGATGATCTATTTCCAGCACCCGTTCACTATTTGGTCAGACGAATTTATTGAGGGCTTTTGTTTGTCAATGACCAGGTATTTGAAATCTGCGGTTTCTGCGGAGTTAAACACGATTTCCGTAGCGTTCTTTCATTTGAGTGTTTGAGAGCTGACTTGTCATCCGTGAGTCTAATACCAGCGTACGTTCATTATTAGACCCAAACGGCAGTGCTCTCGATTTGTCAGTTGTTCTACAGTATTGGAGTGTTCAGTCAAATTAAGCCGCAGGTTCCACACCTGGTGGTGCCCTTCCGTCAATTCCCTTAGCGAGACAATCAAGTTTCTTAGGGGGTAGCCCCAGATTTTCGAGGGTCTAATTCCAGCACATGTTCTTTATTAGACCCCACGAAGGTGTACTTTTTGATAGTCATTCTGCAGTATTGGCGTGTTACGTTAATTTAAGCCTCAGGCTCCACTCCTGATAGTGCTCTTCCGTCAATTCCTTTTTCAGAACACTGGATGCAGACCAAACCGGGCCACAGCCCCAGATTTCTGAGGGTCTAAATCCAGCACCAGTTCCATATTAGACCCCAGAAGAGTGGTCTCGGCATGTCAATCATTTCAGTGTTGGCCGTGTTGAGTCAAATTAAGCCGCAGGCTCCACTCCTGGTGGTGCCCTTCCGTCAATTCCTTTAAGTTTCAGCTTTGCAACCATACTTCCCCCGGAACCCAAACACTTTGGTTTCCCGGAAGCTGCCCGCAGAGTCATCGAAGCAACTCCTGCGGATCGCTAGTCGGCATCGTTTATGGTCAGAACTACGACGGTATCTGATCGTCTTCGCGCCTCTGACTTTCGTTCTTGATTAATGAAAACATTCTTGACAAATGCTTTCGCAGTAGCTCGTCTTGCGGCGATCCAAGAATTTCACCTCTAACGCCGCAATACGAATGCCCCCGTGTGTCCCTGTTAATCATTACCTCCAGTTCCGAAAACCAACAAAATAGAACCGAGGTCCTATTCCATTATTCCATGCACCATTATTCAGGCAGCCGAGGCCTGCTTTGAACACTCTAATGATACATGACCAAATGGGAAACCGAACATACTGGTTACACCAAAAACGATGCCTATTACCAGTTGAACCGAAGAGAGCAGGTCGTTGTCTTCAGACTTCGCACTGGCCACAATAGACTGAGGTACCACCTATTCAACAAATTGAAGATAGGGTGTACCGACGAATGCCCGTGCGGTACTGGTAAAATGACCACTGAACATCTGCTGCAGAACTGCCCGACATACGAGGATCAGAGAGAGCAGATGTGGCCATTGCCAGTGGAACTGCAAGACAAGCTCTATGGTAGTGGCGAGAGTCTCAGGATGACCGCCGCTTTTTTCGAGAAAATAATGGTTACTGTCTGACTGTGTACGCAGAAGAAGAAGAAGAACACTAATTTTTTCAAAGTAAACGCGCCGGCCACCCAGGACGCTCAGCGAAGAGCACCCGTGGGAGAGAGCCGGCAGACGGTAGGGCAGGAGACAACGGGCAGTGAACCGGCGCGAGCCGGACCGCCCGCCTGCGCCTGAGATCCAACTACGAGCTTTTTAACAACTTTAATATACGCTATTGGAGCTGGAATTACCGCGGCTGCTGGCACCAGACTTGCCCTCCAATAGATCCTCGTTAAAGGGTTTAAAGTGTACTCATTCCAATTACGGGGCCTCGAAAGAGTCCCGTATTGTTATTTTTCGTCACTACCTCCCCGTGCCGGGAGTGGGTAAGTTGCGCGCCTGCTGCCTTCCTTGGATGTGGTAGCCGTTTCTCATGCTCCCTCTCCGGAATCGAACCCTGATTCCCCGTTACCCGTTACAAACATGGTAGGCATGTCACGTACCATCGACATTTGATAGGGCAGACATTTGAAAGATGCGTCGCCGGCACATGAGGCCATGCGATCAGCACAAAGTTATCCAGTCACCAGTGGGGACGCCGCAACCCCGCGAGGGGAAACGACGATTGGTTTTGAACTAATAAAAGCGCTCTTTCCGCGAGGGTCGGAGCTTGGTAAGCATGTATTAGCTCTAGAATTGCCACAGTTATCCAAGTAGGATCGTGTCATCTAAGGAACCTCGACTGATTTAATGAGCCATTCGCGGTTTCACCGTGAGACAGTGTGAACTTAGACATGCATGGCTTAATCTTTGAGACAAGCATATGACTACTGGCAGGATCAACCAGATATCTGTCGGAGACGTACGTACAGCACACACCGGTCGGCGGAGGAAGGGTGTGTAAAAAGCCTCGCTGGGACGACGGCCGCAGGGACGGTTTGTTCCACCCGTCCCTCACTCCGTCGACCTAGGACCGCCTGACAGGGGCCTCCCACACGACCGACCGACCGGGCTCGCTCGAGGAGGGATGGCAGCGCTCTGTGCAGAACGGATCCCAACGACCTCGGCGATGAATGTTACTGGGACTAGAGACAATTTGGCCTGCCGGCCTGCCCTTCTCCGTAGGAGAACGCAGGGCCTCGAGGCAACGATTCCTGCTTTCCATTTGCCGGTCACAAGCTCTTTGCGAGAGTCGGACCACCAGCGAGACGTACTGTCGAGCTCTGCTACAAGCCTTAGATAAATCACCACGGACGGACCACGTTTCCTGATACGGACCAGACCAGCGCACCTCAGTGGAGGAGCCGCTGCAACAAACCGCACCCAATTCGCTCTACGGGGAAAGGCAGGCGAGCGTTTTCCGCAATCCCGCGCTATCGCTCCGCCTGGCGGGACTGAGATCGCTTTACGAACACTGGTTGAAATTGAGTCGCTGCGGCGAGACAACTACCCCAGATTGACTGGGAAGCACGGGCACTAACCGCTGTGATACCTTGGCCCACTGTATCAGACGTAAATTGTGAAAATTATTTATATGTCTTATTTGCTGAAATGTATATAAATTATTATAATACTTTTAATGCAATATATTAGTTATTAGTGTATAGGCCCATCATGTGTTTCAAATTTTTCCGCCATATGAAATGCTTGGGTCTTTTCCGTAGCACATTTTAAAATTAGCTGGCCATCGCAGAATGGATTTTTTTTTATTTAGCAAATTCAAGAGCTACAACATAGCAGGCAGTCAGACATGACGTTTGTGTTTTTCAAACTTTTGTAAACATACCTGCTTGCTGTTTAAGATTTTCCTTGTAGTCTTTAAGCTCAGTTCTGGCAGTTCCTTCATATTTCTTAAGTCCGTCCTTGTATATCAATGAGTAATGCCGCTTCAGGTTTAATTCACAGACAATATTTGCAACCACAGTAGACATTATTTTTCCACAATTGTTTGTCCAAAAAAAAAATATTCATTCTTCCAACGTCTTTGAAATATCCAGTTTTCATTTTAACGGAATTCTAAGCTTGCTCAGCTCCCAATGAACAATGCAGCAGAGACAAGTGATGAGCGGTGGGTGGATTTTCTATTTGTGTATGCAGGTACTCTTCAAGCTATTACCAGATTTCGGCACTCTCTGTCTCTTCAATGTACGGTATTTTCAATTTTCAGATAAATTAAACAGACGAATGCAACATGATAGGCTTATAGACTAATAACTACTATATTACATTAAAAGTATTATAACAATTGATATACAGTTCAGGTGCCATCTCCGCATCGAAGGTCGGCTGCAATGGATCTTCAGTGCACTCTGAGAGGCTTTTTGCCAGTCCATCTCCTGATGTTATCCATCCACTTAAAGCGTTGTCTGCCTTTTGAACGACTGCCTTCCACCCTACCCTCCAGTATGGTCCTCAACAAAGAGGTATGTCTTGTAATATGACCAAAATAATGTAACTGTCTATCCCTGATTTCAGTCATTAATTCTCTTTTCACCCCCAACTTTTCCAATACCTCAAAAATTTTTTTCTTCTCTTTCCAAGAAATGCGACTTGATCTTCTATATACCCACATTTTGAAGGCTTCAATACTCTTCTCCAACTTGTTATTAATTGTCCATGTTTCTGCGCCATAAAGTAGTGACGAGTATACATAACACCTGACAATTCTCATTTTCAAATTCTGATTTATCTGTTTAGATATCAGTATGTTTCGCATGTTGTCGAACACCATCTTGGCCATATCTATTCTCTTTCTGATTTCTTTTTCACGGCTGCCTTCTTCTGTTATTATATGACCTAGATAGAAGAAACTATGTACCTGTTCAAGTAGTTGATCTTTTATTTTTATCTGCATACATATTTCTTGTCACTTTTCCCAATTATCATAGTCTTGTTTTCTTTATGTTTATGTCTAATCCAAACGCTTGACTTATTGTGTGTATTGTTGTCACAAGCTCATGTAATTCTTGCTCACTTTTTGCCATTAAAAACTATATCATTCGCATATCTTAGATTGTTCATTGCCACTCCTCCAATGACTAGAACTGAAATTCCCTCTATCTGTTTGAATATTTGTTCTGTGTAGATATTAAAAATACAAGAGATAATACGCATCCCTGTCTCCTCATTTTACCTCTATACTTGGAGAGCATAACTTTCCTGTTTTTACTGTAGCAGTTTGTTCCCAGTGCAGAATACGGAGCAGTCTTATGTCTTTACCATCTAGACCTATTTCTTGGAAACATTTAATTAATTTTTCATGTTGGACTCTGTCAAAAGCCTTCTGGTAGTCTATAAAGCAAATATAAATGTCATTGTGTATTTCTAGTTATTTTTCTGTCAAAGTTTGCAAACAGAAAATTGCTTCCCTTGTTCCATTAAACTTTTGACAACCAAATTGCTCTTCTGGAACTTCTTCAATCTCTATTTTACCTCTTATCTCTCTGATATACAGTACAGTACAGCAACTAATACATTTTACACAATTTAAGTCTGATCATGTTTAATGAACTCCTAGATGACATCATATTTAAAAAAAACATTTTTATTGCGTAATGAGCAGCAAAATATGCTGCCAAGGGCTGCATGCAGGTGCCAGTTAGACAGAATTGCTATACACTATGTAATTTATGATAATTTATCAGGACTTATGTTAGTGTCTGGGAATGGGAGCTATGGAAGATGGTCAGGGAATGTCTTATAACGTGATAACGTGAGCTATGGAAGATGGCCAGTGAATGTTTTATAATGTGGGCTATAGAGGATGGTCAGGGAATGTTTTATAATGTGGGCTATGGAGGATGGTCAGGGAATGTTTTATAATGTGGGCTATGGAAGATGGTCAGACAGCTCTGTAGTATAGAAGGGCATGACATAAGGATGTTGTCAAATTCCTGGCTATTTTTTATCAATGGCCATACTTTGAAAGAACAACAGAATGGCATTAAATGGAATAATAGATGAATCATAAAAATATATGAGAGATCTGGATTTCATAGATCACTAAGCATTACTTCAGTTTAAAAAAATGTGAAAACAAAATAAAAATCAACATTGCATCAATGCTTGTATAGCCAATAAATGTTGATGAAACAAGATTAAGAGAAAGTCTAATGTACTAGATGAGAACAATTACAATTCTTAGGAGTGTCAATCACTCAACAAGCATAGTCAAAACCTTATAGATCAAAATGAACAATAACCAATGAAGTCAAAAATAAGAAAATGAAGTAAAGATGGCTTGAGCAGACAACGGTGGCTAACCTGAGTGAATGGTTATGTATCAACATAGAAACTGCAGAGAAAGGCGAAATGATGAAGACCACAGAAGAGACATGATAGAATTGAGCTCTGCAGTTCAATAGGGATAGAGAAAGAGATGAAGGTATCAAGTGAATGTCCAATTTATCGAAAAGAATGAAGGGTATTATTCAAGTGAACGATCTTCCTATATGCCACTCCCTGAGTTAAAATATATTTAGTTCAGATTAAAGATGAACAATTTTGATAGTCGTTACGTTATTTTCTGGATTTTGCTTGCATAAATCTTTTTGCCGGCTTCAGCGAGGTCACACACTGTTCAATCATGATTATAAACAACCTGGTTTATAAGGGGGTGTTTGTGTCTGTACTGAGAACATCTTGTATAGTGTATTGAGGGTCTGTATTCTTGTTTATTTTTTGTTTAGAAGGCAAGAGTATCATCTGGGTCAAGTGCAACATATTGACAAAGATTCCACCTCACTTTCAGTCAGTGCTCATGGAAACAGATTGTTTTACAGAGGTCTGACCGAGGTGCAGATCGACACTGTGATCCTTATAGTAGTGGGTCAACTGAAAAGCCTCACATTGCAATACAGGTGGGAGGACCTAAGTCCATCTTCGAATTAAGAAGAGAGACTGTAACAAGCTACCAAAGACAATAGACATAATCAAGTGGGAAGAACTTGGCCCGAGTAGCCTAAACTAACAACAACTCTTGTTTAGTCCTGACAAAAGACCACCTTTCTAAACATTAACATTCTCATCTCTTTCATCTCAAATAAACAAGTCAAAATATTAAAAAATTCTTTCACTGTTGCTTCTTTCACTCAACTGAAATGTGACAGGTGGGCAGATAAATTAATCTTACTGACCTGAATGCTTTGTACAGGGGGCGATACCAGCACAGAAAAGAGCAAGGTGTGAACAGAATAAACCACAAAATGGACAGGCCAAATGTGGTTCCACCACCATCAACAATGAAAAATGCCAAACTCCCAAACACATTGAGCAGCAGCACTAGTGCATGAACTGGTGAGAAAAACAGAAAACAAATGACAGCAACATAAGTCAAGCAAATAAATGCAGCATGATGATGATGATTTGTCTTTTCGCTTCAAATGAGGCATAGGGCCACCAATGCCGCTGGCTCCTTAATATGAAGCCTCTATTTGAGCAAATGCAGTGTCAGTTCCAATAGCAATGCTTTTACAGTATAAGGTTGGCAGCCTCATGCACAACCCTTCTTAGTTACCTATTACAACATGCATGGAAGTACACGATGAGTAGGATTACTCTTTTTGTGTGCCCTGAAAAGGACATTTAGTGGCTGGTGGTTGTTGTCTTCCTCACATTAGATTAAGGTGGACCTGAGTCCTCCAGGTGGTTGTGCTATGCTTAGCTTAATGAGTGCCACTAACTACTACAGGGAAAACGTCGATATCTCACCTCGTTAGCCATGCTGCCATAAAAACAGTCCGTTTCCTGGAAGGACTACAAGGAAGTTGGAGTGAGGGTCATGGCCAGTATATTTTGCCTGACCAGATGTTAGTCTTCCTCCCCAGGAACCACTCATGTAAATGAGTTACAATGATTAAGCAAATGATAATGCGCTACCATAAAGTATGAAGACATTGTACAAGCATATTTTATTCTCTCCTCCTTTACAGCATATAAGTATTACCAGGAGTTTCTACCAGAGCTGAAATGTATTAATGAGGAGATACAACTGTCACTAGCCAATTTCCATGATTTACACATACATTTCAATTGCTCATTGACAGCTGAAAATACCACATCTTTAAAAATTTTCATTTAAATCATTTAGACTTGTTAGTCTCATCTATGTTGTTCTGTCCTGTTCGTTTACTTATAGGTTGTTATTTTGTACTTTTGGTTACCTAAAACTGAATAAGACTGGAAGATTTGCTTTACCTACATTACTTAATTTTAAATATTTGAGCACAATGGCTGTACTTCTTTTCTGCAAGTATAAGGTGATTGAATTGATGGAACTGTGGGTTTAGTCTTAGACGACCTGTACTTCTACAAGAGCAGATGCCCATGTGCAGGTCCCACCTCTGGCGTGAGCTAGATGTAGCCGGAGGAGAATTTCCTGCTTAGCGGACTAGGCTCGAGCAGCTTATTATTCCGCGGTGTTGGGACAAGTGCCACGGAGGGTGGTTAACTGATGACCTAGTCCATCTTAGACATAAAAACTAGAGTAAAATAGACCTGCTGTCTGTTAGACACAATCTATGCTGCTCTTAATAAATAACTTAAACATGGCCGGTCTTATGCCATGTCACATAGTTAGTCGCCTTTTATGGCAGTGGGTTTGCACTACAACTCTGAATTAGTTGTCATTCATCTCCTCCATAATCCTCATCTTGACTGCAATATGTTTAATGTCAATAATTTACAATACCATTTATTTAAAATATCTTTTGTTGAAATCAAATAGCAAGATAATTTTTTTTAAATAAAGTAAAGTTTTTAACCTCGATTACTTTACTATTGATGGTATGTAAAAATCCCACAATTTGACAATATACGAGTATGTATATTCACTAGTTTTGCTATGTACTTACAACCCCATAAGTAAAATGCAATCTTGACTATGCGTTGGAATTCTAGAGGTATATCCACACTGAAATCTTGGTAAAAGCAAGGTCCTATTGGACAAAACTTGGGCAAGGGGGGCCAGTTGTTTTCACGTTCTGGAAAATAAAAAAAATGCATGTCCTGCAATGCATAAGCATAAATCTTGACATTCATTAAAAAGTAAAAAATCTATTAACCAAGTGTAAAGTATAAAGCTTCAGGCACAAAATAAAAGGAGTGAAGCAGAGATGTGTGCTGTTCCCTGACCTGCTCTGTCTATACAGTGAATGTATCTTGCAATACATGGATTCAATGCTGACGGCACTGTGTTAATAGCGAAGAATGAGTCAGACTTACAAGAAATGGTTTACATGGTAGTTTTTCAAAGCGATAATAAAGGCCTCAGCTTAAATCAAAAGAAATCAGAAGTGATGGAAGTAACTAAGAAACATAACTCACCCGAAAGCTGGATAAAGGAAAACAAGACAGAATAGACAAGTAAACACATCCAAATACTTGGGCATCCACTCAACATCTGATAGAAGATGCAATAATAAACAAATTGCCCAGGCAAAATCAGCCTTTCAGAGTATGGTGGGAATTTTGAGCAACAAAACCCTATCACTGGAATTCAAAAAGAGAGTTCTTTGTTACTACATGGAACCAGTCTGACATACATTAGCGGGCCATGGTCAATCATCAGGCAAACACATGGATCATTGCAGGCAACGGAAATGTGGTTTTATAGAAAAATGAGAATTCCATAGACTGCAAAGAACGCTAATAAAGGGGTACTTGAAGAGAGACAAACACAAAACAGCTTATGGCAAAAATCAGGACACGGCAATCATACTTTTTCAGACATGTCATGTCAAGAGGTGGGTTGGAACACATAAGTGACAATGAGCAGAATTGTATGAAAGAGGACAGAGGGAGGCAGACAGAAAATATTGGACAGTTTGAAGGAAAGGCATTGGGGACAATCAACAGTGGAACTGATAAATGACACATGTGATAATAGGAGGTGGAGATACATGACAGTCAATGCCAACCGGCAGGGCACATGATGATCATGAAAGTATATAGCTAATTACTATGTGACGTTCTTTCTTTCTGTTGTTCATCCTGAAAATCACATGACAATAGTTAGTGAGGCTGCTATATCTGCACCTTACAGCCCTAACACATCAGTTTTCAGCACATTATTTTTGGGATCGGGTTCACTTCCTATTGGATCCCTATTCTCTTAACCCAGACTACACGAGCGCAGCCTGTTTCCAGCTACGATTCGCTGGCTGCTGTCAGCTCATTCACTGCTGCATCTTCGTTCCTAATGTGATGTAATTACAGATAAACCAACTTACTTCCACCATACTGTGCATTTTTCATCTCTTGTTCTTTCCGCTGTAATTCTGCTGCTTTTTTCTCCAGTTCCTGTGCAAAATATGACACTATTACAATTGATAAACACTTACATTCAATAAATGCACATACAATAACATTTTTCTTAGACATTACATCATGATGATGAATGTCATTGACATATTTGTAATAATACAAAAGAACAGTTCAGGATCTCCAAATCTGAGTTAATAGGTAAATGATCACTGGAACTAAAATGTTAGTGTGGCAATATGGAACATATGAAAACAGTCAATAAAAAAGCAAAGAGATAAAAATATAACTGAAACAAGCACAAATAGGAGAAGATCATTTTAGAGAAAATGAGATGCACACATTCTGATAAAGTCCCATAAAAAATCACCAGACATTCTTTTATATCAGAGATTCCAAAGTTGTTTTCTGTGGAACAGAAAAGGGTGATTGGTGTTTTAGTAAGGGATAAGAAATGCTAGAAATAAAACACTGCATTAAATACTATAAAAGATGCAAACTAGTTTTATTCCAAAAACGGAAACAGCAAAAGACTGAATAAATTACATTAGGGCTCAGAACAGAGATTGTAAAACGTGAAAAATAATCACAGCAAAAATGCATAAAATGAATTACAGAAAAAAAATATAAGTTTGTGTAGGCTAAACCAGAAATTTTAAAAAATCTAAAAAACGAAGTCCACCAAAAGACCAACAGGGAGTACTGAAACATTGTGTAGAATCTAGACATTGGATATGTATGCAAACAAAACGTGAATAGTTTTAGTTGCATACCACTCAACTGATATCCTCAAATGTAGTCCTCTTAAAAAGTTTTGGTACTTTCATCTATTGTTCGATACTCACTTAACACTTGCATGTTTATCAACCCGATTTTCACAGAGGGAACAAAGCTTCATCTCTGCTTTCCTTTGCTAGGTTGATTGTTGACAAATTCTCAAACTCAATACATTGCAAAATTGTTATGTTGTGTTTGTTGAAAGTCAGTCGTAATTTAATGAGTTAATTTAACTTTTGATGTCTCTTTGGTGGTGAGTTATAGTTGCTCTTCTTACATTCAGAGATGTACTTGAGAGAGTTGAGCAAACTCCTGATGTCTGTAGTGCAGTGTGAGGCTTCTTAGTATTCTCATGACTATTGGATTACAGCGTTGATCTCTACCTTGTTGAATAGACTGACTGATGTGACACCAGAGCCATATAAGGAAGTGAGGTGGGGGGGGGGGGGGGGGGGTGGGTGGGTGTGTCTAGATCAGCATGTTTCATCTGATCTTGATATTACTCTTTGCTCTCACAAAATTGTTACAAAAGGAAAACACTCATATAAACAAAACAAAAAATCTCCTGAATGGTTTGGAAAATTTGCATTAGCAACAGGCAATTGACTATATAGGTAAATGTGATTTCTCAGGTTTACTGTGGTCATATCCACATTAAACTTGTCCTCATGTTGCTTTTGGGCTGATTTGAGAACCCTGTTTCCTGTTTTACATGGTACATACAGACAATGAGAAAAACATGCAAGCCAAGTGATACTTGACATTTTGAATAAGATGCAGGCATACACAAAAATTGGAATCATTAACAGGGAAATAGAAATATACCCCTCAGTCAGGACAGGTTAAAAAAAGCTTAAAACACTGCATAGTCAAGGAACAGAATATTGAATGTGCTTTATTTGATGTATACCTACTCATTTTCCTTGCTACCATATCTTGTTTTGGGCCATATTCTTAAACTCTATACATGAAGATCCTATTGTTTTTGTAATGTTTTTTTTGAATAAGTTCACAAATTTAAAAACATTCATGTCAGTGCTTTGCAAAGACGTCAGCTTTGTGCCTAGAACAATGACTGAAAAGTTATACATTTTGTGTGAATGCGAGGCATGGCCTTCTCTTTCACTGTACTTCACCAGCTGTCTCCCTGTGGGCCCAAATCCAGCCCTAATCCCTGGCTGTATTGCTTGTTTTCATGTTCTTTGACACAGATCTTGTCATCTTACATGAAGAATATGATGGAAACATCTATTGGTGATGTCCCTAGTTTGAATGTGATACTCTTTATCCACGCCATGTTTCTGAATAGTAGGACGAACTGAATTTGCATAGATGTTGATCACAATTTAATAATATTTCCCTAAGATAATGGGTGCAGATATTTGAAAACAACTCTACCTTTGATAATCATGACATTAACAGCCTTTCCTAGCGATGTTGATAAAATACTATTTATTTTATCTAAGAAATTACCTAACCGTCAAATATTATATGCACATAGCTAAAACTGTCAAGGTCGCAGGAAATAACTTCCAATTATTATTTCTATGTTAAAATTAACTGTTTTATCGCGATATTGAGCTTAGCCTGGTTTAATAATGCAGCATCACATTGCCCTACATACAAGTCAGCTCCTTTAATATTATAATTAAAAATAAGGATGTTATAAGTTTAAAGACCAAAATCTCTCCAGGAGAAACACAATGCTTACTGCTGTATGTACCATACCCCCTGTTAATGTATGGTAATTAGTTTTGTTAGTCCCTCTAACAGCATTCTACATAAACATATGCAACAATAACATCTTAATATATCTATTTACAGACATGAACTGATCTTCCTACCCTCATAGAGGAGAAAGACTGCCTGTAACTCACAATGTCATCCCTCTTCTCTGCACACTTTTAAGACATCTTGAAAATATCTAAAGATAGCAGTAGACAGCTTGAAGTTATAGGAATCATCATATGTGCTTTCTTTGTTCCCTCGAATGCTGTCCAGGGATAATGAAATGATTGGAGACTGGGGAGCTGGAGTTAGATAACTGAGCCATAGCTGTATGTTTTTTTTATATCCAATTTGACCTTCAGTACCACTGCATCTTTGCATCAATTTTACTTGTCAATCAAATAATTGCTTTAAAAACAAGAAATAGTTTGTCCTGAAAACTATTAAATTGCTGCACATATTTCACCTTGTTTACACATGCATCATTTCTACATATATGACATAGATGATAAACAATTACGTCTTCTATGAGTCTAGCTCTGAGCCATCTTCTAGCATAAATGGCACTAAAAATGCACTATAAAAATAATTGTAGATTTAAATTTATTTTTTTTCCTCGCGTTCGCCTTATTTCTCTATTCCCCAAGGCGGGTATGCGTTGCACTAAGTTTTTATTTTGCGCCTGTCACCCCAGTGTATCCAACTTCAGCATGCATTTTATGTAAAGGTCTGCTTCCTCCTGTATTTTCTAAGGGTTTGCTTCCCCGGGGTAACGGCCGGTGCTGTGATGGGGATCGAACCCAGCACCTTCGAGTTGTGAGCCGTGCCACTTAACCACACTGCACCCTAGATTTAAATATGATTTCATCGTATAGGCCTAAGAAAGTAAGCATGCATCTGGGCAGAAGTAATTTTAAGAAATCAAATGCAACTAAATGCTTTAAAATGATAAACCAAGTTTTTTAATGAACTAAAGAGTAGCCTATGATATATGTCCATTATCCACACAGTGGGTTATCTGTGTTGCTACTGTTATTTTAAAACAATGCCTCTGCAGTATTTATAACACTGTTAATCCACCTTTTTCTTGATCTTTCGCTTACTCTAATGTCCTGCTATCTTGTGTCGTAGGCCCGCCTGGCGAGTAAGTTTGAAAGTATTCTTGTCCTTTATCAGAACCATTGAATTCTGTCTGTCAATATGACATGGATAGCTTATTTTATTTCATGTCAAATATTCTGGAGCTGAATACTCATTAAGTTAAAACCAAAAGAAATATGAAACCTAACCAAAATAATGCAAATGTATGACTAGAAAAGAGCTCTTCAAACTGAAAAATGTGTCAACAAGTTCAGACTATGCAAGCATTTGGACATGGGTTGTTTAATACAATGAAATAGCAAAATAATTGGTTCAGGAAAATTTAAGGAAAGGGTTGTTCAAAAGCGCAAAAGATAGACAAAATAAAACGCTGGGATGACAAAACAGACATGGATTACAAGGTTTGTCACTACAGCAGTTTTATCAAGCCAGCAAGTTGAATTAATTAAAACAAACTTTGAAATTTCAAATCAACCAACGACTAAATAAAAATGTATCTGTACATTATTTTTTTTACAGATTGACATTTTAAAATGTTTAAACAATTAACACAAAGAAACGGTAAGCAATATCTTATGAAAGATTTTGCAAAGCAGAAGCAAATTAAAATTTAAATAGTCTTTTAAAAAAAAACCAACCTTAAGAAAAACCAGAAATCGTTCGAATGGCATCAAAATTAGGCATCACATACTTAAACTATAGAACTTTCCACTTATCATCAGTTGCGTCCTATTTGAAATGTATTTATCTAATAAATAATTACTGGAATGGTTTTTATCAACTCATAATTTTACTACTCTGTATAAAGTCCAGAGCTATATAACAGAAGAAACACATTGCAGAAAGGCAACAATTAAAACAAATGGGAAGTAAGAAGACCAACACAGCATATAAAAACTGCGCAAGAAAAGTTAGAAGAGAAATAAGAAAAGATAAAAGAAGATACATAGTAGAAACATGTAAGGATATAGAAAACCTACAACAACAACAAGGCAGAGAAAGAGATTCATTCAAAGCAATAAGAACACTGACAAGGGAATTCCGTCCGGTTCCTCATGTCATAAATGACAAAGAGGATAACACATTAACAGAAACGAAAGACATACTGAATAGATGGAGAGAGTACTGCAGAACCATGTATGGATATAGCACAAAGCGCTCAGTTACAATCCTACCAAAGGATGAGAAAGAACCTGAACCAACATTGGAAGAAGTACGCTCTGCAATTAAAATCCTGAAAAAGGGAAAGTCCCCAGGATGCGATGATATCCCAGCAGAGCTAATACAAGCAGGAGGAGAGGCATGTGCTCGAGTCTATCACAAGCTGTGTAAACAGATATGGCACAGTGCAGAGTGGCCAGAAGCATGGAAGAAATCAATTTATATTCCCCTCCCCAAAAAAGGCTACCTGAAGATGTGCACGAACTACCAAACTATCGCACTGATCAGCCATGCTAGCAAGATACTCTTGCGAATCCTATTAAGGATAGAGAAAAGGTTTAAATCTGAAATTCACGTAGTCCAGGCAGGTTTTAGGAAAGACAGAGGGACCCGGGACCAAATATTAAATTTAAGGAATATCTATGAAAAATGTAGAGAGTTTAATGTAGACCTGTACACATGTTTCATTGATTACACTAAGGCCTTCGACACGGTAAAACATCAAAATCTGTGGAGAATCATGAAGGAAATAGGGTTTCCTTTGCATATAGTCCATCTCATTGAAACATTATACCAAGATCAACAAGTCGCTGTCCGAGTATCTGGGCAAACATCAGATTTTTTTGCAGCACAAAAGGGAGTCCGACAGGGATGTATCCTCTCACCTTATCTGTACAACATTTATGCGGAATGTATAATGAGAAATGTTCGAGAAGATGAGAACATTGAAAGTTTCGACCCATTTACGATTGGAGTGTACGAGATTCCAGAGTTACGATACGCAGATGACACAGTGATACTATCAAGAAGTGCGGAAGGGCTAGAGCAGCTACTTTCAGCTGTTAATGGACATAGTAAAGATCAAAATCTGTTCATAAACATAAACAAAACAAAGATAATGACCACCGATAAAACACAATGTCAGCATAAATTTACAGTGGGTGGTGAGGAAATAAATCAGGTTACACATTTTGAATATCTGGGCTCTAGAATTAACAAAAATGGTGACTGCTCGAAAGAAATCAGAAGAAGACTAGCTATGGCAATGCAGAGACTGAACAGCCTGAAGAAATTATGGCAGGGCACCAACAAAACGATAAAAGTAAAAGTCTTGAGAGCCTGTGTTTTTCCTGTGGCAGCTTATGGCTGTGAATCATGGAAGATTACCAAAACTTCTAGACAAAGAATCGAATCCTTCGAGTCAAAATGTTACAGAAAGATCCTCAGAATACCCTGGACAGAGAAAAGAACAAATGTAGACATTCGGCAAGAGTTGAGCATAGAGGAGAACTGGTTTATCAATTCCATTTTGGCTAGAAAATGCAAATACTTTGGTCACATCAAGAGACACAGCGGTCTTGAGAGAACGGTGATGGAAGGTATGGTGCCAGGCAAAAGAGGAAGGGGTAGACCAAGAAGACGATGGAACCAAGATATCCAGGACTGCCTGAGTATGACAGTGGCGGAAGCTGGTGTTTTGGCAAGGGAATGAGTTTCTTTCAGACAGACTGTGATGGGAGCGACATTCTACAAAGGACATGCTACATGATGATGTATAAAGAAGGTGTATAACAAATTATATATAATAGCCCTAGGTAATTTACCACCCATTGCAAGCAAGTAATATCAAGGCTGCAAAATATGTGATACCTTTGTTGAAATAAAATTAAGAAACGTTTTTAAAAATAAAATCTGTAACCTTTTCTGTTTACTAGTACCACAGGAAAAGTTAGAATTTTCTACTGACTTTATGCGGGGACAATGGTTTATCAAACGCATTACAATTGCTTTGTCCCTCCTCGGCTAGATCCCATATGATCTTATCGGTAATAATTTCTAGCGTAAATTGTTGTTGTTGCTATCCCATAGCTGTTGAGCAAGCCTGCTCTTGGCAGCCCAATGTCATATAAATACAGGTTTTCTTCAGTTTGTTGGTTATTGTTGGCAGTGCTTGTAAGAATCTTTTCTTCATGTCCCCAAGCGCCTTACACTCAATGAGTGGTTCAAGTGACTATTGACTCTGGTAGGTCCTGTTCGGAACTTAAAGATGAGACTTTGATCTCTTCTATGTAGTTTATTTATGTCATTGTTACTTTTTGGCTATGACATTTAGCTGAATACACTGCGACCTGTTGTTCCCGTTGTCCACCTGTTCATCTAGATTTCCAGAGTATTATTCTTACCAATTTATTTTACTCTGTGGTTACTGCAGGGTCTATCCAATTGTTGTTTCAAGGCTCTCGTTTTTTGCCAATCTATCAGCCATCTCGCTCCCTAGTAGCCCACTATGTCCAGGGATCCATTGCAAGGTGACATTTATCCTGTGGGCAGTGATGATGATGTTGATCGTTCTCTCACCAAGAATCTCCTTTTCTTTGTATGTGATGTTCTTCAGCATCTCCGAAACCGACTTGAAGTCACTAAAAATTACAAAATTCACCGGCAACAATTTGCCCAAGTCAAGCTGTTAGTGCAAAATTGGAACTGCTGTTTTTATAGCATCTGCCCCCGCTTCGTCATTTGAAAGGTTTTCGTAGCATGAATCACAAAACTCGTATATGGACCCATCCAGGTATTTCATATGGATACCATACCCTGCAAAAGAGGTAAAATTTGAATGCTGATCCATCCATATAGACCAGGACTGCCGATTTTGAGTAGCTAGAGACTATCTCTAAGGCACATGTCTTCAGGATATTAGGTGTAGTCTCCTTGGTGGCTGCCTTTTCTGTCAGGTGTGTTTAAATGACTGGCAGGCAAAGATTTTGCCACGGTGGTGGTCAAAAAACATATTTTCAATTTCTCTCTCCTTTGGTAGATGGTGAATATGACTTTTCTCTTCTGCTACGTTCAGTGAGGACAATTGCTTCAGTCTTCTCTTTTGCTTCTAAGTGTCTATTAGTACCCTTTTTGGGTGGTCTTTTTCTTGTATCTCTCTACCGCTTCCGTCAGTCCCCCCTTCCTCCTGATATCTAGCGGTTCTATGTTGGCCTCTACCTCGCACGTCACTGTGGGTGTTGATCTCTCTCTCACCCCCCCCCCCCCCCCCCCACAAATTAGCCCGAGAGCATGATTCTTCTGCACCCGATCAATAGATGAGATGCTATTTGTACTTACAGTGGTCTGTATAAGAAGGCTGTAGTCCATCACCAATCATACATAACCAAGGCATAGTTGCCGAAGAGTTTGTTTATCAGCTCCCCAATTTGTACTAGCAAGTCTTTTGATTAAGTTCAAACGCTTGGCTGCTTTACTTCTGACATTGCAGATGTGGCTGCCAAATTTCAACTGTCTGTCCAGTGTTACTCAAAGATAAACTGGGATATCCTCTATTACTATTAATTCCCCATATATTTTGATGTTAATGGATATCTTTGCTTCTTTATGACTGCGGGAGAAGATGGTGTATATGGTTTTCTGTGTATTTATCTTTAGTTTCCACAGTTTGCCAGTATACTGAAATTGTTAGTAGCGCTCTGTTGATCTTGGCTTTTGCCAAAATGGGATATTTCTTGGTGGTCCAAATGGCGAGATCATCAGCAAACAATGCTTTTGACACGTTTAGATGTCTAATGAGGTCATTTATGTAGATGAGGAAAAGGGTGCAGCTTAGAGGAGAGCCCTGTGGCAGTCCTTCTAACATTCTTTTACTTGATGTTGCACCTGCAAAGTTGGTATTTATGGTTCTGTTGGTCAAAAAGAGCTGTATCCATTTGATCATCTTCCTCCAGACTCTGTCATATGCCTGCTGTAGATCAATAAACACTGCTAGTGTGCTTTTTCCATCTTAGAATCCATCCATCACATGATGTGCAAACCTAAAGCGGTGTCACAGCCTGAACCCTGCCTGGTTTCTATCAAGGAGGTTTTTGCTTTCCAGTCACCAATATAGTCTGCTGTTTACCATTCTTTCAACCACTTTACCTAAACATGAAATAAGCGACACAGGTCTATAGCTTCCCGGTGTTCCTGGTTATTTCTCTTCCTTCAGTACGGGTTTGATAGTTGCTGATAGCCATATTGATGGCAACTGTCCTTCGTCCCATGTTCTGTTGATAAACCATAAAAGTACGTCTTTCGTCCTAATTTACTTATTATCTCATTGTTAACTTTATCTGGTCCTGGTGCATTATTTTTTGCCTGTTTCCTAATCGTCATACTCAGTTCTTGTGAAGTGAAATGATTTTTAAAGTCAACTATATTGGTGGAGCTGATGTTAAAGGAGTCCTTTAAAAATGCTTTATCTAGCAGTTTTGTTGGCTGCGCTATATTTACTCTAGCATAAAATATTTTTTAAATCTCAGCTTTCTTGGTGTTTGATACTATTTCATCCCCAGATTCTCTGGCCAGGGGCGTTGGGTTTGACTTTCTCTTGTTTGCTTCAAGGTTGCTCAGTAATCTCCACACCTTGTTCCCTTCTCTTTTTAGATCTAGCTTGCTAAAATTTTTTCTCCAAGTCTCCCACTTGCTTTGTTTAGTGACATATCTTACTTTTGCTGTCCATCTATTATACTCGTTTTATTTAGGGTATTTGGAGATTTTTCTACCTTCTTCCTGGTCTCTCTCCTCTCTTTGACAGCTGCCTCCAGTTCTGTGTTCCAGTATGGTTTATATTTCCTGTACATCCGCTGTGGGATGCATTTCCTTGTAGCTGTTGAAATGGTGGCACATATAAGTTGTATTGATGTCATCATTATTACTTATTTGACTAAACCCAGCATCAGTTTCCCGGCCATAACAGTCCCAGCTAGCCTTTCTGGAATTCCATGATGGTTTTCTCCGAACTATCCTATCCCTCTGCAGTGTTTCAATAATTGTTAGGATCGGACGATGACCGCTTCCAACATCGTCCAAGACTTTAATGGTAGTGTTATCTACCAAGTCAGCTGATACAAGTGTCAGATCGGGCCGGCTGGTTGTACCGTGTACTCTGTGCAAAAGGGTTGGCAGGGTTTCCAGACTCTGGAGCAGTGTAAGATTAGTACCATTACACAACTCTTCAATTCCCAGGCCTCTATTATTAAACTGGCGGTATCCAAGATTTGGCATATTGGCATTGAAATCTTCCACCAGCACTGTTTTCTTTGACAAAAGGATCAAATTCAAGTAGACACGTTTGGAACATTGGAGGACAGTAAAAGTTATGGAGTTTCTATTTTGTGTTATCTTTGCTCCATAACTTTATTGTTTGATGGTCAATATCATCCACAGGATTGTTGGTTACAATGGCTCGTGTATCATTCCTGACCAGGGTCATAATGCCCTGGCACTTGTTGTATTTGCACTTATACTGTTAACTTATGATGTTAACTTAATGTCTTTATACTGGTTTAGAAAACTCTGCAGAGTCTGTATACAACCAGTTTCATTTACATTACCTTGCTATAAAAGCTATGCACATCCAATTTATTCTTAAATGCATTAACTGTCCCTGTCTCTACTACCTCCCGTGGCAATGCATTCCAAGCATTCACCACTCTCTGACTAAAAAATAATATTTCCTAATATCTAATCTGGACCTTTCTTTAGTTAATTTGTAGCTATGCCCTCTTGTTCTTGTGGGTGGCTGTATTTAAAAAAAACTTGTTATAGTCTAATTTATCCATTCCTCTGATCATCTTATAAACCTGTATTAAGTCACCTCAAATTAATTTGTCTTTGTAGAAGTATTGTTTTCTTAAGTAGAGCTATATGGATGTGATGGTCTTGTAGTGTTTTGGTTGTCAGCTCAGTTGCCTGTTTTGTAATCTGGCAATGTTAAGCTGTAGTATGTTAAGGTCCCCCCTTGCTAACTTCTCGCACAGAGCAGGGGAATTATCTGTTGTACGGCCTTGGTAACCGAGGCGACTCCCGAGCTTGTTTGAAGAATGTTTATTGTTTCCTGGCAGTATTGGGTGTTTAGCTGCAGACTTCTGCCTCCCAAAGAGCACACTGGGTGTGCCTTTCTCTATGGGTGATTGATGTATTTGGCTTTGCCATTTCCTTCCTTGATCATTTGGAGGTTCGCTGTGTCGATGCGGTTTCAGGTAGGGTTCACAGAATGCATTTCCTGCTAGCCACAGGTGCTCCCGTTGCAGATCACACTTCTTTATTCTGTATTTAGGCTTTTTTTCCCCATGGCTGTGTCACGTCCTGCTCACTATGCCTTCACGATCTCCCCACCCTTCCCATGCCACAACAGCTCCTACTTTCCAATGAGGTCCAATGGCTCCGCCCGACCGCTACACCCTTAGAGTCAGAGGGCAGTCCGATGGTAGTGCAATGTCAGATCACCCGGTGCTCTCGCTGCAGCTGGGATGTTGGGCTAGGCCCAGATACTCTCTGGGTGCCTCTACCATTATTGGATCCTTGGTAGAGGTATTGTAGGTTGGATAGAGAAAAGTTGTGTAGAAAGACAGATGAGAACATTTAACCCATGGATGGGGTTTGGGTTGGTAACAGCCAGAGCATATTCCACTCGTAGGTGGGTACTGCGCTGTCCCCTTAAGGGTCCCCAAACTGCTCCCCGCCTGGTTATACCATCAGGTACTCGGTCGCCCCCATAGCAAACTCAGTAAACAACAGGGTCACCCACGAGAAGGTGTTGGATGGACACGTTTGTGCAGGAGACCCCCTATGCAGCTTCCACAGCGAGCACTGCACCCTGGATGTGAAAGGCTGTGGATTCGCATCGGCAACCATTTTATGTAGGCAGGACATTGTGTCCAGACCCTACATCAACCCCTATATGTAAATAAAATGTCTAACCTAATTCACTAACAGTTGCAATAATAAACCTTAAATAACATACAGACCCTAGAAGTTATAACAAGTAACCTTTTACATTGCATAAATTAATAGTTTCTAAAACGAAACAGTCACCAACAAGTCTAACCAGAAACAAAAATAACACTAACACAGTTACATGGATTATTTTTATAAAAAAGGCCATTTTCACAATTATTCTAACAATTAACAAAGCAATACAAACACACACATATAATACAAATTACAACAGATACGCTAGAAACACAATATGAATAAGATTTCTAATTCAATATATACACGACGATATAAATAACACACTTTTCTAACATGTATCCTTATGTACAATGCAAATGAACTTACAAATGTAACAAAGAAACATTTTAACTAATAAATCACTAAACATCTTAAAATGTAGATAGAACTTTCATATAAATCTCTAACCTCTACAGACAATGGTAGAAAAGTTGTGACTAAGTCTTCTTTTTGTATTTTGTTCACTTCAGCTGGAGTATAGGGCCATCACTACAGATGACCTCCTTTAGGAAGCCTGTGCCAAAGCACTTTGTCTGATTTTGCAGTGGTAATTTCTGCAGTAATTTGTTTTATGTGACGAGGTAGCATGATTCATGCACAACTCTCTTAAGCTGCCTTACGATATGCATTTAAGTGCAGTTGTTCTATTCTTTCCTCCCTAGTAATGGGTCATGGGATCTACTCTGGAAGAGTGACAAGTAAGAATATATTTCTGATTTTGTGTGCGGGAAAATGCAATTTATGTTAAAACAGGTTAAACAAATTATTCTTTCTTTTTAATACCACAACAAAGGACACATTATATTTACTTACAATCAGAAAATTGCATTATCTATTGTATAGTCTGCCAAATCTGGGAAACATAGCATATGACTGCAAGGAGCGACACGAGTGTTTAGCGTGGGGATTTAAAGAATACTGCAACTAACCTCTCCCATGTCTGTGAAAACATTCTTATCTGCATCCAATAGTTTCTGTGGCTAATGAGAGGTATGTTATTTATTAAAATAGTAATAAATTTAAAAACAATATTATTTATTAGACTCTTTTATACGTTCAATTTTTTCACTAAGAATGAATAAAATGAACACTAACTTTTAAAGAGGCTACTTAATCCAGACTAAAAATTTTTTTTTAACAACTAAAATACATTAAAAGAAATAAAAATGGAATTTCTATTTTCTCATGATGTTACATCAATTACAAAGTGACAGAGAGCCCTAAAGCTTGTGCAAATATTCCTACCCATGCATTGTCTTCAAGCATTATGTTACAAAATTGACTTTAAAGTCACTTTCAAAGCCCACAGATCTGATAATGAACTCTTAATAAAATTCTTTACAACAATTTTTAAAAAAAAAGAAAAAAGAAAAGAACAGCTCATGTCCAAAACAAAAAGAAAAGAAATGAAACTATAATGAAAAAGCTGAAAACAAAACAGTGTAATGTCTTGGAACACGAAGAAGTATGTAAGAAATACAAATATGACTTACTTCCTGCCGTCTCTGTAACTCACTAGTGTCAACTTTCTGGGCACTAGTTTGAGTGTATGGTGGAGGGGCTTCAGATGGAGTCATGATAGCAGGTTGAGTCTGAGCTGGCCTAGGGGCTGGAACGCCACCAACACCCTGGAATTGCACATAATTATTGAGTCAATATCAAGAAGACTAGCAGAGACACGCAGAACATCTGCCTGCGCTGAACTGTACAATACAAAAGATACAACAGCAGTTTAACAATTAAAGGCTTCCCCCTTCTCGCAACACCCCCCTTTCCCCACACATATATTTCAATTTAATTCCAACCTGGTTTGCAGGGTGTGTCTTATTTCCATCTGCAAAAGGATTGAAGTCATCTAATGCTCCTTGTTGTCCTGGTCTAGTTGCTTGCTGCACTGAAGAATCCTGCTCAGAGAAACAATTTAGCAATATTATAATGAGATACAACAAATCAGTATGATTAATTTATAATTATTTAATTAGCTAAATATGCCTATTCATTTAAAAAAGTGTGTGGGTATACGTTTTCATCACTTAAGATTTACCACAGTGCAAAAAAAATAATGACAATTTAAATTACCTTTGATAAGCTATGTGATAGTGTAGACCATGAGTGTCCACTGGACCCTCAATTGTAGGTCCGGAAACCGCAATTCCCCAAGAATATTAAATAAAAATATATATCACAAAATAGAGTAGCAAGAGTGATGCCGGGGCCTGAGAGGGGAACAAAGAACAGTAACACTATAAACCCACCCATATATCATAAGAAGCGATTAAGTAGAGTTGGGCATGGAGCCAACTATTTCATTCTGTAGAAATCATGGATAACAACCTGAGACTATAACAAAGATTAAGGAAAGAAAAATGAAGAATGTAGGTTTAAACAGAAACAAAACCAGAAACACTAAAGCAAGGGCTCGGGAAATATACATGGAGGCCAACAGAGAAATCAAAAAGAGTGTCAGAAGAGACAAGAGAATATATAGATGAGTTGCCAAGAAAGGCAGAGGAAGCTGCAGCAAAAGGAACTATAAAAGATCTGCACAACAACACTAAGAAACTAACAGGGACTCCTAGACTAATAAGCAAGCAAATGGCTTTATTAAAGATTATGTAGGAATGTGAACAGCAACATAAGCATATGATCATAAGCATATGAAAGGGTGGGCAGAACATTTAGAACTTTTAAATAGACCAACTGCACAGGATCGTCAAGACATTCATTTGCAGAAATGAAGCCACAAGTTATTTGCGAGATAAAAAGAAGAAATCAAGACTGCTAAAATGCTTTTGAGAGATTGTAAAGCCACACTTCAACAGAGACATTATACACACTACTTGGTAGTGTCTGAGAAAGAGAAGAAATACCAACAGACTTGAAAGATGGCATACCTGCAACAGTAAAAATTATAGAGGAATAATATTATCAGTGCATTAGAAAACATTGAACAGTATTATACATATTTAATTTGGCTGACAACTCAACTATTTATACGATCAACATTCAATCGAATTGTTTTAAAACAGCTAGGAAAATGTGGCAGTAATGACTCCTGGGTACTTCAAAATTAGAAGGAAGAAATTACTAAATGATGACACCTGGGATCAATACACAAAAGGATAAAAATGCAAAACTAAACCTCCTTGCAGTGGACACACATGTTACATATGAGTCATGTTTTAAAAAAAAAAAATATGACTCACTAAACATACTAGTGAAATCAAGTGCTCGCAGAGACAAAAGACAGTACATCAATAACCTGACAATTTCAGCTGAAACCGCAGCGAAAACAAGCACCGACTGCTGCAAATATCCTAATCAGAAATAAACAGGGTATGCTCCTTACTTTAGAAAAAGAGCAGATGGAGCGTTGGACAGAGCATTTCATAGAGGTAATGAACAGACCGCAAACCCATGCAACCCTCGACTTTGTACATGAAACAATCATACCTATCTTAAAAGTATCTAGCGATGAGGAGATTAAGCTAGCTATTGGCAAACTCAAGAATTTCAAAGCGGAAAATTACAGAAATCAAAGAAATTACAGGAGAAATGCTAAAAGTAGCAGATGATGCTGTTCTTAGACACTTGTTATCATCATATATAAGTGTGGAGTGATGAAAATCTACCCTAGCAATGAAAAAGATTAAATTATTGTTAAAATATCACAGATAAGGTGACATCGGATTGCAACAACTGGCGAGGTATTACACTCTAATCGGTTCCTTGAAAAGTACTTTGCAGTATGATGATGGAAAAACTCAGGGATAATATAGGCATAAGATTGTGGTCTCAGTTTAATCAGAGCAGCCATGGTCATCAGTGTTCTTGCATGAAACTCAGCTCTGGAACCTCCTGCATTCATCATTACTCCCAGGTATTTGAACTGTTTAACACATTGCAATGGTTCGTCTCTGATCGCAGTCAGACTTGTAAGACCTTTGGGGCATTTACCATGATCTTACTCTTCTATGTACTAATTTCCATTCCAAATTTCTTAATTGCATTGTCATGATTTGAGATTAAACTCGCAAGGTGTAGCTACCTTCCAGCCAAACCAGTAATCTCATTAGAAAATTGGAGATTGGTGAGTATATGTCCACCTATGCTGGCACTACCCACGTAATCCCCCACAGCTTCGGATATGCCATATTTCAGTAAAATATTTGTATGTGAAGAATCACTCCTCAGTTATCCTATTATGGAAGATTGCACTGGTGGCTTGGAAGTAGAGTTTCTCAATGATGTAGGTAACCCATTCACACATTTTTGCAAAGTTACCCATACGATCTCATGCCTGACCCCATCAAAAGCTTTTGTTAAAGTTAACAAAGACTTGGTATAGCTTTGGTTATGCTGAAGGTATTTTTCATTGAGCAGACAGGTTGAAAATTTGTTAAATTGTTCTTTTTGTTCGAGTTTTGTTAATGCTGGAAAGGAACCTAGTCTCTACCAGTATGTAATTGTAGTCTTTTTGGTTATGGTGTTTCATATTGGGAAAGTGCCTTGCATCTCTTCTATACATCTTGTGGTTCCCCAGCTTGTTTGCAAGCTACAAGGTGATTGTATTCAGCAAATTATAGTAATCAGGCAGTAAATTACTAATTCATGTTTATGTTTTAATTCCTCAAAATACTATACATTGGAGTGAATGCAAGAGCTAAACTTATGTAATTTTAGATAGCACAATATTGGTCATCCAAGAAGGAAACAGTGTAATGTTATTTATTACTAAATGGCAATGAAAGTAATAATGACTAAGAACAAGAATCATTAAAAATGGATTTGTCTTAGGCGTATGAGTCTTACTCTTAGTCTTATCATATGCAGGACAGTTTGAGAGTCAGTGTGAGTGCAGTGAGTAGTGACTGACACATTTGGGGGAGTCAGTAAGCACACCAGGACTATAATAATGTTGGCATATTTAGCTGTGGTTGTGAATAATTACACAACAACAGTAATACTTTCCATAGCAACAGTATTTCAATGTGTAGTATACTAAAGGTACTTAATTAAAATATCAAACTATTCGTCTCATTCACATTTGATTAAATGTACAGTATACGCAGCCATTTTGAATATTATTAGTTTTGGGAGTATGCACTCAAAACTCAATCGATGTTACGTTACTGACTAAATAACTTTGCTTGCTTGTTCTTGTGTTAATTAAGTCAAGTACCTTATACTTATTTGTCTAAATAAACAGACGACACTGTGAGTTTGTATGTTGTGTAAATAGACGTGTTCGTTACATCTGATCACACAAAATGTTGCAGCCGGCAGTCTACTTTCTATAGTCATACTGTTTTATTAGTCTGCTATATTCTGGCGTTATTCATTTTGGGATAAATCCGAAATACATATATAAAAATGTACAACTTTTTTGGGTCTGTTGACATTCATATATTAAGTTCTTAAAGGTATCATGAACATACATTGTTGATGTGCTGTTGTATTGTACTGACAAGTTGTGTAAATTAATCAGTCTTGACTCGTGAGTGTCAGGACTGCTAGTGCTAAAAACACTAAAATTGTTATCAACCTTCGACAGTAATAACAACAATTGTAACTCACCGAAAATGGGCTTTGCTGACTACGTGGATCAGCAAATGGATTGGCGTCAAAATTTGACATTTTAATAATCTGACAACCTGTTATCAATGAATGAAACACAATCTAACTAAATGCGACTTGCGTTTACCTCATCGCAAACATTATTTATCGGAAGTAGGAAGATTATCTATGCCGCATGCGCAACAGTCACGGTCACATGAAATGACGTCTTCTGCTTGTTATGGAGTGCTGCTCTTCGCACGTAGCCGTTCAAATATTTTTACTTTACATCTCCTTCCTCATTTTCAAGAGCGGAGGCGAGGTAATTCAAATGTAAACAAATAAAAAATTAATTTACATATGTATTACTGAGATATCGCGTCGGAACAGAAACAAAATGAAACTTCTATAAGGGTATAAGGGACAAAAAAATAGCACACACGAAAACATTAAGAAATCACAATCAAAACGAATACGATTCGAGTGTATCGGATTGGACTTTATAGTCATATATGGTCATATCTGAATCTGTCACCATCTTCACTCGCAATGGCCAACTATTATTATGTGATAGCTAGTTTGACTTTTTTTCTTAGCTGATCTGTTTTCTTTATCTTCTATTTCTGTAATACTCCTTATAATACTTTTAAAAAATACAACACACACGGAAACCAGTGATATAACATTACCAGACAAGCTCTGTTAAGGAATCCACAAGACAAAAGAAGTAGTAGAAGGCAGAGAGACTCATGAAAGATAGAACTGGAAGCAAATGTAAAGGCAACAAACATGATGTTGATTTTCATACTGTAATCCTTACAGGCGTCATTAAGATTGTTGATATGTTCCTGCAGTTGTTCCTCCGAGGTTGCTATTATTGCTTGGTTATCAGCAAAGAGATGTTCATTTACGTGTTCATTGATGTTTCCCTCTCTAATGTTGGCTCTTTTACATATTGCGTGTATATATGGGATAAACAGTAAAAGTGATAATACACTACCTTGCTACCGGTCCTAATATGACATTTCTCTGAATGGCCTGCGTGTTTTCTTACTGTACATTGGCTATTCACATAACGACTTTTAAACATATTGGCCAAATGTTTATGTACTCCATAACGTTCTAATGTTGTCCACAATTGGTATCTATTCACTCAATCGAGTGCCTTCTATTGGCCCACGAAAACAACATGTAGTGTCAGACGGTACTCTATTGTTTTCTCCGCTGGTTGTCTGAGCACGAACATTGCATATGTACAGCTCGTTTTTCTTAAATTCCATCTGTGATTCGCTTCTTCTTCTTCTTCTTCTTCTTCTTCTTCTTCTTCTTCTTCTTCTTCTTCTTCTACGCTCGTTCTCGATCTCCCGTTACCAAGTCCTGAACAGGGCTTTGCAAGTAGCAGGATGTAGTCCGTAGAACGGAATGCGTTGTGTCGCTAGTTTACAGTTTGACTGCGATATTTGCACCTTTTGGTCCGGCAGCTGTACTTCGCTAAGTTGCGGTTCTATGATTGGGCGTGATCTTGTTTCCAGTATTTTACAGAATATCTTTCCAGTATGGCTAAGCAATAATATTCACCTTTATTTTGTGCAGTCTTTTTTGCCGCCCTCTTTTCCCATATAGGGAGTATTGTTTCACTTCTCCAGTCTTCTGGTGTTTCTTGTTTAATTCACACTATTCTATACTATTCTATCCGTATTCTATAAAATAGTTCTATGTCTTACAACAAAGTATCTTCCATTTTTGTATGTGGACTTGTTGTATATCCCTCCTCTCACTTCATAAACCACGCGAGTTTTAAACAATAACAAACAGTATGATAAATTCTATTGATATGTCTAATTCGTGGTTTTGCTTCTTGTAATGAGCGCGTGGTGTAGGGGTGCAAATCGAATGCAATCTTGGTTTACAAACCCATCATGGATTCGAGATCACGTGGTGCTTAGTTTGACTGGGCATGTCGGGTAATTTTCAGAGAAATAAATCCCGTGTCTGTCAAACTGGACACGGCGGGATTCGAGCGCGATGCGTTGGGACTGTGAAACAGATATTTCACTCTAGGCCCCGCTGTCTCTCCCACGGGCAGAAAGGATAGCCAAACTACAGTACCGCAAAACTGCCATAGTGGAATGTATACATGCATTCACACACTGGCCAATACGTCCGGATTTAATTTAAAAGACTACTGTCTGAGGTTGAAAGGGCCTGCCGTCGCCAGCAGAATCAAGAAAGGCAAATCTTTAACAAAACATAAAAAATGTTTCCTGACTGAATGGATTTGTTTTCTAGCTCTTCCTCTTGTTTCAGTTCCCATCGTAAAAGACCACAAGTTTCAAATAGTCCTTCACCTATTAAATGTCTATGAATGTATTTTTACCTGACTGAATAGTCCTTCACCTATTAAATGTCTATGAATGTATTTTTACCTGACTGAATAGTCCTTCACCTATTAAATGTCTATGAATGTATTTTTACCTGACTGAATAGTCCTTCACCAATTAAATGTCTATGAATGTATTTTTACCTGACTGAATAGTCCTTCACCTATTAAATGTCTATGAATGTATTTTTTACCTGACTGAATAGTCCTTCACCTATTAAATGTCTATGAATGTATTTTTACCTGACTGAATAGTCCTTCACCTATTAAATGTCTATGAATGTATTTTTTACCTGACTGAATAGTCCTTCACCTATTAAATATCTATGAATGTATTTTTACCTTACTGAATAGTCCTTCACCTATTAAATGTCTATGAATGTATTTTTACCTGACTGAATAGTCCTTCACCTATTAAATGTCTATGAATGTATTTTTACCTTACTGAATAGTCCTTCACCTATTAAATGTCTATGAATGTATTTTTACCTGACTGAATAGTCCTTCACCTATTAAATGTATATGAATGTATTTTTTACCTGACTGAATAGTCCTTCACCTATTAAATGTCTATGAATGTATTTTTACCTGACTGAGTCTCTCTCGTATCTCGTAGCTGTTGGTCTAACTTTTCTTATACTATCTCAATATCATCACCATTATGGAGTGCATAACACTGTATGATGGAGGGGGGGGGGGGTGTGACTTAGTCTGAGTGGGATTCTAGGAAACTGACCACATCAGTTCTGCTCTATCCCACACCTCGCATTTACTAGCCCCGTTTGCGCTGCTTACGTGGACTTCAGGTGGCATTCTATTCGGTGGACAGATCGGCGATGGGGAAAGCCATGCAAGGCAACTCCGCTTCTAGACTTGATTAAAGTGTTGTATACGAATACCGGTGCTAGAATCCGTCTCGGGGGCACTGTCTCTGAAAGATTCCCAACATCTACGGGGGTCAGATAGAGCTGCGTCCTTGCTCCCGATCTCTTCTGTCGGGCTGTCGACTGGCTCCTGGACCATGGAATCACTATCAACCAAACGTGCATCACTGACCTCGTCTACGCGGATGGCAAAGACCGTCTAAGCCCGGATAGCACAGCGATGCAACAGTCTCTAGAGTATCTGGATAGCACAGCTCAAAATATGGGACTATTAATCTCATGGACGAAGACCAAAATTCAGTATCTTGGCTCTGATACAAGGTCCCAGAACATAGCAGTTCGCGGTCACACGTGTAGAACAATTGTAGATTATCCCTGAGTTCAAAGCTGCGTATTTACCAGTCGTGTGTGATTTCAGTGCTAATGTATGGAGCTGAAACCTGGACTGATGAAAAAGGGCATTTCAAGACTCGAGTCCTTTCATATGCGGAATCTCGACTAAAACTGACCTCCCAACTGTATCAGAAGTCCTGGACCGTCGTCGGATTTCCCTTTTTGGACATGTCGTCCGACTGGATCAGGAAGTTCCAGCTCACCAGATCCTTCTTAGGGCAGTTCAAAGTGCTAAGCAAATCCAACCAGCTGGCTGGAAGTGCAGGAGAGGCCATCCCCGAAACACGTGGCTTCAACATATAGCAACTCACCCACCCCTTCCCCCTCTCCCTGCTATAGACGAGGTATAGCAGAGCACCGTTGGGACTGGGCATGGTGGTATTCGGTAGGCGCAACTGACCTCAGATGCCTAGGCGAAGATTATTAGTATTTGTATTGTGTCTTAGTCTTCTTGCTCTTGTTCTTCTTCTTCTTGTTCTTCTTCTTCTTGTTCTTGTTCTTGTTCTTCTTCTTCTTCTTCGTTCTCAATCTCCAGCTACCAAACCCTGAAAGTGCTTAAGTAGCAGAATGTAGTCCAGAGAACGGAATGCGTTGTGTCGTAGTTTACAGCTTGACTGCGCTATTTGGACCTTTCGGTCCAACACATCCGATTTCAGCAAGCATCTTTTGATCCCTTCTCCTTAGCCAGTCTACCCTGCTGCAGCCTGTTATCCAGGATCACCGCGTGGAGGTGTAGAAGGGTCTTGGCAGCTCTGGTTCGCTGGCCCTGACGCTAGCAGTCAGCTATGGGTCGCTGACCACTGCAGCTCATGTGCTGCTCAGCATCTTTATCCCGTGTATTAGTCTGACTCTTGGCTTTTAGTTTTAGTATTGCCTTCATGGAGCTGACAATCTGAACATGTAATGCGTGGTGACTGACAACAATAACGCCAACTCCACCGATGTGATATTGGCCTTCTCCAGCCCCAAAATGGATTTCGTTCCCAACATCAAGACCTTTAAGAAGCGAGTCGGCCTGAGCAAGAGTTTCGCGAGTAAGTTATGTACTTGTAATTATGATGTATATAACTTTCCAATAATTGGTGGTGTCTGGGTAGTCAAAGTTCTATCTTTAGATTGTAAGATATTGTTATAAATTTGTTTCCAGCACGTCTTGCCTGGGGTGACCCGGTATATTTGCCCTACATTTGTGAAAGTCTGACTGGTCGACCTATGCAACCCTCTTGCCGCAAAGGATCTTGGTTAGCTCTTCAATCTCGACACTTTTCGGTTGACAAAGTTGTAAAAGGATATCTTACTAAAAATTTAACAACGTGAAGCAGCGAAGAAGAAAACTGGTAATCCTACTTCAGACAAACCGGAAACTTAGTTTAGTGGTCACTAACACTTCACCCCCGATGAGAGTGTCTGTCTAGTGTGTCTGCTTTAACCTTCTTGAATATGCACCCCCCTCCCCTTTTCTACATCATAAAACATACAACATTTACAGCTTTTTAGTACAACTTTTTAGTGTATGCATACTTAATTTATTTACCTGCTGTCCAATGCCCAATTAATCTTAAACCATTTAGTTATACATTTAATTTATACTGTTCTTAGTGCTGTGCAGTGGAACATTCGGCTTGGGCTTCTTTGCTAGAGTGAGAGGACAGGTCGCTGCTGAGCGAAGTATACATGTCAATAGCCTCCAGTTTCTGAATGGAGACGGAAGCAGTGATCAGCACTGAAATGGATATCTGAGACTTCTATAACAAGGACAGTCATCTTGACAGACGCGCAAACCGTACTTTAGAAGGTACAGAAGGGATGGCTTAGGTACGAGTGGATTGCAGCTGTTAAGGTCTCAAACCTCCAGAAGTTGACATGGATCTACTGTCCTGTTCATACTGGGCATCAGGGCAATGAAAGAGCTGACATCATGGCTTCACAAGCTTCTATCGTGGGCACATTAATGATGGATAGAGGTGACATTATGAAATCAAGCAATGGCCGCCTGTAAGATGAGGACACCGCAATAGATGAAGCAGCAATCCACAGGCTGCAAAGTTTCGACATTAAACGAGGTTCGAGCGGAGTATGGCTGGCACATGAGAAGACAGAACAGGAGAGTGTACAACCAACGAGCTACAGGGACCATCAACATCCACACCCTTCGCCATTTGCTGAGAGGGACTGAGTACCTATGGGTATGCCCGGTTTGCGGTGACGTCTATTCTTAGAAACAGAAACAGTCTTAGTCGACCCGTACTTCTACAGGGGCGGATGCCCTTGTGCAGGTCTCAGCCCTGGCGTGAGCTGGATGTAGTCAGGAGGATGATTTCCTGCTTAACTGGCTAGGCTCGAGCAGCTTAGTAATCCGCTGCGCTGAGCCAAGTGCCGCGCAGGGTCGTTAACCGATGTGCAAGTCCATTTAAATAGACTCAAACACTAGAGCAAAGTAGACCCGAAGTCTGTTAGGCGCCATCTGTGCTATTTTAACAAACCACCTAACCATTGCTGGTGTTATGCCATGTCACACAGTTAGTCGCCTCTTACAACATGCTCAATGGGAGGCAGTGGTGCTATTCTTGTCCTTGACATACACAAAGACCCCGACGGACCACTCGGGACTTTTATAATGTTTTTACATACGATAGTGTCGTAAAATGACATCTCTGTTACCATTAGTGCTCTCTTTGTTAGTTGTTGACTATTATGGAAAAGGGGCGAGAAATAAATTAATTTCGCCATACATCGTTTTTTTCAATGGAGTAATTAATGTATTATAATATTGTTATTTTTATTATTATCATTATTATTATTATTATTATTATTACAACAATAATAACAACAGCAACTATTACTTTTATTACTACTGCAACAACAACTACTACTACTATTGGTACTTGTGCGTTAATTCACCCACGGATTATAATAGGTCAAATTTAGTAGAATGTAGTCACACGAAGCACCATACTTTTCAATTCGCGCGTCTTCAATTCGCGCGGTAAACCAATGGCCATGTCATTCTCAGATCTAACACCCTACGTGGAAGATGGATTTATTGCAGTTGTCACACTTGACACGCAAGAGAATAAATTGTGTCCAGTTTTTTATATACACCGTCAGACTGTGTGCTAAAAATCATGTTATGAATTTGTCTCTCACAGTTCGCCAAGATCGTTAGAGATATCGCACATGTCAGCAGGACATTCCTGTTCGTTCTGGCACATGGTTAGAGGGCACCTAACCCTAACCCTAGCCCTAACCAAAACGGAACACACAGACACATGATAGATTCCTACATGTGTGAGTTTCTGTGGCGACATCGGAATAAAGTCCGTCGTTAGACCCGTTCGACAATATTCTGCAGGACATCACAGTATGTTGGCCTCCTCTTTAAATTGTGCAGCTACGAACGAACAACATGTGTATGTCCTGATAGCTTCACCGATCCTTGGTAATCTGTTCCCCTCACGGCCCTTTTCAGGGCCCACAAAACCCACAAACCAGCATCAAGGCCCTTTTAGGGCCCACAAACAAAAACAAACAACAAAACTGCACCCAACAAAACTGCACCCTGATAGCAAGACACTTACAATTATTTTTGTACGGAAACCCGTGTGGTCATTGAATGGCATAAAATTTCAGAATGGGTGAATTAACGCACAAGAACCCTACTATTACCTACTTTCTTATCTACTTACCTAACTATCTACCTACTTACCTACCTACCTACCTACATACCTACCGATCTGCCTACCTACATACCTTCCTAGTTACTTAATTACTTAATTAGTCGCTCCTCTTCTACCGCGTGGATTTGAAGTGCGACCGGAAAGAGCGCCAGCCGTTAATGTCCGCTGTCTTCCTTTTGACCAACTAGTTCACGATCTCTTATAGACTGTCTTATGTTATTATCCCTGCGGACTTTGAGTTCTCTTAGGAGTCTGGATCATTGACTCTTTGCTTCCCATGACTGCAGTGGAAACCGATTTTCATTCCCTCTGCAGACATGCCCGAACCATCGAAGTTGAGATTACTCCGCTCGAGTAAGCAAGGGTTGGTTTTCGTGATCATGTTGCATTGTATGATTGCGGACATTGTCCTTTACTTGGTCCACTTGGATATTTCATTTCTAACTCTTGCTGTGGGTTTTTCTGGGTTGTTGTCATTGCTCATGACTCACATTTATAAGTAAAAACTCGTAGATTGACTGGTATAACGGTATGCTGATTTTCGTACTTACGTCCCTTTTGCTGAGGAATTCTTCATCTATAACACGACACAGTTTACCAGCTGCTGCCTTTCTTATTTAATACTTCTCTTCTAGTATTTGAAAGTATTTGAACTGCTTGACCTGTTCCATAGGCTGTTCGCTGAGAGAAACCTGATGTCTTCTCTTCTAGAGAGATCCCCACGGATTTTTGTTTGTGAACTGCTAATGGTCATCGCTCTCTTACATAACACATATTACCTATTAGCTAGGGGGATATAATATCTACTACCACAACCAATTTTATATATTTCACGGTTACGTCTCTTTTATTTTTTTTTTCATTATTATTATTATTATTATTTTGGCTCAAGGTTTGCCTTTCTGTATTCTACTGGCGGACCATAGTATTTTAGGCGATATCAGGACTTATTATCCAGTGCTAGGACGCTAGTGTTTCAGTGATGCAAGATGATTATTTGTGATTCAAATCAGACAGAATGTTCTTGTATGGCCCCTAAATGGTGTTATAAACCTTCTGGGTACTATCAATGAACTGATGTTTTTCATGAGTTTAGCCGTTTCTTTGCGAGTTGTCTTTATGTGACTAATATATGTACGGCATTTATTAAACTGAATATCATCTTGATTATTTGCTTAGTTATTTTCGTGCTTGAAGTATTCCATGTAAAACTACCAGAGCTTGAACAATTGTAAATTATAAATGTTCCTATGTTCCACTTTTGTCAGCCACATTAAATGAACCAAAAGGTAAGGTCCGTTGAACCGATTTTTCATTAATAATATCAATACAATAGTACGCTTAGACGACCAGGTCCTGCTGTGTTAGCCAGGTGTTGCGAGGAAAATTGAGAGGACGTCTCCAGGGTGAACACGGCCTCTTTCCGTCCCTCGCCAACCCCCCCCCCCCCCTTTTCTCACAGCTTGTCGGAGAATTTCGTGTGCTGGGACTTCCCGGGAAAGGCGAAAAACGTGACCGAAGAGGAAGAGACGACGGCGATCAATCATTGAGACAATGCCTGGAAGTTGAGTACACCGAATTACTTCACTGTTGGAAATTGTGTCGTGTCAGCCAATCATGAGGATGGGCCTCTGGTTGATCAGGTGCATGGCCTCAAGACGCTCCCGGTCCTGCTGTAGTAGTGTCCAGATCTCGGAGCCGTACATGAGAACGGGGACGGTGCAGGAGGAGTAAATACGAAGCCTGGTCTCTAGGGAGAACCTTCGCTGGGACCCGACTCTGCGAAGCGAGTGCATCGATGAAGCCGTTAAGACCATCCTACGGACGATGTCGTGACTGCTGCGTGCGACAGAGGGCTGCCTGCTGCCCATCTAGGTAGACGAAGGCCTCGGTGGCTGCAGCAAAGTTATCGTTCACAGTGATGCTCAGCGCAGAGGGGCCCTAACTGAGGTTTCGATTCTTCAACAGCAGCAGCACATTTAGATTTGTAACAATTGTCTCCCTTTTATAATCCTTATGTCTTTTTAAATCCCTCTCTAGCTTTTGTAATCTCGCTTTTGTAATCTCGCTTTTGTAATCCATCTGTCTTTTTGTAATTCATCTTTACCTTATGTTTACCACTGCCTCTTTTTTGTAATCCGTTTCAGACTTTGTAATCACTGTCCTTCGTATTTCCCCTCAGCCTTTATAATCACTGTCATTTGTATGCCCTCCTAGCCTTTTGTAATCACTGTTTCTTTTTTTGCAATCCTCTCAGCCTTTAATAAACATTGTCTTTTGTAGTCATCGCCCGTTGTAACCCTTCTTTGTTTTCTGCGATCAATTTTACAAAATACCTCTTAGCCTATTGTAATTATTGTCACGTGTAACCTCTCTCATCCTTTTGTAATCACTGCGTTTTGTAAATCCCTCTCAGCATTTTATAACCACTGACTTTTGTAATCACCACCTTTTATAATCCTTCTATGTTTTATATGATCACTTTTACAAAATCCCTCTCAGTCTTTTGTAATCATTATCATTTGTAATCCCTCTCAGCCTTTGTAGTCACTGTCTTTTATAATCCCTCTCTCTCTTTTGTAATCCCTGGCTTTTGCAATCGCCGTCTTTCGTAGGTATTCTCGGCATTTTATAATCACTATAATCCCTCTGTTTTCTTTGCAAAATCCGTCACTGTCTTCTGTAATAGCTCTCTTCTTTTTTGTAATTACTAAAAAAAAATAATTAAAAAACCTTCTGCTATTTGTAATAGCTGTTTTGTAATCACTGCATGAATTTTGTAATTACTGTATGCCTTTTTTAATCCCTGCATGCTTTTTGTAATTCTTGTATACTTTTGTAATCACCGTCTGCCTTTTGTAGTCACTGTCTTTTGTAATAACTGTTTTTATAATCACTATATTTTATAATCAATCACGATTTGTTTTCGGTAATCGATATAAACGGTAACCACTGTCATTTGTAACCACTGTCATTTGTGACCATTGTCATTTGTGACCATTGTCATTTGTGACCACTGTCATTTGTAACTACTGTCATTTGTAACAACTGTTATTTGTGACCATTGTCATTTGTGACCGCTGTCATTTGTAATCACTGTCATTTGTAATCACTGGCATTTGTGATCACTGTCATTTGTAACTACTGTCATTTGTGACCACTGTTATTTGTAACCACTATCATTTTTATCACTGTCATTTGTAACCACTGTCATTTGTAATCACTGTCATTTGTAACCACTATCATTTTTATCACTGTCATTTGTAACCACTGTCATTTGTAATCACTGTCATTTGTAACCACTGTCATTTGTAACCATTGTCATTTGTAATCACTGTCATTTGTAACCACTATCATTTTTATCACTGTCATTTGTAACCACTATCATTTGTAACCACTGTCATTTGTAACCACTATCATTTTTATCACTGTCATTTGTAACTACTATCATTTGTAACCACTATCATTTTTATCACTATCATTTGTAACCACTATCATTTTTATCACTGTCATTTGTAACCACTGTCATTTGTAACCACTATCATTTGTAACCACTGTCATTTGTAACCACTGTCATTTGTAATCACTATCATTTGTAACCAGTTGTTTGTGTAAATGTCCACAATGAGTAGGTTTAGTCTTTTATGTGCCCTGAAAAGTGCATTGAGTTGCGAGTTACAGTCACTTTACACACAGCCCGATCGTGTTGATGAAGAAGAATTGGGAATCCTCATGGTTATTGTGCTTAGCTTGACTTCATCTGCGTATCTCTCACTACTACAGGGATTATGTCGACCACCTACCTTGTTAGCCAGGCTGCCATAAAGAACGTCCCATTGCCAGGGAAACCCGTAAGAAGTGAGGTGGGGATCTGGGCCAGTATATTTGACCTGACCTTGACTAACATGTCCTATCAGTATGTTTTGTATGACCAGACGTTAGTCGCCTCTTCCCTTTGTAATCAGAAACTGTCTGACTGCAGTAGTGGCTATGTGGAACAAATGCACAAAGTCTGTAACGCACTGAAGGTTTATTTGTATAAATATACAGACACATCATGTAGCATGTCCTTTGTAGAAGGTCGCTCTCATCACAGTCTGTCTGAAAGAAACTTGTTCTCTTGCCAAAACACCAACCTCCGCCACAGTCATACTCAGGCATTCCTGGATAACTTGGTGCCATCGTCTTCTTGGTCTACCCCTTCCTCTTTTGGATGGCACCAAACCTTCCACCACCGTTCTCTCGAGACCGTTGTGTCTATTGATGTGACCAAAGTATTTGCATTTTCTAGCAAAAATGGAATTGATAAACCAGTTCTTCTCTATGCTCAACTCTTGCGGAATGTCTACATTTGTCTTTTTCTCTGTCCAGGGTATTCTGAATATCTTTCTGTAACATTTTGACTCGAAGGATACAATTCTTTATCTGGACGTTTTGGTAATCTTCCATGATTCACAGCCATAAGCTGCCACATGACACGATTATTATTATAATCTTATTATTATAATATTTTTATTATTAATTATAAATATAAATACAATATATATCTAAACCAATGATAACATGTATTCTTTGCTTGCAATCTCGTGTCTGTTAGTTAGGAGTTATATATTCGCTCCCAAGAATCTTCCGCTTTGACTGTATCGGTTATTGCCCCTGGAATTGTGTTCAGCAAGATGTTTTAATTTAACCTCAAGGATCAAGATGCTGAGCAGTGCATACGTTGTAATAGTCAGCGACCCAAACCTAACTGCTAGTGTCAGGGACAGCTGCCAAGACTCTTCTCCACCTCTACGGGGTGATCCTGGATAACAGGCTGCAACAGAGCAGGCTGGCTAAGTAGAAGGGATCGAAGAGGGAAGGCTAACCAGGTATTCAAAAATACCCGCAGAAGTCGGGACGTGTCAGTCCGAAAGGAGCAAATGTCGCAGTCAAGCTGTAATCTACGACACAGCGCATTCCTTTCTCCGGACTACATCTGTTACGTGTGCAATGCCCTTTTCATGGCTTGGTAGCGGGAGTTTGAGAACAAAGAAGAAGCAGAAGAAGAAGAAGAAGAAGAAGAAAAAGAAGAAGAAGAAAAAGACGAAGAAGAATTTAACTTCAGTAGCAAAAGAAAAGCCTTAAAATAGATTGATTTTATGTCATAATTCTAACTTTCTTTGTTCTTACAGGACAGAACAATCATTATGTGCCAATAATTGAGCATGTGCTTTATAATTATGTGGATTTCCATATGCTTTGTGAGTTTATATAAGCTTACGGGATTAAGATGCTGAGAAGTGCACAAGCTGTAACGATCAGCGATCCAAAACCTTACTGGTAGCGTCAGGGTCAGCGAACCAAATCTGCCAAGACTTTTCTATACCTCCAATGAGTGATCCTGGACAACAGTCTGCAACAGAGCAGACTGACTAAGGAGAACGGATCGAAGAGGGAAGGCTACCTCTATACCAAAAAATGAAGTCGGATGTGTCGGACCGAAAGGTGAAAATATCTTAGTCAACCTTTAAATGATGCAACGTATTCCGTTCTCCAGACTACATCTTGCTACTTGCAAAGCCCTTTCCATGGTTTGGTAGTGTGAGTTGGAGAACGAACGACGAAGAAGAAAAAGATATAAGCTTAAAAAATAGGTTTAAAATGCTTAGCAGTGAAAGTATGTAATGACAATTATTGACGTTTGTCGTTATTTCAACAATGGATCGTATTCTGACTTTACGACAGGTACGTTTATTGTCAAAATATGATTGTGAATATTAAATAAACGAGTAATTTAAAATTTAAATTGCAAATCTGTTATTAGGAAAAATAAATTGATCATATCTGTTGAATTTTTATTTAGAAATAAATAGATAGATAGATAGATAGATATATATATAGATAGATATATATATCGATAGGTAGATTGATAGATAGATGATAATAGATAGATACATACATAGATAGGTTAATATATATATAAATAGATAATAGATAGATATGTCAATATATAGATATATATATATATATATATATATATATATATATATATATATATATATATATATATAGATGATAGATAGATAGATAGATAGATAGATAGATAGATAGATAGATAGATAGATGAATTTGTGAAAGAGCAGAAGGGAGACGATCGAAGTTATTGTGCTGCAGCCCGTAATATAAAAATATCTCTCACTGCAGTGGTGTCATGTGAAGTTCCATTGTGCTAATCCAATCACCAATACATGCACACACGACTTTTTTTTATTGAGTTAACTCACCTTTTCATGCTAAATAATTCCAAAATGGCACATTAAAAACACAATGAGCCGAATATATTAGAATGTATGAATTTAGAATGAACACGCACAGAGAACACGGATGAGTACGTCTGCAGTCGACATCAGTCAGGGTTGAAAAACGGGCATATGGGAATTTGGGACTCAATTATTATGCTCTGTTGAACCTCCCGGTAGACTTTAGCAATGGGAATAAACACATTTGTGGACGTTTTTAAAAGTTGATTTATGTTTATTGTTATTGTGTAGGTGTATATTAATCACTAGTGTGTTTGATTAATTAAAAGACAATTAAGGTGTCCATCTATAGAACTGACCATTTGTCGATTGCTAACTGCAAAAATTGCAATAAGCACAGTTGGTTCATTTGTGTAACTTTATGTTTGCATTATTCAAGAATGGAGAGAGGCAACACAATTACTAAAGACCAATTTATTATTATTCTCTTTTTAAAATTTTAGAAACTGTTAAATGAAAACTTTGGGGAAACATTATTCTTCTCAATATTCTTATCCGAGAGGTTTTCAGGGGTCTTCCATGTGGGACGGGACGTGCATATGCCCACTGTCACAGGTCGGTGCCAAATTAATGTGGGCCCTAGACAAGGCATAGTAATTGCACTGTATTCGCCCCCTGCCCAATCCCCATAAAATTGATCCGCACATTTCAAATGTCTTTATTGTCTTTTATTCTGTTTTCAATTCTCAACAATCTAGTAGTATTGTTAATATTTGAAACGACGAGTTGACTAGTCTCTTAAATTTCTACTAATGATTCTGGTGTATCATATTTTAAACCACATTGACAATCTACATGAGTACTCTTCAACCGTTTGATAGCTGGCGTTCACTTTTATAACTTTCGCGAGGGTTATTTTTCTTACCACCCACTCAAATGCATATTGAAGAACTCTGCGATCGTATACCGAGTCAATGAATTAAATGAATGAGGCCATGATAAATTTAAAGAAAAAGAAATCGCCCGGAAAAGATGGGGTAACAAATGAAATGCTGATGGGGTTGAGCCAAACAGCAAAGAGGAAGTTACTTTCAGTCCTGAACTAAAGCTGGATAAGGGGAATTGTACCGCAGGCATGGAAAGATGCTGTATTTACACCAGTAACAAAGAAAGAAAAAGATAGAACAGATCCAAATAGATACAGGCCTATCAGTCTTCTGAGCTGTGTTGGTAAACTGATGGAGCGCATGATAAACACCAGACTGTGGCACCTGGAAGCAAAACACATATTAATTCCACAGCAAGCAGGATTTAGACAACACAGATCCACTGAGGAGCAGATCACTCTCATAGCTCAGGAAATTGAGGATGCTTACCAAGAGAAAAAGCATACAGTAGCGGTTTCTGAAAACAATCTCACCGTAGGAAACAATCGGATGCAGCAAGCCCTAACATCGCTGGAGGAGTGGGCGAAATCATGGCTGGTCAAAATAAATGAAGAAATAACATGTACGATATTTTCTCTTTCAAATAAACCGCAGAACACCAAAATAAGTCTTAATGGCAACCCAAACTACTTGGGCGTCATATTTGATCGGCGCATGACATGGAAAAGTCAGATTGAGAGAAACCGAATGAGAGCAAGACAAAGAATCACAATCATGAGGAAACTTGCTGGCACAAGCTAGGGAGCAGACGAAAGAATACTGAAGAAACTGTACACTGGAAGAGTGAGACCAGTTCTCGAGTATGGCATTGCGGCATGGGCAACAGCAGCAAAGGCGACATTTGATAAAATTAGCAAACTTCAAAACCAAGCAATGAGAGTTATAACAGGAGGCATGAAGACAACGCCAATTGTAGAACTTGAAAAGATTACAAATCTGCAATCCATGACCGATAGAAGAGACTTCAGAGCTCAGCAGAAGGCAAAGAAACTCAGAAGACTGACAGACCATCCTATGCATCAGAGACTAAATAGATTTGGAAAAGGGAAACTAAATCGGATAAATTTTGCAGAAATAGCCAAAGCAAAGATGAGCGAAGACCCCATGAACACGATAACAACACCAAAGCACATCCCTAGTGTACGCAAACTCACCCGGAAGCAGCATATATTTCCAGAGGTAGTAGAAAATATACCAGGTATTGAAAACAAGAATAGCCAGACTGAACAAGAAAGAAGAGACATAACCACGAGGCACTTTTTCGAAAAACTACACAAGCATGGACTGGACCCATGCGTACACCGACGGTTCTGTAACAAACACAACACAGAATGGAGGGGGAGGAGTATTCCTGAGCCTAACAAATAGTAGAAAAATAATATTGTCCGTGGCAACTGGAAAATTCTCAAGCAATTTCAGAGCGGAGGCAGAGGCACTGAAGGCTGCAGTAGAAGCAATGCTGACAGGCGAAAGCAATGATAGCCAGATAGTCCTGTTTACAGATGCCCTGTCCGTGGTTACAGCACTAAAAAGGTAGAAAAATACTGAACTTAATGATTTAAGAGCAGTACTCTGTCAACTATGCCAGCGGTCCGCACCAAAAAGAGTAGTGGTACAGTGGGTTCCATCCCACTGTAACATTCAACAAAAAAAAGCTGCAAGACTACCACAACCAGATTCTAGTGGGACCTACGAAGAGTCCAAAAGGTTTATTAGGGACAGATACATTGCCAAATGGGAAACAGAGCATACTGGCTATACAAAAAATGATGCCTATTACCAGTTGAACAGAAGAGAGCAGGTCGTGGTCTTCAGACCACAACAGACTGAGGTACCATCTATTCAATAAACTGAAGATAGGTGGTACTGACGAATGCACATGTGGTACAGGGAAAATGACAGATGAACATCTGCTGCAAAATTGCCCAACATACGAGGACCAGAGAAAGCACATGTGGCCATCACCAGTGCCAACACTAGACAAGCTCTATGGCAGTGTCAACAGCCTCAGGATGACAGCTGCTTTTTTCGAACAAATTCAAGTTGACGTCTGACAGCGTACGAAGAAGAAGAAGAAGAAGAAGAAGAAGAAGAAGAAGAAGAAGAAGAAGAAGAAGTATACCGAGTCTGTGTGTTTTAGATGTTTTTTTTTATCCTGTATAATGTCGTTTGCAGAACGTTGCTACAATTACATCCGGTCTAAAAGAAACTCGCTCTTGACAAGACTCCAGCCTACTCCAGAGTAATTCCTTGAAATCCTGGTGCCATCGCCTTCTTGGTCTCATCGACTTCTTGGTCTGCCTCTGCCTATATTGCCTGGCACCATACCTTCCATTACTGGTCTCTCAAGAATATTGTGCCTTTTGATATCGCATAAGTATTTCAATTTTCTGTTCATGGTAGAGTGTATGAGCCAGTTGCCATGGGAAAAACACAGGTTCTCAAAATTTTCACTTTTGTTGGTTTGCTGGTATTCTGCAATAGTTTCTTCAGATTGTGTTTTTAATACAGCATGTGATTATTCTGCTATCGCCTACATGAAAATTTGCCACTAATGGGCGGTAACGCCTATGTAGAAGAGCACTGATCGATTCTTTGCGCCCCTTTGAGGTCTGCGCCTTAGATGACTGTCTAGTTGGCCTATGGCAGCATCGTCACTGCCATGATGAGAGCACGTCGGTTTAGCTGACTAACAATGCGGCCTAACCGCGGAAGGGTTAAGTATGCTCGAAGACGCGCCATTTTTTTTCACACATGCCGTTTTGCACAGGTCTAAGACCTCTTATTGTGGAGCAGCCGTCTGCGTTTGAAAGAGAACTCTAGAAACCATACTCTATATATCCCACACGACTTGCATACATGGGATGTTGTTGTTGAATGTTGACAATGAGTATGTTTCCTTTTTTCTGCGCCCTGAAAAGGGCATTTGGTGGCAGGTTACAGTAACTTTTCCTCATTTCCCGAACGTGCTAATGAAGGTGGACCGAGGTCCCGCAGGCGGTTGTGCTATGTTTGGTTGCATCTGTGTGTCACTCACTACTATAGGACTGCGTAGAACCCCATCTCGTTAGACAGACTTCCATGAAGCAGTCTGTTGCTAGGGAGAACTACGTGGAAGTAAGATGGGGGTCATGACCAATAAATTTGCCTGACCCTGACTAACATGTCTAATCGGTATGTTTTGACTGGCCAGACGTTAAGTCTTCTCTCCTGGCCTGACCATGACTAACATGCTTAATATGTATGTCTTGCCTAGCCATACGTTAGCCTGCATACCCCTATCTTACAGGAATCAAATGTTAGGAACCTCGTTGTTCACATCTCGGCATGTTCTTCAAACAAGAATGTTGAAGTTTGTTTATTTCTGATACGGGGCGACCAGTTTCGTATATCTCTGTCTTGCCTTCTTTGACAGTAAGTCAGGTAACTATTTTCGTCTGTGTAGACTAGAGCGCGATTATACCAGAAAGAGAACCTAGTAATTTTCCGTTATAAACAAGTGGTCTAACTATCCAGATATACGATTCATGAATGTTGTTGCAGGAAGTTACTGGTATGGACTTTACCCCTGAAGACGTGTCTTTGCTAGCAGGTTACAGTTGCTCTTCTTAAAAACCTAGGCCTACTGGAAAATGGACTGTAATACAACGCGAAGCTCCTCAGGCAGCTCATCATTATAGGGATTAAAGTGTCGATCCTCACCTCATTTGTCAGACTGCCGTGGCACAGCCTGTTTCCAAGGGCAGGACGTTAGGTAAGGTCTTTATCAAAATGTTTAGCCTGATTCTGATTGCCATTCGGTCCCACGATACATAAACAGAAAAGCAAATAAATAGTTGTTCCAAGGATCGTTACAATAAGATGTAGTATTTGTAATCTTCATTCACTTCTTCATCTCTCTCTCTTCCGTAACAGAATATATCAGCAGAATCACATACAAGTGTCTGTAACACACCCAATATTCCGCTCGTTCATGCCACAGCTATTATCAGCTCTTGAGAGTGTCGCTGCCAGTGCATCCTCGCTTCAGAAAACTCAAGAGCTGTTCCTTACGACTATTCAGTGTTATAAATACTGTCGCATAAATGGCTGAAGGGGAAGAGTACACAGTTTGACAAACACTATTTCAGTAATGATATTGCATTCACGAACACCTGAGTTTCGCACTAGGTGTTAGACGCAATGTTGAAAGTAAACCCATTTTCTGCCGGGGTAACACTCGAAGTTCATGTTTTACAAATACTTATACAACTTGTTTCTTAGAAATGGCCTCTTTACTTTCTTTTTCTTCGTGTCAACGCAATTTGGTTTTTTAAAGTGTCACGCAGGCCGTGCCCTTAGAACGTTGACTGTTCTAAACTATCTATGTGTAATTTCAATGAGATAAAACGGCTGTTCTAAACTATTTATGTGTAACTTCAATGATATAAAATGACTGTTCTAAAATATATATCTATAATCTCATTGCATATATATATATATATATATATATATATATATATATATATATATATATATATATATATATATATATATATCGGCGCATGACATGGAAAAGTCAGATTGAGAGAAACCGAATGAAAGCCAGAGAAAGAATGGCAATCATGAGGAAACTTGCTGGCACAAGCTGGGGAGCAGACGAAGGTATACTAAAGAAACTGTACACTGGAAGAGTGAGACCAGTTCTCGAGTATGGCATTGCGGCATGGACAACAGCAGCGAAGGCGAACTTCGATAAAGTTAACAAACTTCAAAACCAAGCCATGAGAATTATAACAGGTGGCATGAAGTCAACGCCAATTGTAGAACTTGAAAAGATTACAAAACTGCAATCCATGACCGATAGAAGAGACTGCAGAGCCCAGCTGCAGTCAGAGAAACTCCGAAGACTGACTGACCATCCAATGCACCAGAGACTAAACAATTTGGGAAATGGGAAACTAAAGCGGAGAAACTTTGCAGAAATAGCCAAAGCAAAGATGCACGAAGATCCCATAAACGCACTAACAACACCAAAACCCATCAGTACGGTACGAAAACCTACCTGGAGGCAGGATATATTTCCAGAGGTGGTAGAAAATATATAAGGTATTGCAAACAAAAACTGCCAGACTGAAAAAGAAAGGAGAGATACTACCCTAAGCTTCATAAAGAAAAGCTACCCAAGCAAGGACTGGACCCATGCATACACCGACGGTTCTGTAACAAACACTACACAGAACGGAGGGGCAGGAGCATTCCTGAACCTACCAAATGGCAGAAAAATAACACTGTCATTCGCTACTGGTAAGTACACAAGCAATTTCAGAGCGGAGGCAGAGGTACTGAGGGCGGCAGTGGAAGAAATGGTGACACACAGTGAAAATGAGAGCCATATAGTCCTGCTGACAGATGCTCTCACCGTAGTCACAGCGCTAAAAAGCCAGAAAAACACTGAGCTCAATGACTTAAGAGCAGCACTCTGCAAACTGTGCCAGCAGTCCGCACCAAAAAGGGTAGTGGTACAGTGGGTTCCGTCACACTGCAACATCCAAGGCAACGAGGAGGCAGACAGACTGGCAAAAGAAGGTGCAAGACTACCACAAACAGATACCAATATGACGTACGAAGAGTCAAAACGGCTTATCAAAGCCAGATACATGACCATTAGGAAACCGAACATACTGGTTACACCAAAAACGATGCCTATTACCAGTTGAACCGAAGAGAGCAGATCGTTGTCTTCAGACTTCGCACTGGCCACAACAGACTGAGGTACCACCTATTCAACAAATTGAAGATAGGGTGTACCGACGAATGCCCGTGCGGTACTGGTAAAATGACCGCTGAACATCTGCTACAGAACTGCCCGACATACGAGGACCAGAGAGAGCAGATGTGGCCATTACCAATGGAACTGCAAGACAAGCTCTATGGCAGTGGCGAGAGCCTCAGGATGACCGCCGCTTTTTTCGAAAAAATAATGGTTACTGTCTGACTGCGTACGAAGAAGAAGAAGAAGAAGATATATATATATATATATATATATATATATATATATATATATATATATATATATATATATATATATATATTATATATATATACCAACAAGTAAGCATGTCCTTTATAGAACGTCGCTTCTTACGACCGCCAAACTGTTTGATGGGTATAAGTTTCTTGGCAAAGTGTGCAGTACGATAGGTTGCCATTATTTTCCATTCGTGAAGGATCGAGAAAAAAAACCCATTGTCTGCCAAATTGGAAACGAGCGTGATTCTTCTTCTTCTACTTCTTCTTCATTCGTTCTCAATCTCCAGCTACCAAATCCTGAAAGGGCTTAAGTAGCAGAATGTAGTCCAGAGAACGGAATGCGTTGTGTCGTAGTTTACAGCTTGACTGCGATATTTGCACCTTTCGGTCCAACACATCCGACTTCAGCAAGCATTTTTTGAGTACCGGGTTAGCATTCCCTCTTCGATCCCTTCTCCTTAGCCAGTCTGCCCTTTTGCAGCCTGTTATCCAGGATCACCACATGGAGGTGTAGAAGGGTCTTGGCAGCTATGGTTCGCTGGCCCTGATGCTAATAGTCAGCTATGGGTCGCTGACCACTGCAGCTCATGTGCTGCTCAGCATCTTGATCCCGAGCGTGATTCGAACAGGGTGCGTTTGGATTGTGAAACAGTTTGTAGAATTTTACACAACAGACTGAACATGCGAAAAGTATGTCCGCTGGATCCCGCGTCTACTGACATGTGAACATAAACAAACGAGGGTTGATTGCTGTAGCTAGTTGCTCAAAATGTGTCGGCCGAAAAAACATGTTGCCGACCATGGTGACAGTAGATGAGTCTTGAGTTCACTATTATGACTCAGATTTGTTCTTTTCCAAAAACTTAAAAAAAAGCTGAAAGGAAATCATTTTGACAATGACGATGATGTCATACTGGCTTGTGATAACTGGTTTAGTTAGAAAAATAGGTTACTTTATTCTGAAGGTCTTTTCAAGGTCACGCCGAGATGGCAGAAATGTATAAATTCAGGTGGTGGCTAAATTGAGAAGGAATAAGAACTGTGCCAAATTTAAACTTTCTCCCCCTACTCCTTCATGGTTAGGGTAAAGATTTCTAACAAGACCCTTGAATAATATGGACTTAATCATTGTCGTTCTACTTTCGTGAAACTTTTATTTTGCGGAAGCTGTATATGTACGTGCTAACTTCTCTTTATTTTAAGTCGCATCTGTCATGTGGTGGTATCAAAATGTCCACGTATTTAAATCTTTAAACTTGTTTTAATATTGCCCCGTTTACCTTTACCCCAGTGGTGTCATGGCCGGAAAGAATAGGATCACTGTGACCTTCCAGGCATGTCATAAAATGTGATGAACGATGGTTGTATTTGAGACTGGGAAAAAAATTAAAGAAATAAAATGTTGATTAAAGGTACGTTTAATCAAAAATTTAAAATGTGTATTGTCAGATACCGCACGGAGACGAGAACACAAACAAAACCTACGTTACGACCAATAGGCCTTCACCAGGGACAATAAATAACCACAATACTGAACTAGTAAATCAACATATAAGGAAAAACATGGTCTAGTTGTCTGATATAGTGTCTGTTCTCGCGACTGGTTGGGTTGGAAGCTCGACTGTAAATGAAAGAATAGCAGTCAAGTAAGATGGCTAGAAGAGCATAACAAGTGAGGGACAAAGAAAGGGTTGGTTAAGCCAGTGGTGGCCAAATATGGAAAAGGCCAAATAGTGATCCAAGTGGGAGAACAGAAAGGAAGTGATATAAGCCGGGAAGGGGGGGGGGGAGGGAAATGAGATTGATATAAGGAGTAGGGGGAGGAAAGGACTGATAGAAGAAGGGAGGGGTCAAAGGAAGGCAAATAGATTTGGGGGGGGGGGCAGTTTGAGATTTTAAGAAAAGGTATGGAAGATATTAATGCCATGTGGTTGGAGGCAACCCATGCTGCAGATAAGTCTGTTCTCAAGGACGAATCGATGACGATTGTCAGAGAAGCACGAAACTAGACCAGTGACACTAACGTCAACCTTACCCCGGTGCTCAGGACCATTGAAGTGGCTGGCAATTGGGGAACCCGTGCGGTAGCGGCTATCGTTGAGGTGTTGGCGTAAACGCTCACGCAGTTCCATACCAGTTTCCCCAATGTATATCATACCACACTGGCGGCAGATGATCAAATAGAGTATAGAATAAAATATTTGAGACTAACAATCGTATAATCAATACAAAACCAATGTTATTGAAGCAGGTACTGCAAATGGTTGGACAACAGCTTCATGTAAGAGTACCAGCTATGGTAATCGCTGAGTGCTTCACCACCTGGTACGGATAGGTGAGTTATTATCATTTTCCGCTACCGTTGATACTGCATTCAGGAGAATTACAGTTCATAGTGATGATTATCGCTTTTGTCTTTCTTTAACATATTTAAAGTAATGCATATTTTTCTAGACAGTTTTGAAGTACAAACGGGAGTAAGGCAAAAAATGTATATTTTCACCCTTCTTGTTCCAGATGAATATAGACTGGGTTATAATTATGCCAACGTCCACTAAGAGAACCGACATACAATATTCGTTGTGGTCAAAGCTGGATGATCTGAACCATGTAGACGACGTGGCACTGGTATCTCACAGCCATAGCCAGATGCAAGAAAAGCTAAATAAGGTGCGGAAGCAATGGGCCAATCTAGGACTAAATATTAACATGAAGAAAACAAAGCTGTTTGAAATCATTTTGTTTTTTTGTTTGTGATGTCTAGAACATAGTTCCCACAATGTCTCTAATGTTTTTATTTCTCACTCAATCTTAAATTCCGAAGTTTAAGGAAGTTATAACGGAACAAAGTTTATTGTTTTATGCTTTTACGTGCAAGAAGTTTGACGATGATCCAATTCTACTTACATCTAGGAGAACATATGCTAGACAATAACTTTCCACCTAGAATGTAATTTCATGTTATTTTCAGCTCATCCTCGTCTCTCGCAAGAGCAGACAAGACAAACCTTGTCAAGTGAGAAACTTTTGGCTCTAATTCGTTGATAAGAACGGGGCTGGAGGAATTCAAGGGCTGAAACTATTATTCTCATTACTTTCTGCTCATTTGATCTCAGTAACAGCTACTCTCTCAGTAGCGCACGATCATGTCTTGGGAATAATTGTTTCCGATATCCCAATAGCTTCCTTGATTTGCAAGCGCCCAGGGACTCTGTAATTGTGCGAATTGCCACGTTTCTGGATAGCTGATTACTTTATTTAGCACCAAAATATTTGTCACGAGGGCTTCATTTATCAACCGAGTGAAAATAGGCGTTTTTTATGTTTCCGAACAGCCAGACGTTATTTCTGTAATGATAATACTATACTCTCCATCACCAGTTCTTAATGATAACCATGAATTCTTGTTTGCATGACCAAACAGGGGTCATATCATACTGACGATTTGGTTGCACATATTCCTTTTACAAGTTATACTGTTTACATATATTCTGATGTATTCTTCCGTGAAATAACTATGATGCAGATGGACCTACACACCAGAAGCACGCATTATCGTCGGGTTTTCTCAAAGGATATATGGAAGATGAAATTTCTTGTTCACACCAGTACGACTCAAAACTAGATGTCCATAGATTAAATCAAGATATTCGGAGCTGTCATTTACACAACCTTCTCTTGCAACATTCGTTCTCGTGTTTGGTTGTGTGTGTGTGTGTGTGTGTGTGTGTGTGCATGTGTGAGTGTTTGTGTGTGTCTGTGTGCGCGCTTATGTGTTTTAAAAGATGTATTCATCCTTTCCAGAAAGAAAGAGAGAGAGAGAGAGAGAGAGTGTGTGTGTGTGTGTGAGTGTGTATGCTTGTGTCTATGTATACTCTTATAATGAATTCAGCCATTGATACTGACGTACTTTCAATGCTATGGACACCAGCTCAGACATATCTGGTCATGTGAACTTTCTTGTCATTCATTTTTAACAGGTCAACTATGTTGCCTGTATCTAGAAGGTTTGTGGAGATCATCAGGTGGTCTGGGTCTTGTGCTGCTCCACAGACGAATGTGCCATCATTCTTTTATCCCCATCTCTTCTTTATGTTATCCCAGCATAGTGATGCGCCAGTTCGTAGTCTAGTTAGTGACTTCCATGTTGCGTAAAACAGTGGTGTCCAGAGACAGGTTCTCCCACAGTCCGATTCAGGAGACCTGTGTCAGTTCAGTCCATTTTCTCGATGCGGTGTGTTCCGGGATTACTCTCTACAGACTGTGTTGACTGTAAGAAACTTCGTCTAGATTTCAGCGCTTGCATTGCACCTGGTGTCTAATCAAAGAGCATCTTGGATTTGTTTACCTGTGCCTTCTTTGAATTTCTCATTTGACACTTCTTCGTGGGTCAGGTGGTGCTACGCTTATTACGGAGCAAATTTTTTCAGTTGGATTAGAAACGTCCGTGTTTTATTCTAATTATCACAGCAGTCGGGCGAACCCTGCATACAACGTTTGGGTCGGACAATAATTTATCTACTTAACCAATACCGAAGCAATTGTTTACCATTATAGAAAAGAAATGAATTGATTCAGTAGCATATTATCTGCAATTCTTATTATCAGTATTATTTCTTCAGACACTAGTGTTAACAACAGTCTCAGTTAAACACATTAAAAAAAAAAAACTACCAGTATGAGTTTGATACCTTTGGTGACGTACACCAGAAAGATGTACAGGGCTTATAATCTTAGTTTTTAGACAACTCACAAAAGTCCGATACTGTGATTCTCATGTGCAACCCCACAACACCCACGCCCTAATCTATAAGTAAAGTATGACTGTTACAACATAAAGCAGATTTGTCTTAACTGCTGTCTCTCGTGGAATAGAGCATTGATGACGAGAGGTTAACATATAAATAGCTCTGCCCACCAGTAGGCTTTTTTGTTGGTCATTGCTTCCACGCTCAAGACAAGACTCAAGTCATCTTTAACAAGACTTAAGTCAAGTCTTAAGTCTACAGTTAACGTGTAAAGTTAATCTAATGAGTCCTGTGTCGAGTTTCAAGTCGGCACGACAGCGAAAGCGATCAATGATCCCACATAATTGTACTCAGTAAATAGACAATAATTAATAATAATATAATTCAATAAATATATATTGTCTATTTCGGATAATTAAGGATGTTTTAATGTAAAACTGTAGTACATGTGCGCGCTGGCTGACTGCACTTCGATTTAGACAGGTCAGTGCAAGCCACCTCTCCAAATTATTGTCCAAGCTGCAAAATAACTCAAAATCAGTTGATAGGAAATACTCGTCTCATAGCTATATTAGGATGTCTATAAAGTGCGACTTGAGTCAAAGTCGATCAACTTTAGTAGAACATTGTTATCCATCCTATCCTTAATAGTCAGTAGGTTAAGAAGGTTTGCTCAGGACGTTAGCAACCCACTTGACAATATAACATACATGGCAAATACCCAATTTTATTATCGCCCTGACGACTCCTCTTTATTTTTAATACACCAGGGTGACCCCCATCTCCCCAAAGTTATTTACAGCGACTCTTGAAGAGATTTTGCAACAATTACATTGGGTCAACAAAGTGTAAATATAGATGGCGAGGGGCTCACCCATTTACGATTTGCAAATTCTCATCAGTCATACAATTGAGGAAGCTCAAAAGTCCTTGAACGACCTAAATGGAGTCAGCAGAGCTGCTGGACTGAAGATTAATAAAATTAAAACACAATACCTCAGAAACCCTTACTGCCCAAAGTAGGACATGAAGCTAGGAGAAGAAACAGTCGAAGATGTCAACTCCTGTATCTACCTAAGTCAAGAGATAAATATCAACTACATAATCGACCACGAAATCTCTAGAATACAAAAAGCATCTTGGTATTTCTTTAACTCCATTAAGTCAATACTCCAAGAGATTAAAAACACTACGACAAGAGCACACATTTTCAATTGCATGTCCATTCCAGAAATGATTTACTGATGTGAAGTGTGGAACGTGCTCAAAACAGATGCTGAGAAGCTATAGTCACTCGGAGAGCAATGAAACGGCGCGTACACACAATTTTCGGTACAGAATAAGATCCGAAACGAAAAAAATCGACATAAAACTTTATTTCAAGACGTTGTGGAAGCAATGCTATCACGCAAACTTCCTTGGACTGGACATGTGGCGCACATGTCTTACAACAGATGGTACGCCGAACAACGTTCTGGTGGTCATATGTCTGTACACTTCAACGAGGTCGCCCACCTAAGCGATGACGAGATGGACTAAACATAGATCTAGGCCTGCATACAGAATATTGTTGGCTTCCTAGTATACGGCACATCTACTGGACTGACGCTAACCATAATGTGCATAACATTACTGTGATAATGTGATGCAAATGGTATCCATTTTGACGGTACAACATGTTGTGCTTACATGCAGACTTTCAAAAGATGGCCAACTGTAAATAAGACATGAAGATAATTTTTTTAGGACGAATGCCATTATTCGGTGACGAGATCTCATTGAACATTTGACCTTGCTCGTCCAGTGAATTCCCAGCTAAAAATAATAGAAGCGGTCGTGGTTTACCAGTTTGTATTTTGGACCCTATTTCTTGAACTCTACAGATGCCACTGCTCTGACATTGTTGTTAGATGCTGTCTAATAACCTCTCTCTTCTCCAACCCTGTTACTTCTATCTCAACAAGTGTGTATCTGGGAATATTGCTACATTTTTTCTCTAAAGCGTAGGTCCAATCCATCTCCATTTTTTCTCTAAAGCGTAGGTCAAATCCATCTCCATTTTTTCTGCCAAATCTCCTTCTATTATGGTTGTTGTCGCATCCGTTGTCATAACAGGATCTGCGTTTGTTATTGTAAATAAATGCCCAATACATTGTGTGTGTAACTTAGCTTAACTTGATGTTTTTATACTGGTTTAGAAGACTCTGCAGAGTCTGCATACAACCAGTTTCATTTACATTTACTTTCTCTAAAAGCTATGCACATCCAATCTATCTTTCAATGCATTCTTTGCCCCTGTCTCCACTATTTCCTGTTGCAATGCGTTCCAAGCATTCACTATTCTCTGAATAAAAAAATATTTCCTAATATCTAATCTGGACCTTTCCTTTGTTAATTTGTAGCTATTCCCTTTTGTTCTTGTAGGTGGTTGTATTTTGAAAAAAAAAATTGCTATAGTCTAATTTACCTGTTCCTTTGATTATTTTATAAATCTGTTTTGTCACCTGGAATTCCTCTCTTTTCTAGACACTGTAGGCCTGTTTTTCTGAGTCTTTCTTCATAACTATAATTTTGGAATCCCACTATCAGTTTTGTCGTTCTTTTTTGTATCCTTTCCAGCATGTTTGAATCACCTCTACGGACTCCACATCTGTACACATTACTCCAATCTAGGACTAACTAATGCTTTATACAGTTATGACTATCACTTCCTTGCTCCTATGTTTAATATTTCTTTTTATCATACCCAACATTGTATTTGTTTTTTTCACTGCTACCTGGACTTGCTCAATCACTTTACCTGTATGATCTATTTTAACCCTTAGGTCCCTTTCCTTTTCTATCATTCTAATATTGTTCTCTCCCATTCTGAAATTATATTCCATATTTGATTTACTCATGTAGATTACTGTACATTTGCCAGCTTACAGACCATTCTCGAATTTTATCTAAATCCGACCTCAATATATCCACTTCTGCTTAAGATGAGACACTACTGCATAGTTTTGTGTCATCAGCAAAATTTTTCAACCATTGATACCATATCAATGTCCAAATCAATTACAAATATCAAGAACAAAATTGGTCCCAAAAACTGAGCCGTGTGGCCTTTACTCTTTACTTCACACCACTCAGAGTACTCCATATGTATGCACACTCTCTGCCTGTTAACCAATTTTCAATCCATTTGGCAACTTCCCCACCTATTCCATGTGATTTTAACTTCTAAATAGTCTTTGATGATGTACTCTATCAAAAGCCTTTACAAAATCTGGATAAAAAACATCCACTGGCTCTCCTTTATGTATCATTTTAGTAACCTGCTCCATGAATTCTAAAAGATTTGTTAAACATCTAGTAAACTTTTGCTGATTAGATTAAACTTGTCTAAATGCATTACAATGTGTTCTAAAACATTTTTAACAGTTTTATTATTGACTCTAACAAATTTACAGACTAGTTAAACTCACCGGTCTATAATTTGCTGGGTCTGATTTTTTTCCCCTTTTTGAAAAAGGGGATCCCTCCTGCGTCTTTCTAGTCCCCTGAAACAATCACTTTTGCAAATAATATAGCCAATGGTTTTGCTAGTTGGTCTCTAATTTCAAACAGCAATTTTGGATGAATACCATCTTGCTCTGGAAATGTATCCACTTTCAACTCCTTCAATCTTTTAAAAACCATTTCCTCTGTAATACAGATTGATCTTAATCCCTCTGTATCAATGTCTCTTTAGAAAATATCTATAGGCTCTGGGATCTTGGAGCAGTCTTCTATTGTGTATTCTGTGCCAAAGTACTGAATGAGTAGATTAGCCGCCTCCCTATTGTCACTTATTAATTTTCTTGTTCTATATATGACAGGGCCTACTTTGTCCTTCGTTCTATGTTTATTTCTAACATAAGAAAAGACGGTTTTACTATCACTTTTGATCATATGAGCAAGTTTTTTTCTCTCGTAAAATTCGTGCACATACACACACACACACACACACACCCAGCCACACACACACACACATGCACACGCATACATACATACATACGTACGTACGTACGTACGTACATACATACATACACACATACATACCTATATACATAAAATACATACATATATATATATAACGTGAACCACTTTTTGAACAGTTCAAATGTTCTAAAAATATAAATTTAGTCAGGGAAAGCCGACCTAATTTGTGTGTCCACTTGATTGTGAGATAAAATAGTGCAAAATGACCGTCTCGTTGTTACCAATTGATCTATGTTAAGCTGTACGCAATCAGTTCGCACGCTTGCTAACATGTCACTGCGTTTAAACAAAAATTACCGTTACGATATGCATTTCTAATTTATTTCACATCTGTTCTATGCAAAGGGATGTCTTCTCTATTTCTTCACAACCTTTTGTGATAGATCAGACTTTTCTGTATATTCTAACGCCTCGCTACTCGTGGCTATATAATTAAATATGTGCTTGGTTGAAACACACGGAGTAGGAGTGAAGGACGGAAAGCCAAAGAGCATCAAACGACTGGAATCTCATTTGTGGAGCCAAGGTAGACGACCCAAAAACTGAAATCAGTCGAACGCATCGGCTGCGCTGTTGTATTCGTGAGAAAACCAATACGTTTGTCATTTGCTTTAGAATGTCTATCACACTAATATCAAACGTTTCACTGTATCATGAGACGAGCCTAGTCGCTGAGTTGCCGGGTGCAATGTCTTTTGTTCAGGTGCGCTCTTCACAGTGTCACACATTTAGTTTGGACCTATTACTGGACACATTGAACCTTGCTACAAACACTTCGGCAGGGAAATATGTCGTCCCAGGCCACACACACCTTCAGAGTGACACCTCTCGACAGAAACTCCCGTTCTATATATTACACATTTTAGCACCCGCTCTACTCCTACAAAACAAACACAAACTCTGGTGGCTGAATGCCTAGTAAATAGGAGTTTGTGCTTCACGAAATGGCGTACAGTCCTTCATTGACTCTGTCTACTGGTGTCTAAACGCTTATTAGGGCACCCATGTTTATTCAATGAATTACTAAGTACTGGAGAAAAGGAAAATGTATTTTATGAACTGTGTATTTTGCTTTTCATGGTAAAGGAACTAGGTTCGATTCCCTTTTTCTGCACTTTCAAGTCGACCGACCTGTAAAGGGTTTGAAGCTTTACAGAGGCACTTTCATGAAATCTCTGCTGCGTTTCTTTAAACACCATGATGGGCGTCTGTCAGTTCTGAGTACACCTTCAGACACCATGATGAGCGTCTGTCCGTTCTGAGTTCACTTTCAGACACCATGATGAGCGTCTGTCAGTTCTGAGTTCACCTTCAGACCCCATGATGAGTGTCTGCTAGTTCTGAGTTCACCCTCAGACACCATGATGAGCGTCTGTCAGTTCTGAGTTCACCTTAAGACACCATGATGAGCGTCTGCCAGTTCTAAGTTCACCTTCAGACCCCATGATGAGTGTCTGCCAGTTCTGAGTTCACCTTCAGACACCATGATGAGCGTCTGCCAGTTCTGAGTTCACATTCAGACACCATGATGAGCGTCTGCCAGTTCTAAGTTCACCTTCAGACCCCATGATGAGTGTCTGCCAGTTCTGAGTTCACCTTCAGACACCATGATGAGTGTCTGTCAGTCCTGAGTTCACCTTCAGACACCACGATGAGCGTCTGTCAGTTCTGAGTTCACAGTATATTAAGCTGCTTGGGAATGCTCTCATCAGGCATGCGATCACCATGTCCTGTCCATCTCATCTGACCTTTGTTTGATCTGCTACGACTACACATACTCTACATTGCACTATTTTATTAAAATAACATTAGCCGACAGGTTCAAGTACTGACAGTCCCCCCTCCCCTCCCAAACTCCACTCCCTAACTCTCACCTCCTTCCCCCTCTCACTCCCCAAACCCCACTCGCCAACTCTCACCACCTCTTCCCCCTAAACCGTTCCACTAAATATTGATTTGGCTTTTGTTTTCAGAATCTACTCGTTCTGTTCTTCACTCGCTTTTAAGTACCGGGTTGTCCGGCTCTTATTATATCATTGGACGTACTGCAGAAGGCGGGCATAAGCCCTCCTGTCTGTGGTGCAACTCTACACATCTCAGCAAATTCATCGAACGGGGGACTGATTCATAATATCCACCTCGTTGACCAGGTTTTTGTACTCATCCTGTTTCTGGGTCACGTCACAGATGTGAATTGAGTACCTGAACATGAGGCGAGAAACTTCAGCGCTCAATTTGAGAACGTTTAGAGGGTTAATGGGAATGCAACAAAACATTGGAAAATAATATAAGCGGTTAAGACAGCTGATGTTGTCAAACATCATTGTTAATACCGTAAGTATTAACCCATTCAGGGTGTCAAACATCATTGTTAATACCGTAAGTATTAACCCATTCAGGGTGTCAAACATATTTGTTAATACCGTAAGTATTAACCCATTCAGGGTGTCAAACATCATTGTTTATCGGGCAAGTATTAACCTAATCATGGCATTTACCTATGCCGTTTGGACAAACGTATTCTTACAAACTATTGTATCACCGGAAATGAACGTTTGAGCGGACTTCTGTTTCTCCTATTTTAACCAACTTCCCCACGACCTAGTGAGCTTAAATTTTGGGCACCCTCTACTAGTGTGACCTGTTGATCTATCGAAATGTTGCGAAATTTGGACAGGTCAATCTAAAGCTTATACCAAAAACGTGACTTTGTTATGTTTACTCGCATTGGCAGCAAAATCAACAACTTCGAACATGCCAACGCGTTCTTTGATGTGGAAAATCACAAACCACAGGAAGTTGACATTGATGACGACGCAGGTGAAGACATCTACATGCGCGATGATGATTTTCTAAGATTAAAGTCAGCAATAAAAGTAGACCAGTACCAATAAATACATTTAAAAAACAACCAAATGCGCCAATACACAAATTTATCAGATAAACTTTGACATTTTAAAACAGTGCACTCCTTTTAGCATTAAGTGCGATTTGTATTCTCAACAGTCAAATTGTTTTCACACTAAATTAGCTAAACAACTGGCATGTGCTTCCTAAATTCAGAATCTTTTCATATTTTAAACACGCAGTAGCAACGTTACTATTTCTTGCCCTTTTTTACAAGATCTGGTTTTTTTAAAAACTTTAAATCTTGATTTCTAGACTTTTTAAAACATTGATTTCTTGGCTTTTTCAGTTCAAACCTTAATTTCTTATATTTGTTTTTCTTTTAAATCTTGACATCTTGTTTTTATTTTAAATCCTTGACATCTTGGCATTTCACAAAAATCTTGACATATGTGCTATCATATGTTAACATTAACTGTTTTCTTAGCCTCACTCCCCGCCCCTTACGGTGTGTCTAACACCGGAACATATTTAACAATTAAAACTATTTACACTTTCCAAACCCCGCTAATATTTTAGTTGTATTTATCGTCCACCTACTCAACGTCTGGTTTGAAATGCTCGTCTATTTCGAATGGTAGTCGTGCTCAATCTTGCTGGTCCATTTGAAATGGTAGTCGTGCTCAATCTTGCTGGTCCATTTGAAATGGTAGTCGTGCTCAATCTTGCTGGTCCATTTGAAATGGTAGTCGTGCTCAATCTTGCTGGTCCATTTGAAATGGTAGTCGTGCTCAATCTTGCTGGTCAATTTGTAATGCTAGTCGTGCTCAATCTTGCTGGTCAATTTGTAATAGTAGTCGTGCTCAATCTTGCTGGTCCATTTGAAATGGTAGTCGTGCTCAATCTTGCTGGTCCATTTGAAATGGTAGTCGTGCTCAATCTTGCTGGTCCATTTGAAATGGTAGTCGTGCTCAATCTTGCTGGTCAATTTGTAATGCTAGTCGTGCTCAATCTTGCTGGTCAATTTGTAATGGTAGTCGTGCTCAATCTTGCTGGTCAATTTGAAATGGTAGTCGTGCTCAATCTTGCTGGTCAATTTGTAATGGTAGTCGTGACCAATCTCATACATTGCAAACTGAACTATTGATTTTTCTTACAAGTTAGAACTCTACAATCGTAAACTAGTACAATGTTAGTGGTTCTAATTTTGATGTGTGTAACATCATCGACATCTGGGACTTTTGTTCACAACGGAAGACAAATACTTGGTAAAGTTACATCTCGACAACTCGAGTCTCGGTACACTGCTCCATCGACAGTTTTAAATTATTACCGTGTTTTGAGTTTCGACTCTGAATTGCTCTTTCGACACATTGCGTCAGATTCGATACAGACAGTCCGCCTTCGGTTTCTTTCGTCAGCCTGTCTTTGAATCTAATTCCCTCGGAGCGCGCTGGCTGAAATGTGTCTATCTTTAACGCAGCATATCTTAGATTTAAGATTCCATGTTTACCAACCCATATTAAATAATGACTATATGTCTTAAGAGGTAAGATTTGATTATATATATATATATATGTCATACATTTACAAAGTAAATACAAGTTATACTTCTTTTACTTTCGACTACTTTTTACTTGCGGCAGATGTAAAAGGAATAGGATAGAATCAGATCATAAAGCTAACGAAGTTACACTGCATAATAGGTGACATCACTTCAACAAATTAAAACAAATCTACATTGGTGCCACACATGTGAGCAAAGAAGAACATAGTCAGTTGTTATAAAAACAAAAAGATGACGTTTTTATGTATCTTCTAAAACCATGGGCCACTAAAACTGTTTTTATGAAACCGAGAGCCGCACCAAGGTTTCAAATGCGGAGATTAAAACATGTACTTTTATTATTACTGTTTAATGACTTTAATCAAGTTAATTTATTTGAAGATAATGTACCATTTGAAATTATTAAAACATGTCATAAACAAATACGCACTTGCCGATATATGGAGACATATAGACTTGCCATAAAAGGATGAAACAAAACTCAAACTGAAAAAATAAATACGATGATAGCAATAAACTTCAAAGACACATTTCACCCATTGTCTGATACAGCAGAAACATACAACTTCATGCCCAGAAGAGATCACGTGATAATACTGATACAACGAACAGAGCAATGCAGGCTGATAAATAGTCTTTTCAACATATGGCATCAATGATCACATAGACACGGCCCCATGTTAGAAAAGAAGAAACAATCTTGAACATATTCTAATGGTTTTCAGCTCCACGAAATGAGCAGAGCGACAATATGATTTTCCCAAGCCGAGTTTCAAATGAAGAGATTAACTATTTCAAATTAAGAGATTAACTATTTCAAATGAAGAGATTAACTATTTCAAATGAAGAGATTAACTATTTCAAATGAAGAGATTAACTGTTTCAAATGAAGAGATTAACTGTTTCAAATGAAGAGATTAACTGTTTCAAATGAAGAGATTAACTGTACAGCGACGAGAGAAGCTTATAACAGATTGGTAAATTTATGTGTGAATTACATTTGCCTTACCGAGAATTCGATCGCTGCTCTGCCCATTGCAGACAGGCATCAAAACCAAGTAATTCGTTTCAGCAATGATATAGGTAAAATAATATTGGTTGTATGATAATGGTTAGATGATATTGGTAAGATAATATTGGTTAGATGATATTGGTTAGATGATATTGGTTAGATGATATTGGTAAAATGATATTTGTAAGATGATATTTGTAAGATGATATTGATAAGATAATATTGGTAAAATGGTATTCGTAAGATGATATTTGTAAGATGATATTGATAGATGATATTGGTTAAACGATATTTATAAGATGTTATTGGTAAGATGATATTGGTAAGATGTTATTGATAGATGTTATTGGTAAGATGATATTGGTAAGATGATATTGGTAAGATGTTATTGGTAAGATGTTATTGGTAAGATGGTATTTGTAAGATGATATTGGTAAGATGATATTGTAGACGATATTATTAAGATGATATTGGTCAAACGACATGGGGTAGGATTTCACACAAATGATGTGTCTTTACTTCCAATCCCAAGCACACATTTTAAGTTTAGGCAGAATTTATACAACAACAATGATACCAATACAAGTTTTTGTTAGATGATCAAAAGGCGCAAAAACACTATTCTTATTTCGGAATAGAGATAACAATATACATATATTTATGAACAAAAAATACACAGACACAGATAGACGAACATAAATCTACCACTGCTAACTGCTTATCTCATGGAGTCGCCAGTCTTTAAAACATGTTCTCAAATGTGCATCATTTGCATTTAAAAATACAATGTATTTATTTATGTACAAGTTGACACTCGTGTTCCCTTTTTATTGCATAGCCTCCTCTGGTGTTCTTGCAAGAAATATCAATATAATTGTCTGTTTTCCATATCATGAACGTGTATTATGCGTTGTTGCGGAAAGATGAAGCGGTAATCTGCGCGCTCTCTGTCTATACATCCCTTCGGCTTCACGTCTCCCATTCCTCTACTCGTGACCTCAAGACCAGGCGAGAGATGATGGCATGTTGAGGTGTCCCCGAGTGCCACTTGTGGTCGTGTCCCTGAATGTCAGGCCACTATGACACCTCAATGAGACTACACAAACCAGTGCACATTTGCCACAATTTCACTCTGTTTATCTGCTAGGGTTAAAATCCAGTATAAAGAGCTCCACTCGCAGTTAATTGAAAGCTCTTTGTTATTGTAAGATCTCCCTATTTTGATCCTGTGACAGATAGAAATCGTCCAGTATTTTTGTTCGGGTCTCACTTGGACCGCTTGAAGTCTTTTTATTTGTCTGCGTTAACAACACCAACGAAGGTTGTGTAAAAGGAGGAAGGAGTAGGGGTGGATAGGGGGGATTCATCAGAAAATATGTTTTTCACCCTGAAGCGATTACTGGTATCCGCCCGCCTAAACTGTTTACATTTGGACACCTAGAGAGCGGCGTGAATATGACAGCCTACTAAGAGAGGGGGTCTATTGAGGACTGCAGTTCTATGAGTGCCACTGTGCTGGGTAACGAACTGGTGAGAAAGGGTTTTATAATGTTAAGATAGGCTACTGCATAACCATGTTCTTATCTTGAAGTACCTGGTAGAAGTGTCTGAGCGCCCACGAGGAGAATAAGCGACGAATGGCAGTATAAGGTTTAAAGCAGAACTTAAAAAAATGCCCTTGGGCTGTAGGAAAAGTAGATGTCAGAGAGGTATGTGAAGAGAAGATATAGTGGTATCAGTTTGACAAGGGCATACATATCGCAGAATCTATGTTATAACGAAAAGGTGGTCTGGAACTGATGACAACACAAATGAGAACCACTTACTGGTCAAATAGAGTGCTACGAGATATATATACCCTTGCAAGATGGTTTCGTGGTTGACTCTGACTGTATTAATTTTCAGGGTCTAGCGCTAGTAAGTGCTGCACAAGAGTTTATGTATAAATGTCTTTTATTGCTGATGGCTCGCTCGACTTGATATAGCAACAACACCATAAACCCAACAAAACAAATTATGTCTGTGGTTGAAATCAGGGTGTCATCGCCAAAAGCAGAGAAATTATAACACACATTTGAAAAGACTTTTGTTTGGGTACAGATAACCAATCTACGAGGTGTGTTAAAAAAGTATCCGAACTTATTTTGTTCCCGTTAAAACAAATTAAGCATCGGTGTTATTCCTCGTCAGACAGGTATAGGGTCATGCACATGCATGCATTTTCTCCCGCCACAGATTGCATCAGATGCTGACAGTTAGCCTTTCAGTGTTGAGTGTAGTGAGCGCCGGTTGGGTTTTCATTCACCATGAAATGACGGAAAGAATTGAGCAGCGGTGTTGCATCAAACTTTGCAAAAAGCTAGGCGATACCCAAGAAGAAACCATTTGGAAGATTCAACAGGCTTTCGGTGACGATGCCATGAGCATCATACACATTACGGAATGGTACAATCGTTCCAAAGATGGACGCACATCGGTGGGATGAGGGTCACATTCCGGTAGGTCATCAACAAGCCGATGAAATCATTGATCAGGTACGGTCCTTGGTCTTACGAAACCGTCGTGTCCCCATCCGAAAACGTAAAGATGAAGTGGGAATAAGCATTGGTTCGGTGCACTCTATTTTGTGCGAGGATTTTGCTATGCTGAGAGTGTCCGCGAAATTCATGTCGAAGCTGCTAACGATGGAGCAGAAGAAACTCCGTATGGAAGTCTCGCAGGCCAAGCTGAGCTGCGCAAACGGTCACTCCGACCTCCTGAACAATGGGATCACTGGTGATAAATCGTGAGTTTCTGTGTACAACCCTGAAACCAAGCTGTAGTCGTCACAATAGAGACATTCATCATCCCAGATGCCGATAAAGCGAAGCAGGTACGCAGCAATGGCAAAGTAATGTTGACAGTTTTATTTGACTTCCGAAAGGTTGTGCATCCCGAGTACTCGCCAGAAGGCCAGAACATGACCAAAGAGTACTACCTGGAGGTCATCCGTCGCTATGACAACTCCATCATGACAGCCCACCCGCCCATTCTTCGCATCTGATTCAGACTTTCTTGGCCAAACACAATATTCCTCTTGTTCGCCAGGCTCCATATTCCTCCGACATGGCTTCTTACGAGTTTGGGCCGTTCCTCAGGCTGAAAATTTCACTGAAAAGGAACCGATGTGAGTCACAAGAAGACATGCGGAATACGACGACCCAACTGTACTCATTCCCAAAAAGGCCTTCCTGAAATGCTTCCAACAGTGGCAGGACCGCTGGGAAATATACGCGGAGTCCCAAGGAGAGTACTTTGAAAGTGATTAGGGTTCCAAACCTCCAAGTGTATAATTGTATTTTTTCGGCTCAAGGGTAGGCTATTTTTTCACACGTCTCGTATAGTTGCAAAGCTAACTAATAAAGCATTTCTCAAGCGTTTTAATTTTAAAAAACACTAATCTGAAACTGATGCACACTTTTTGAATAAGACGTGCTGAATATCGTCATTGTTGAAATAATACGTGACATAAACGCACTTTCAGATGTGTGCGAATTGAATTGGCGAGAACTGTCCTTTGAATTTATTTTCTTTTTGTTCAAAGTTGACAAACACTACCAACCATACACTACAGTTACACGTTTATCTACCTTTATAGAGACGATGAGGCTAACGTCTGGTCAGGCAAAACACACTGATCAAACAATGTTGCTGTAGTGTTATTATATTCGTTTCTGTTTTGATTTCGTAAAGTCTTGATAAGAAACGTCTTACAGTTTTGTGGAGCGTGTAGCCTAGTCGACAGTGGACTGGCTTTCGGGGTTCGACTTCACGGACTGACAGAACAAAATCCGGGCCGTTGTTTGTGCTTGGTACGACGGCTCTTAAATTTGACCCAGCTGTAAATGGATACCTGACATATGCGTTGGAGAACGTGAAACAGCGGAGATGGCTACCCCACCTCACATAGGCTGCGGCTTAGTACATGAAGAGTTATCTTCATCCCTGACAGCAGTTGTTGCCATGGAACTGACCTTCTTTAACTTATATTTTTATAAGACTGTAACAAAGATTTGATTGGGTGAAACATGAATATCGGTGAAGGAAATCATAATGGTCGTAGTATGCTCCTTGTTTAGTCATCAGGTAAGACACAAATGATACCAGTGGTGCTCGAATGCACAATTACGAGATCAGATGATAACAATGGTGCAAGAATAAACAATTACGAGATCAGATGATAACAATGGGACAAGAATAAACAATTACGAGATCAGATGATAACAATGGGACAAGAATAAACAATTACGAGATCAGATGATAACAATGGTGCAAAAATAAACAATTACGAGATCATATGATAACAATGGGACAAGAATAAACAATTACGAGATCAGATGATAACAATGGGACAAGAAGGCACAATTACGAGATCAGATGATAACAATGGGACAAGAATAAACAACTACGAGATCAGATGATAACAATGGGACAAGAATAAACAATTACGAGATCAGATGATAACAATGGGACAAGAAGGCACAATTACGAGATCAGATGATAACAATGGTGCAAGAATAAACAATTACGAGATCAGATGATAACAATGGGACAAGAATAAACAATTACGAGATCAGATGATAACAATGGGACAAGAATAAACAATTACGAGATCAGATGATAACAATGGTGCAAAAATAAACAATTACGAGATCATATGATAACAATGGGACAAGAATAAACAATTACGAGATCAGATGATAACAATGGGACAAGAAGGCACAATTACGAGATCAGATGATAACAATGGGACAAGAATAAACAACTACGAGATCAGATGATAACAATGGGACAAGAATAAGCAATTACGAGATCAGATGATAACAATGGGACAAGAAGGCACAATTACGAGATCAGATGATAACAATGGTGCAAGAATAAACAATTACGAGATCAGATGATAACAATGGGACAAGAAGGCACAATTACAAGATCAGCGAAAACGAAATTGTAAAAAAAATAATATTTAAAAAAAATGCCATCTTCTTTGTCTACATTAGAGGAAAAAGTGACTCAATGGTGTGGTATCTAGATATTTTCATGACAAAGGGAAAGATCAAGAGTAAAAGAAACAGGGCAGCAGAGAACGAGAGAGAGAGAAAGAGAGAGAGAGGGAGAGAGAAAGGGAGAGAGGCAGATAAAAAGAGAGGGAAAGAGAAGGAAAGAGAAAGGAAGAGAGAGAAAAAGAGAGGGAGAGATAAAGAGAGAAGAGAGAGAAAACATATCATGTACACTAGCGGAAACTGTTGAGGCAAGCGGCCTGCTATTCGTCCACCCTGTAAGTCTACCTGGTTGACTTGAGCAAAGGAGAAGGAAAACATATTTGATTGATTTGTTAAAGTTCATCAAGATCTGACCCAACCAATGATTGCTTCACGTGTACCTCACGAGTAGCGCTAGAGGATGATGTGGGCAACTCTATTTTTGTAGGTCAAGTTAAGAATTTGTTTCTCTCTTATCTCTACTTCTTTCATACCTTCCCTTTCCTTGCCCCTCCCACGCCCATTAGCTTATTTTATAAGCATTGAACCAAACACATTACAAAGACAGCGTTCTACTCCAAAATGCAAGATTCGAATAAAAAAAAGATGTTTCTCATCCATTACCCCTCTCTCTTTCACTCCTCCATTCTCCTCTCTCCTTCTCTCCCTCTTTCTCTCTCTCTCTCTGCCTCACTCTCTCTATCTGTTTGTGAATCACGTACTCATAATGAGAAACAACTAATAACATTATATATACCATGTTATAATAATGTTTATAACTATGTTTGGAGGTCGCGGGTTCGAATCACGGCGGAGACCTAGATTTTTTTTTTCACGTGGAACTTCTGGTAAATATTCCACATCTTTGAGTAATGAGAATACCAGTATTCCAATTATTCCAAGTAAGTATTTCAAGTAAGTATTTCAAGTTGTTATTGTTGTTTGTCTCCATCTCTCTCTCTCTCTCTCTCTCTCTCTTTGCCTGTGTGCGTCCAAGTCTTTGTCTTTATGCAATGCATTCGCTTGAAAATATGCATATTTATTTAGTCAATCAATCAATGTTAGTCCCAATTCCATATTTTCACATGATCTCTCCAATGCCAATATTATAATTTCCAACCTTAGAGGAAAATAGGCAAGCCTACAATGCATATTTTTGGGGGTTTTCCCTACATTGCGTAATTTGCTTTCTCGATAGGGAGACCTTCTTGGATGAGTGAGTTGTATTTTTCTGCTTAGATGAGTTGTCCATATTCGTTAAAGTAGTTGTGACTTGAAGTGGATACACTATGATATAGGCGGCTCCAACCTCAATCTTTTGTAGTCGTCAATCACGACATGCTTGACATGTTTACAGGGCCAGATCCCGGCAACACTCGAACTGAAAGATGCTCGTATACACAAAGGGAGCCACCGCAATAGTGATAACTCAATGTTTTCGATGGAGAAGATCCTTTCATATTTTGGGATATAAGCACAGAGAGAGATATTTAGATGACAGAGAGAGAGGAGAGAGAGAGAGAGAGAGGGAGAGAAGGAGAGAGGAGAATTGGGAAGGGAAAGAGAGAGGGATAATGGATGAGAAACGTCTTTGTTTTATTCGAATCTTGCATTTTGGAGTAGAACGCTGTCTTTGTAATGTGTTTGGTTTAATGCTTACAATATAAGCTAATGGTCGTGGGAGGGGGGGGGGGGGGGCAAGGAAAGGGAAGGTATGAAAGAAGTAGAGATAAGAGAGAAACAAATTCTTAACTTGACCTACAAAAATAGAGTTGCCCACATCATCCTCTAGCGCTACTCGTGAGGTACACGTGAAGCAATCATTGGTTGGGTCAGATCTTGATGAACTTAACAAATCAATCAAATATGTTTTCCTTCTCCTTTGCTTAAGTCAACCAGGTAGACTTACAGGGTGGACGAATAGAAGGCCGCTTGCCTCAACAGTTTCCGCTAGTGTACATGATATGTTTTGAATACACAACTGGATTTTTCTAAAACCTGGACTTCATAGTGGCTCGACTCGTGGCTTTAGACAAGAGATTAGTTTGATAACAGATCAGACTCCCGTTTGTGCAGTTACTGAAGTTCTCTTAAAATATCGGGGATTTATCCTCCTTAAAAATACGATGGTCGTGGTCCAGCCTCAAGTAAGGTGTCTTCCTATTACTTAGCAGATATGGTTCTATTGATTGGTGTACTTTTGTGAAAGAAAGCACTCACTTACACACACACCCACACACCCACCCATACACACAGACACACACACAGACATACACCCACACACCCAGACACACACACACCCACACACCCACACACACATATACCCACACATACACACACACAAACACAACCACCCTAGTAATATTTCACATATGCGAAATGATACTTTTGTGAAAGAAAGCATTCACGTACACATACACACACACACACACACACACTCACCCACACCTACCCACACACACACACACCCACACACACATACCCACACACACACCTACACACACATACAAACACAACCCCACATGGTGTGTCTTCCTAGTAATATTTCACATATGTGAAATGATTGGTGTACTTTTGTGAAAGAAAGCACTCACGTACACACACACATACACTCACACACACACACACACACACACACACCCACACACACACATAAACACAACCTTACACGAAAGGTCCTCATAGTAATATATTACATGTATATTGATTGGTTTCCTTGGTGAAAGGAAGTACTCACTGACACACACACACACATACACACATCCTCGCCAATCCAACTACCCACGTTTGAACACACACACCCATATACACATATACGTCCGTACAAACACACTCACTCATGCAAATATGCACGTACGCAATCACTCATGCAAACACGTACGCCCGCACGAACCAACACACACACACACACACACACACACACGTGCAGACAAATGCACACGCAGCACGCGTACATGTTTTGTGAGCACTTGCTTTGATGCGTAAAGATACATGATTATAACACACCATGTTTGCGTGTAGATACGGGAGTAGTCATGCGTTGCCTTGAATTATGTAGTATCTTCTGTGTTCTACCCTTGTTTTACTTGAGATCGTCCGCTCCTCTTTCTGTTCGTCTCTTTACTTTCTGCTTCGACGGAGAATCTAATTCATGTCCCAGAGGTGGCACCGATCATTGTCTGGGAAACACAGGAAGTGTGAATGGCTGCTAACATCATAGACAAGATATTCTAGAGCTGAAGACAGTAGATCGTTAGATAACACACACGTCACGACAAATGATACTGTCTGATCAGTTTAACGATCCGCCGTCACGATACCATTTATTTTGCACGTGCTTTTGTTTTTTTTCCTGGTAGCTACAAAGTCCCGCTATCCTTCTTTGTGAAGTGTGCATGCAAAAGGACCGTGTGAAGGTTGCATAAAAATAGATTGCCTCTCGTCAATGATACAATTGATAGCCAAGACTTTTGTCAAGGTGAGGAGAAAAATACTGAGACACAATTATCATCGTCTTCTTGCTTCTAGTAACAGGCTGATCAGAGAGGTGGGAATCGTCAATGTGATCCCCACAGTGGTGAGTCGACTATAAAGTCTGACAGTGCACTACAGCTGGACGTAGTCAGGTCCAGATTCTTCAGTATGCTTCGAGATATAAGAAGAGCCAATGTAACACGCTACCAAAGAAACGTCATCAAGATCAAAATTAAGTCAGCACGAATAGTTTCCAAGAGCAACAATAACAACAACAACAATAACAGCAACAATAACAACAACAGACAATAACAACAACAACAATAACAACAACAGTAGCAATAACAACAATAATAACAATATTAACAACAACAACAATAACAATAACAACATTAATACCAATAACAACAATAGCAACAACAACAACAATAAAACAATAAACCACATGGTCCTATTGTAACATACAATTTGCTGAAAACAATCTAAGACATAACATTTGATGATAACAATATAAAGCACAACATTTGAGGATAACAATATAAAGCATAATATACCAGCATAAGATACCACGGCCTGAAAACAGAGCAAAGAATACTAACGCTGTAACCTGCTAGACATGTCGTAATATGAGTTGCTAATACAACAAACTACTCCATCTTGTACAACTATATAATCAACTACTGTGTTTGATCCAATCGCTGAGATCCACCAGGAGGAATTATGGTGCTGAGGAATAAACGCTGCTTGCCCCAGTAATCGCCACCAAACTATAAGCCGCACAAAGTAGAAAGGAAGACACATATACGCCTCGTTGTAGACACGTAGCCCCCAATTGTTGAGACATGTTTGCTTATTACCAGTCAGGACATAATTTACAAGCTGAGGGAGAAGGGGAAGAAGTAGCACAAACAACAGATGAATAATAACAGGTGGAGAAGTGAAAGTATGTCAGAGGACAAGGTCAGACATAGGCATTTAAAGCATGAAAAAGTTGAAGAGGAGAACTAGGCAGAAAGTATTAGAAAACTGTATATCAAGTTGAACACAGTCTTCTCTGTGGTTGCCTGGATGCCATGAATCCTTTCTGCCCAGCCGTGGCAGGCCAAAATATACCTTCTGTCATTACATCTTTATGTTGTTGTTTGGCTCTTGTCCGTTCTTTCTTCTCGTGTCTTGACTGTTGCTGACTGGTTCTTATCAATTCACATCGCTCTGTTCTTAAATTAATTATTTCTTATCTTCCTTCTGAACCTAGCAGGCAGCCAGGTCTTTAGAACAAGCGTATCTTCTTTTTTTCCATTTCTGCTTATTGTCAACTCTTTCTTCTCATTTATAATGTAAAAGCTGGACAGCTCGTCATTTCTTTTCTCTGCTCGTAAATGGTTTGTTTCAGCTCCTGTACGTCAAACTGTAAGTGTCTTCTTTACTTCTCTGTTATCTAGATTGGTTCATCCCCGTTCTAGTATTTAAACTTTATTTTGTATCTACTTCTTCTTGCGGCCTACTTCTTCCTACTGTCTCTTTATTTATATATATTCAAATTGTTTAAAGATAATTCCAGATTAGATATTAGGAAATATTTTTTAAAGTCAGAGAATGACTAATGCGTGAAACGCATTGCAACAGAATGTGATGGAGGCAGGGTCAATTAATGCATTAAAAAATAGATTGGATCCTCACACTTATTTTTAGTATCGGTGGAGTGAAATAAACTGACTGTATACAGACTCGGCCTTCTAAACCAGTATAATGTTCAGGATAACGTTACCATATAATAAACCAAACTGTTAACAAGTCAATTCAGAAAGTCGAAAAAAAGGAGACATCGTGGCAAAGCGGTTAGTGATATATGAAACAACTCAAACTAACTGGGTTCGGATTCTCGAAACAAGGTCGTACTCATACAGAGAGTAAACTCATATACAAATTGGCACTGAAATTGAATGGATTGCGTCATTAGACGTAAAACGCCGTTCATCACAAAATAAGAAGAGAGAAAGAAAGAAAATAAACGCATGTGTTGTGAAGTCTGAGTGTGAAGATGGGAAAATATTCATAATTTTCCCAGAGCATAATGTTATTTGTGTCTAACCTGTGCCAAGCCGACATAACGCATCATTTCAGGAAGAAAATCTTGCGCCGATGTCATGATGACTACGTTAATCTGTTTAATGCCATCTTTAAATAAACAGGCGTGTACATCTGAGAATGTAATATACTGTTCACAGATCACCGCATTACGGCATATATTGAAAGAGACATGAACAAAGCCTTTCAAACTCCAGATTGTGCAGATTTGTTATGTTTCTTGTCGTTTTTGGACCTTTTTATCGTCATTGTACTTAAGATCAACTGTTCACTCAAGTGTATGGGGGCGTAACGCTGTGTAAACTTCTCAATCAAGCGTTCATCGGCTCACACTGGCTCTTATCTTCCCACAGACGCGATGACGTTCAACGTTTAAACACCCCAGAAAATAGCATACTTACAGTTTAAAATATAAACAAGTCGTATATGCTTTGGAGATAAAACCATAAGGGCTCTAGTAAAACATAATCTAAACAATGGATACAATGACAGAGATAGGCCTCTATTGCTTCTATGTGCACACGAAGGATCAATAATGAATCTACATTGTTCTTCTTTCTCTGATCCCCGTATAAAATGTTAGTTCACATAGGGCGTAACGCAGTAATGGTTGTAGAAAAACAGAGACCGGTGAGGTGAGGGCGAGGCAGGGGGGCTTCGGGGGGGGGGGGGGAGTTTAGCATTTTGTAACGTATGCGAGGAGGGGCCGGGGGTTATAAAGAAATATGAGGTGGGGTAGGGGGTTGTGATGAGGGGCCGGGAAGGGAGAGAAGGGGGCGAGTGGCTATGATGACATGTATGAGGTGGGGGCCTTGGGCTTTGATGACATGTATGAGGTGATTGCCTGGGGCTTTGATGACATGAATGAGGTGGGGCCTTGTGCTTTGATGACATGTATCAGAGGGGACCTGGAAACTATGATGACATGTATGAGAGGAGACCTGGGACTATAATGACATGTATGAAAGGGGACCTGGGGACTATGATGACATGTATGAAAGGGGACCTGGGGACTATGATGACATGTATGAGGTGTTGCCTTGGGATTTGATGACATGTATGAGGTGAGGGCCTGGGGCTATGATGACATGTATGAGGTGGGGCCTGGGTCTATGATGACATGTATCAGAGATGACCTGGGGCTATGATGACATGTATGAGGTGGGGCCTGGGGCTATGATGACATGTATGAGAGAGGACATGGGAACTATGATGACATGAATGAGGTTTTGCCTTGGGCTTTGATAACATGTATGAGGTGGGGCCTGGGGCTATGATGGCATGTATGAGGTGAGGGCCTGGGGCTATGATGGCATGTATGAGGTGGGGCCTGGGGCTATGATGGCATGTATGAGGTGAGGGCCTGGGGCTATGATGGCATGTATGAGGTGGGGCCTGGGGCTATGATGGCAAGTATGAGGTGGGGCCTGGGGCTAAGATGGCATGTATGAGGTGAGGGCCTGGGGCTTTGATGACATGAATGAGGTGGGGCCTGGGGCTATGATGACATGTATGAAGTGTTGCCTTGGGCTTTGATGACATGTATGAGGTAGGGCCTGGGGCTATGATGATAAGTATGAGGTGGGGCCTGGGGCTATGATGACATGTATGAGAGGGGACCTGGGAACTATGATGACATGTATGAGAGGGGACCTGGGACTATGATGACATGTACGAAAGGGGACCTGGGGACTATGATGACATGTATGAAAGGGGACCTGGGACTGTAATGACATATATGGAAGGGGACCTTGGGACTATGATGACATGTATGAAAGGGGACCTGGGGACTATGATGACATGTATGAAAGGGGACCTTGGAAACTATGATGACATGTATGAGAGGGGACCTGGGACTATAATGACATGTATGAAAGGGGACCTGGGGACTATGATGACATGTATGAAAGGGGACCTGGGGACTATGATGACATGTATGAGGAGTTGCCTTGGGCTTTGATGACATGTATGAGGTGAGGGCCTGGGGCTATGATGACATGTATGAGTTGAGGGCCTGGGGCTATGATGACATGTATGAGGTGGGGCCTGGGGCTATGATGACATGTATCAGAGATGACCTCGGGCTATGATGACATGTATGAGGTGGGGCCTGGGGCTATGATGACATGTATGAGAGAGGACATGAGAACTATGATGACATGGATGAGGTTTTGCCTTAAGCTTTGATAACATGTATGAGGTGGGGCCTGGGGCTATGATGGCATGTATGAGGTGAGGGCCTGGGGCTATGATGGCATGTATGAGGTGGGGCCTGGGGCTATGATGGCATGTATGAGGTGAGGGCCTGGGGCTATGATGGCATGTATGAAGTGGGGCCTGGGGCTATGATGGCATGTATGAGGTGGGGCCTGAGGCTATGATGGCATGTATGAGGTGAGGGCCTGGGGCTTTGATGACATGAATGAGGTGGGGCCTGGGGCTATGATGACATGTATGAAGTGTTGCCTTGGGCTTTGATGACATGTATGAGGTAGGGCCTGGGGCTATGATGATATGTATGAGGTGGGGCCTGCGGCTATGATGACATGTATGAGAGGGGACCTGGGAACTATGATGACATGTATGAGAGGGGACCTGGGACTATGATGACATGTACGAAAGGGGACCTGGGAACTATGATGACATGTATGAAAGGGGACCTTGGGACTATGATGACATGTATGAAAGGGGACCTGGGACTGTAATGACATATATGAAAGGGGACCTTGGGACTATGATGACATGTATGAAAGGGGACCTGAGGACTATGATGACATGTATGAAAGGGGACCTTTGAACTATGATGACATGTATGAAAGGGGACCTGGGACTATAATGACATGTATGAAAGGGGACCTGGGGACTATGATGACATATATGAAAGGGGACCTGAGAACTTTAATGACATGTATGAAAGGGGACCTGGGACTATAATGACATGTATGAAAGGGGACCTGGGGACTATGATGAAATATGTGACGAGGGACCGTGAATATGATCATATATGTGAGAAGGTACCCGGGACAATGATGATATATGGGTATTTGGTTCTTTAATCTTTATATTCTTCCTTTATCATATATGGGGCATTATGTCTAGAGCTTTCTTTCGATAATTCAGTATATTCATATACTATATATGGGGTATTATGTCTAGAGCTTTCTTACGATAATTCAGTATATTCATATACTATATATGGGGCATTATGTCTAGAGCTTTCTTACGATAATTCAGTATATTCATATACTATATATGGGGCATTATGTCTAGAGCTTTCTTACGATAATTCAGTATATTCATATACTATATATGGGGCATTATGTCTAGAGCTTTCTTACGATAATTCAGTATATTCATATACTATATATGGGGCATTATGTCTAGAGCTTTCTTACGATAATTCAGTATATTCATATACTATATATGGGGCATTATGTCTAGAGCTTTCTTACGATAATTCAGTATATTCATATACTATATATGGGGCATTATGTCTAGAGCTTTCTTACGATAATTCAGTATATTCATATACTATATATGGGGCATTATTTCTAGAGCTTTCTTACGATAATTTAGTTTAATGATATATCATATATGGGATACTGTTTCTGGAGCTTTTACAAACACAAACGGCAACCCCACACAAAACAGGTTTTTGAGAGGTATTTATTACATAATGTTAAAAGTTTGGACAAGCGCTTACTCGGGGGGGGGGGGGGGGGTGATTAACTGAGGTGGAAATATATCTTAATAGACTCAAAGACTAAAGCAAAGTAGACCAGCAGCCTGTTAGGCGCCATCTATGCTGCTCTAGATAAACCACCTAACCATGGCCAGTGTTATGCTATGTCACAGTTAGTCGCCGCTTACGACATGCTCTCTGTGGGGCAGTGGTGCTATTCTTGCCTTTGTCATACACAAAGCCCCCGGCAGACCACTTGGGTAATGTACAGAGTTTAATTAATGCAACAATACATGTTCAGAGTTTAATGTATACAATAATAAATGTTCAGAGTTTAATTAATACAACAATAAATGTATAGAGTTTTAATAGTTAAACCATAAATGTACAGAGTTAAATTAATACAACACTACATGATCAGAGTTTAATGTATATAATAATAAGTGTTGAGGGTTAATTAATGCAACAATACAAGTTCAGAGTTTAATGAATACAACAATGAATGTTCAGAGTTTAAAGCATTCAACAAATACATGTACCAAGACAACGTTTATTACCTATGCCACGATCTTTCGGCTGCATAGTAGGACTGAGCAATAAAGGCAGATTTCCCAGGCAATTTCCACACAGTGTATATGCTGTTTTAAAAAAAAATGTTTCTTTATACTACAAGTAGGGATCAAGATGCTGAGCAGCGCATGAGCTGCAGTAGTCAGCGACCCATAGCTGACTGCTAGCGTCAGGGTCAGCGAACTAGAGCTGCCAAGACCCTTCTACGCCTCCACGTGGTGATCCTGGATAACATGCTGCAGCAGGGCAGACTGGCTAAAGAGAAATGATCGAAGAGGGAATGCTAACCCAGTACTCAAAAAATGCTTGCTGAAGTCGGATGTGTTGGACCGAAAGGTGCAAATATCGCAGCCAAGCTGTAAACTACGACACAACGCATTCCGTTCTCTGGACTACATTCTGCTACTTAAGCCCTTTCAGTGTTTGGTAGCGGGAGATTGAGAACGAACGAAGCCAAGCCAAGCCATTCTACAAGTATATTTTTGAAAATTTGTAAATGTGTCCGAAGTAGCCATAACTCGCCATGGAACATCATGTTCATCATCATCATCATCATCATCATCATCAACATCATCATCAAAAAATGCTCTGCTTGTTGGCTTTATCGATCATGGATCTCCACCTTCTCTTATCACATCTGTCGTTTATCAGCTCCGTCGTTGATCATCTCCCATGTCTTTTCTTCTAGCTGACGAATATTTTCTTTCTTTGCCTCCCTATGCCCGTTCTCTCTGCTACACTACCAGTTGTTACCGCGTGTTCCACCCAACCTCTTCTCATGACATAAAAAAAGGGTGACTACTGTGTCTTGATTTTCGACATAAGTCGTTTTTGTGTCAATGCCTCTTCCGTTATTAACTGTTTTGCAGTCCATGAAATTCTCAACATTCTTCTGTAAAACCACATTTCCGTTACATACAATAATTGATGTGCTTGCCTGGTGGTTTTCCGTGACTCGCGACCGTATGTAAGTACTCATTCTAACAAGAATCTGAAAACTCTTCCTTAATTCCGGTGAAAGGATTTTGTTGCACAGGATTCCATTCATACACTGACATTTTCACTGATAATTCTATCGCCGATTTCTAGATCAACGCAAATAGGTCAAGTCAATATGTCGTTCATATCATATGACTATATGATTACATGGTTGCAGGAAGGAATATTGTTTAAAGGCAATATTGACGCAATCAACTATTTGATCCTTATACAACCGGTTCAGGGATCTGAGCCAAGAAGTGATGATATTGGCGGGGAGTAGGTGGGCTGGGGGAAGAGATGGGCGAGAGCAGGTTTAGATGCGGGAAAGATGGACGGATGGGGTGGATGTGTTGAGGGGAAACAGTTTGGTGTAATAGTTTGAGGGAGAGAGAAGATGGACGGATGGGGTGGATGTATTGAGGGGAAACAGTTCAGTGTGAAATAGTTTGAGGGAGAGAGAAGATGGACGGAGGGGTGGATATGTTGAGGGGAAACAGCTTGATAAGGAGGGATTATCTATGTCGCAGTTCGGAGTAAACGATATAGATTCCACTGCCTCTCCTTTTTTCACTCACCGTGACCGATCTCTGTGTCCAGGAGTTACTAGAGTACTGTCTTTTGTTTTGGTTCTGATTTTGTTCTAGTGAATGTTTTGATCTTGATGACCCATTCCTTAGCGTTGCAATAGGTCCAAACTTCGTCTCGTCTTTGGCCACAAAAGTCCAATTGGTGGTACGCATTCCGGCAGAGAGGTCTCGTTGTTGGGACAGCAATGGAATCTGACCAACTCATTGGAGGTCTTTCCTGAGCGTCTTGGCTCGTGGGTACCAGATTACTGTCGCCTTTCTTCATCGATCATTAGTGACCAGCCCATCAATGTTTTTTATTGTCTGTATAGAGTACCGCATCATTCACCAAGGACAATCTTCGTATGTTCGAATTGCGAAGATTTTGCAAACGTTCGTCATTTATAGTCCCTCTTCCTTACCTTCTTATTCGAGTAACTGTATCATTCTGTTCGGTTCTGCTACTGACTCTGTCATTCGCACTATGTCGGCAAATTGAAGAAGATTGAGGCGTCTGACGTCAATATGAATGCAAAAGGCGTTCAGTTGCATTGGCGGAAGACTGATTCTAAACATGCGGAGAAGAGGTTCGGTAAGATGGGGTCACCCTGTCGGACCCCCATCTAAACTAGAGCCACAATATGACGTTGGAAGGGACGAAATGTAATAGTGCATTACGTATAACTGTTGGTAAGATTTCTGTTGTGACCATGATCGACACCTTGTTCCAACAGTGAACACCAGACAGATTGTGGTTCTACCGAATCGAAACTTTTTGTTGTAGTTGTCGGGAACTCTACGACTGCCTGAATAAGACAGCAGCAGGTTGAAATGTAGTCAATTGTGCTGTACAAACGTGGGAAGCCAGCATGTTCGACTGATTGCGAATCTTCGAGAGTGATGCTGACTCTGGGGAGGATGTATTTCGTAAATAGTTTGTAAGTGACATGGAAACAAATAATTTCTGATGTCGTCTTTGTCTCCCTTCTTGAATAATAGTATTGTTCTCGAGTTGCGCCAAGAGGAAGGTGCATTGACTAGATGGTATGGAGAATTTCTGGGGGAATATTGCTCGGAAGAGTGTTACAGTAGATGGGAGGGTAATTGTAGGAGGTTATGATGATCTGAACAGGTCACTACAGTAAGCTTTAATGATCTACTCCATTTCCAACTTTCATGTGGTGCCAGACCCATCATAAGCTTTCAGACAAGAAATGATTTGGAAGCTCGGCGAGACCTCGAGTAGCTAATCTGATGCTGCGCCGATATTCTGAAGATTTTAGAATATTCTTCAGCTAGTGAAGTATAGACTCTCAAACAGCTTATGGCCGCGAATCATGGACGATTACCAAAACTTCTAGACAAAGAATTGAATCCTCCAAGTCAAAATGTTACAGACATATTCTCAGAGTACCATGGGCGGAGAAAAAGACAAATGTAGACATTCGACAAGAGTTTAGCATAGAGGAGAACTGGTTTATCATTTCTATTTTTGGCAAGAACATGTAAATACTTTGGTCACATTAAAGAGGCACAACGGTCTTGAGAGAACAGTGAAGGAAGGTATGGTGCCAGGAAAAAGAGGAAGGTGTAGACCAAGAAGACGATGGCACGAAGATATACAGGAATGTCTGGGTATAACTGTGGCGGAGGTTGGAGTTTTGGCAAGGGAAAGAGTTTTTTTCAGACAGACTGTGATGGGAGCAACGTTCTATAAAGGACATGGAACATGATGAGTGAAGTATAAACAATTATAAATCCACCACATGGATCCTTGTATTCACCCAGGGAGATCAGTACCTGATACACGGTAACCATGCGATATACGTTTGATTTGTAAATCGATCAGGTCAGACCTTGGAAGGTGTCGTTCCGTATCTTCTGGTGTTCGATTTTGGACTGCCATGTGGGTATTAGCGTTACATTTAATTTAGTTTAGTGGAAGAATCAACGTTATTACACACGGTTTAACCCATAAGTTCTCTGTTTTTCTCCATATTTTTGAAGAATCTCAGCACATTTTTAACATTGTTTTTAATAATTTTGCACAGGCAGAGACCGTTAAGTCTACTCTTTTCATATATGTAACTGCCGAGGGATTTTTAACGTGCGCAACACTGTACACGGGGCGTCTGATCTTTACTACACAGAGATCCGGGAAATACCAGAAAGTCCACTCTACAAAAAATCCCGATCACCATGATTTAAACCCGTAACCTACCTCACCCGAAGTGGACGTCTTACCGCGTGACCACTCAGTCCTCTCGGCATTTACTTTGTACGTGGTTTATTTCTTTTCGCTTACTAGACCTGGGAGAGGCATGGCTCTGTGATTTTCAGACTGCAAGCTTTTCCGTGTTGACATTTAGTCTGCTCAGCAGTACATGGTCTGCACTGTGCGGGTAGCAGTGGAGATAACCGTTAAGTTGCCATTGTTTGAGATCGTGCTGTCGAGCGTTTCCAGCCATCACCTCAAGGAAGTTTGTTTAAACTCATTGTATTTAAAGCTATAAACTGGCTTCTGAGAGCGCACAAACCTAGCATAGGTACATACAGATGCACACATACATCCAAGCAGTGGTGTATGCGTCTTAATATCGCCCATTTGACTAGGGCCTATGGTGGAATAGGCGCGCCTCCGCCAGTAGAAACTAGTGAGGCAAACACATAAAATTAAAAAAAAATTAAAAACTCATAAAACAGAATACCGTACACAATCGTACCCATTGCACCTTTCTCCAAACTGTCAGCCATGCGAACCGCATCCCATTTAGAACGCCACTGCCAAATAGGTTTTCTATATTTGAAATTGGAAACTATAAACTACTTAAAAAACAATCGACATTTTACTAAACTATTTCATGTGGTTCTGTAACTGAAGCGCTTACTCGACTGCGCAAGTTTGTTTACCATTGACGCCTGTTTCCTGAAGCGGTTCCTTCTTCACTGGATTCATCAGTTTCTTTGTATTTTATTTTCAACATATCTATCGGTGCTTCAAACCTCGTTTATTATTTTCGTTCGAGATACGTATTCTACTGAAGTAGTATCTTGGGAAATTGTACGTACTCGTTGGTTCTGCGGCAGATTTCTATCTACGAAGTCGCTCCAGGAACACTCAGATTATTGAGATAAAAATATTGGGACAAACAACTAATTATCACAGTTATCTCTCTTCAGCAGACCATGTTATGCATGATTGATCGTGAATAATGTACTGTTAGTCTTCGGGGACTGAGTACAGGTACGTCTTTATTCTTCACCGTTTCGTTCCTCACAAAACATAGCGTCACTACTAATAAGGCTCCTTCTTGAGCCTAAGTAAAAACCCTTTATGTACCCTTGCACTGGTTTATGTAGCAATTTGTTTTGCGTGATGAGATTGCTAGCCTCATGCGCGCCCTCCTTAGCTATGTATTATGACATGCATATGTTTGCAGTAGCCATCTACTTTCCTTGACAGTAAGAGGTTCACTGAGTCACACGGAAGTAAGTAAAATTCGTGACGGATAAATAGTAGTTGTGACAATATTATAGTTTGAGCGTATTTTTCTTACTAACTTGACATTCTCACCGTTAAGCGACTTTGGGAAGGTTAAGTTATTTTTGTGTTGGTTTTTGGACCGTATTGATATTAGATTTTTCGTATGGTACCTATCCATCAGTCACGCGGCCTTCCTCTTGCCCTGTAGCTCGAAATTCTTGTGCTGTACACATCCAATGGTAGTTGAACACATTGCCTTCTCATGAGATAACAGATATTGAATATTCTGTCATGAAATACATTCGTCACAAAGGATAGTTCTTACTTATTTCTAATATTTGAAATCTTTTTTTTTTTTGCATTCGCCTTATTTCTCTAATCCTCAAGGCGGTGTGTGTTGCACTGTGGTTTTTATTTTGCGCCATTTCGGCCCAGTGCATCCGACTTCGGCATGCATTTTTTATGTGAGTGTCTGCTTCCTCCTGCATTTTCTAAGGGTTTGCTTCCCCGGGGTAACGGCCGTTGCTGTGATGGGGATCGAACCCAGCACCTCCTGGTTGTGAACCGTATTTCTAATATCATCGTTTCTCATTGATATCTCTTCTGGTAACACCAGTGAGTTTTGGACGTTTCGACGTTTCTTATTGATATCTCTTCTGGTGACACCAGACTTCTGGTGACTTTTGGACATTTCATTTCAAACGTTGCAATGTTTCTCTCCTGTAACTCGGATAAGGACTAAGTTTGACACTGGTAGCACAATGCCTGCATAAATACAGTGTTTATCATTACTCGGTTTGTTCTTAAGCTAATTTTCGGAGGCTTAAGTAGTGGTGGAAAAATAAAGATTGCAGCTGCACACGAACTGTAATTTGATTATATTTAGCGTTAAAATGTAAGGAGCAATGCTGAAGAGAAAAATAAACAATAGACTTCCTGAAACCAACACAAACTATGAAAATGAAAGAAAAAGATATAGAAAAAAAATGAGAACACATGTATGACGTTTTTACTGGCAACAATCATGGCTCAAATAAGTCAGAAACAAATCCAATCTATTCAGTTTAGAGTTTTGGTGTAATCGCAGCATGGCGCACGAGAATACAATCTATTCTGTTCTTTTCCGTTCCTAAGAATCGACTTTATTGTACTCTGGACATTCCCTAATATGTTCAATCTCATCAGTAAATGATGAAGGGTATGGATGTTGATGCCTTCTGTCGCTCGTTGGTTGTACACATATTTGTTCCTTCATCTCCTGCGCCCCAGTCCACTCGAACCTCGATTCGATATCCAAGCCCTACTTTATGTTCATTGCGGATTAATCTACTACGATGTGATTATCCAACAAGCGGTCCTCGATAGACTTCCAAATGCGACCTATCCATATGAGTAGCAGACCCCACTGTTTGACCTGGCCGTTATTCTAACTTAGAACATTCTCACACTCATCCACATCATTATGACCATACTCAGTAAATGACATAATCACACAGCAGGTGGTATATTTATTATATCATACTCATATCATAGAATGAGTAGAGAAATTACAAACACAATACAATATATATCATCTTAACTAAGCATTCTATTATTATATATATGTTGATATACATATTACTAAAACGGGAATTGTAAGCATTAGCTATTGATGGAATTCCCAACTATCTAAAACCCAGTTCTATTGCCTTGCAATTACATCACACACACATCGTCTTAACTGCGTCCTCAACACACCTATCTGAAATACTCTTCCTCACTCAAATCCCTTCAGGCGGGCGATCTCGACATAACTCGTTCACAATGTGTCCTTTCTTACAAACACACGTTCAAATTATCTATTAATGCAAAACTCACACACCTATTTGAGCGATCCTGTTCTATCACTAAACATTCGTCCAACAGTCTATAAATCGCTCCTCTATCTAAGTCAGTGAGTTAAACATACTATCTACATTCAGTCTCTCTCTCTCTCTCTCACTCTCCTCTCTCAATCCAGCCTCTCGAGCTAAACTTTGTCTCGAGTTATATATCCTCAAGCAAGGCCAGAGTTTGACCAATCGATCTCAGGTGATGGCCAACTTCAGTCCCATTGGAACGAAACACTTTGCACACCTGTCACTCATTCTCTAGCAGCAAGTCCCGCTGCCATTCCGTCTGTCAATCAGACTCCCCCTACCAAAATCGAAAGGCCAGTGGTCAGTTTCTACCTGTCCACATTCCTTACCCCAACTCTGTTCTCCTTTGCTGAGACGGTGAGTGACCTTGACACGCATTCAGGTAGCTTTAAACTTTAACATGTTCAGGTATCAAAACCTCCCATTGCTCCGGCGGGAACTGTTACATATGTAACGTATCTGTAGTTAGTTACTGTGAGGCCGCAATGTCCAGCCCTTTCGTTGCTCTGAACTTATCGCGATAGATCCACCAAGAACACAATTTAATATAACGTAGGAGAGAGTTCTTTGATGCTACGTGGAGCAAGTACTAACATATGGCAGTGAATCGTGGACAATCATCAAGCAAACGTATAGATCTCTGGAAGCAACGGAGATGTGGTTTTACAGAAGAATGCTGCGGATCACATGGACTGCAAGGAAGACAACCTTATTTGGGCATGTTTCGAGAACAGGCGGTTTGGAACATGACAGCCGGAAATATAGCAGGAAAGAGAGACAGAGGAAGGCCGAGAGAAAAGATGTTGGACAGCCTAAGAGAATGGCATGGACTACAACCAACAACAGAGTTGGTACTCGATCCACGTGATATAAGTAGGAAACAGTCAATGCTAAACCACAGGTCACGTGATAATGATGAGAATCACAGTGTATTTACCCTGAGCTATTTTCAGATACAATTTGAATTCGTCAAATTTCTACGGACATTAAAATGATGAAATTATGAGAAATATGCTAATGAAATTTGTTGATGTTCTAGTATCCGAGTGTCTTACTTCTGTTTAACAGTTGTACTAATGTTATGAACTCTCTGGGAAGAGTATGGTCCAGCATAGGCTCTCGTTTAAAAATAAACTGCGTCTATTTAGATCATGTGTCAATCCAATCCTCTTGTACGGCCCTAAGACATGGATTAACTTAAAGGGAGATCGGAAGTGGATCGAGGTCTTCCACACGCGCAACCAACGTCGTATCCTTGGAGTTCTCTAGCAAGAACTAGTCGCTAACATAGAGGTATCCTTGGAGTTCGCTACCAAAACTAGTCGCTAACATAGAGGTATCCTTGGAGTTCTCTAGCAAAAACTAGTCGCTAACATAGAGGTATCCTTGGAGTTCGCTAGCAAAAACTAGTCGCTAACATAGAGGTATCCTTGGAGTTCTCTAGCAAAAACTAGTCGCTAACATAGAGGTATCCTTGGAGTTCGCTAGCAAAAACTAGTCGCTAACATAGAGGTATCCTTGGAGTTCGCTAGCAAAAACTAGTCGCTAACATAGAGGTATCCTTGGAGTTCGCTAGCAAGAACGAGTCACTAACAGCGAGGTATCCTTGAAGTTCGTTAGCAAGAACTAGTCGCTAACATCGAGGTATCCTTGGAGTTCTCTAGCAAGAACTAGTCGCTAACATCAAGGTTTCCTTGAAGTTCGCTAGCAAGAACTAGTCGCTAACACCGAGGTATCCTTGGAGTTCGCTAGCAAGAACTATTCTCTAACATCGAGGTTTCCTTGGAGTTCGCTAGCAAGAACTAGTCGCTAACATCGAGGTATCCTTGGAGTTCACTAGCAAGAACTAGTCGCTAACATCGAGGTATCCTTGGAGTTCTCTAGCAAGAACTAGTCACTAACATCGAGGTATCCTTGGAGTTCTCTAGCAAGAACTAGTCGCTAACATCGAGGTATCCTTGGAGTTCGCTAGCAAGAACTAGTCGCTAACATCGAGGTTTCCTTGAAGTTCGCTAGCAAGAACTAGTCGCTAACATCGATGTCTCACTACCGGTACAACATTTCCTCAACGCTGGCAAGTCAGCGCCGCTTTTTCTCCACAAACGAGACCCGCCTTTCTTAGGACGTTCCGGCTCGACAACTTCTACACCAGCAAAACATCGCACCCATCACGGAGTCGTCCCTGGGGTCACTGATTAAATACCTGACGGAGTACACTCCTTCTGCCATGCATACTCTTTGAGACCTTGCTGCCATCAATCGTACTCATGGACGACCAACAAGCCATGTTGGCGCTTGTTGCTAAGGAAGATTGATTACTTGACTAACGTTACAAAATATCATTGTTTATTTTACTATCTGTTTCATGCCGGATTCTGACTGCATTTCATTCTCTTTTGCGGTCAAACTTTGTCTACATGTTTAAAAATTCAACTAAAATTCAAATATTCTTTGATTCGTTTTTCGATCGAATTCCCGCTGCTTTTCCCATATTATATGTGAGGGAGGAGGAAGGGGTGGGAAGTGGGTAGTGTTGTTTTCAAAGCCTTATTCTAACCAAGAAGTCTACAATGCACACGCCCTTGATCTGTGTGAATCGCCGGGTGTGCAATGCCGTGCGTTCAAGAGTGGTGTTCTGTATAGAGGTTATCGTAGGGTATCAGTTTGGCGTCAGTGGTGACAGAACTAGATAACCTCTACCATATACGTTACACACAAGCGCGCCAAGATCCCCGCCGAAACACACACAGAAGCTGAACAAAAAGAGGGAAATGAAGATCAAAAATGTGCTTTTAATAACTTGTCTGATTCCATCATGTTAACTGAATAGGTAAAACAGCCGCAGAGAGTTATCAGCACAAGATCACTGTCTAGTGAAGAAATTCAATTAGAGAATTGACAAAAGGCGAAGACAACTACGGTTTCTTAGTTTCTATTGGAGTGTTTGAGTCCCTTGAGTGTCATTGAGGGCACAGATTCCATCCAGGACTTCGTAGAACAAACACGACGTGTGGGTTCATGTGCTGTAAGCATTTGCTAAATTTTTAACTGATTCTAATTTTTTTTTTAAATCTGCATTTTAACGCTGTGAATGTGCTCCCATTATGCTGAGAAAGATGCAAATGTAAAAGTGAGAGACGAAAAGGCTAGAGAAATGTAGAAAGGAATCACTTATCGAGTACAATAAAGATGGGATCATCTGAGTGGTAAAGTGGTAGAAGGTTAGCTTCTCGTGGTAAAGCTAGCGGGTTCGGTACCCAGTATCGACCCAGTTCATCTGATTGTTGTTGTTGTATAGCACTCGCTTTTTACAGCAGCGGTATGGGGTTCAACTCTGGCTTACCGGTACGCTTCAGTCAACCCAGCTGTAAATGGGTACCTGGTTTATTGTTTGAGAAAGAAAGGCAGTAATGACGAGAGCTGCCACACCAGGGTATAAACAAGTTGTGGCCTCGTACAGCAAAGTTTCTAACACTTCATTCCATCCAGCAGTGTTTGCAATGTGACTACCTCTACAATCCATCTCTAAGTGGGAACCTGACTGTCTTCTAAGGAAAACAAGGCAGCTAGGAAGTGAGCACTCCCCCCCCCCCCCTCCCTTGTTATTGTTTTTAGTTCTATAATCGAATACACATTTTTCAACTAGTCAGTCCTATTTGTTATATCAGGGCCACACAGCCTCATAAAAAGCTGAGACCTAGTACACTGACGTCACTAACACTTCATCCCCGGCAGCAGTGTCGATTATGGGACCATCTTTTTCTTTAAATAAAGATGATGACTGTAAACTACATCATCATCATCATCATCTTTATCCGGTACAAGTGAAAGTGGGTAATTCGCACTTCTTCATCTATATTTTATTTGATGAATTATTTCTAGTTTTCTTTCAAATCCAAAAGGGGACTTTAAACTTAGTATGGTTTTGACTTGTTTGAATGACAAAGTAGGCAATATCATGAGTTGGTGGGTCTTCGTTGATAAGGTTACAACAACAACGGCTTTGTATATATTTATGTGTGTGTGTGTAAGTGTGTAAGCATGCATAAGTATGTATGTATTAATAAGTTGTGTTCAATTTTCATCCACGTGTGCCGTTAAGAGATGTGGAGAGTTTAAGTCGTCTTTCCTGGCCTAAGTGCGCTGAATCTGTGAGTGAGCCCATATTGTTGTAGGATTACTAGTATGTCAGCTATCCATCCGCTACATGCCCGATCTAGTACCATGTATCCACATAGTCCTGTGTTGTAAATGAGCAGAGGGTGTTGATCAGACTTCATTCCCGTGAGATGAACAAATCATTTTATTGTTTGGTTGCTAATGCACTCAACACAGGGGCAAGTTCCTACCAACTTTGCAATGTCTTCATATCTCATTTGGTGCCAATGATGACCTTTCAAAGACGTTTCATTTTACACGTTGACATTTTCACTGAGTCTTGCATATGAGCGAGTTTGACAACTGATAACACATAGTGGACATACATATTATGTTCATTAGACAAACTGAGGCTCCGGTGTTTATTAAGCAGTGATTACACCAATTCGGATATTCCGTTTCCCTTTATTTTAGATTTGTGACGATTATTGGGTTTTCTTTCTTCTAAATTCAATCTGCATTGATATTTGCGTCAATACCGGTGATCTGTTTATATGCAGATGTTAGGTATTGTTCTGGAGACATTACTGTTTCTTCTTTGTCAACGTCTTATTAATATGTAATTAATTTGAGATACGGCATCTATGTTGTTTCACCTGTACCATGTTTTCATATAATGTTTTTGGGTTTTCAATGATGATGTTAGTTATTATTAGACCATTCTCTGTACGTACATTAATAAGCTCTTCTCTATTGATGTTCTGCTCTAAAGAGGTGTCTCTGATAGTCCTAAGGAGGATTCGTGTGACGCCCATTACAATCAAATGATCCTTCTCGTTGTCCAAATTAATTACGTCTGCTAAAAACTGAGGGAAATTTCTTCTATCTCCCATATAACTGTTAACATTGCATGATCTGCAGATTTGGATCACTGAAGTAACACATTGTAGGACCTATAGATCAGGATCACTGTAGTAAAACATTGCAGGACCCATAGATCCGGGTCACTGAAGTAAAACATTGCAAGACCTGCAGATTCGGATCACTGTAGTAAAACATTGCATGACCTGTAGATTCGGATCACTGTAGTAAAACATTGCATGACCTGTAGATTCGGATCACTGTAGTAAAACATTGCATGACCTGTAGATTCGGATCACTGTAGTAACTGTTGTTTCACTTTCAACATTTTGTAAGCGTCTTAATCTTTCACTGATGTATTCTGTTTCTATAGCGAACTTCGCTCTCTCTATGTACAAGAAAACCTACATGATGCTTCACTCTTTCTTTTATGTGGACACCACTTCACAACAAGACATAGTTCCAACCGATCTCTTTGATATTCTGTTTCTTTTTTCTTATACCCGTTAGTCTCTACCGAAGCTTCTACCAGCTCCGACTTCTTTGTACTTAGTGCACAAACATTTAATGTGCCATTTTAGCTGTCTGTATATTTCGTGGACTTCTCATGTTGTTTATCAGTAATCTGTAGAGAACAGACATCTTAAGTTCTTTTAATGACCTCATAGCAGCCATGTAATGCTTGTTGAATTGCTAGGCCTGTCACAGAAGTGACTTGGGCAAGTGCTAACTGCGCGGAACTCTACCCTCTCCCGGTGTTAATAATCTTTCTAGGCACACCAGAAGGTGGACACACATAAAAAATGCTCTGAAGGTGACGATGGTGGATGCTAAAGATTCAATTTTGCAGAGAAGCTGTGATGAGAGCAACATTCTGCAAAAGACAATCCACATGATGATTCCACACATACATACACACACCCACACATACATACACACCCACCCACACATGCACACACCCACCCACACATACACACACCCACCCACACATACACACACCCACCCACACATACACACTCACACTCACATACTGACAGATGCATATTACAGAGATACGTCATCAATGAGATATATAGTTGCAAGGACTAAGAGTGGTACGATGTGTTAGTGTAAGGAGTAAGAGTGGTACGATGTGTTAGTGTAAGGAGTAAGAGTGGTACGATGTGTTAGTGTAAGGAATAAGAGTGGTACGATGTGTTAGTGTAAGGAGTAACAGTGGTACGATGTGTTAGTGTAAGGAATAAGAGTGGTACGATGTGTTAGTGTAAGGAATAAGAGTGGTACGATGTGTTAGTGTAAGGTGTAAGAGTGGTACGATGTGTTAGTGTAAGGAGTAAGAGTGGTACGATGTGTTAGTGTAAGGAATAAGAGTGGTACGATGTGTTAGTGTAAGGAATAAGAGTGGTACGATGTGTTAGTGTAAGGAGTAATAGTGGTGCGATGTGTTAGTGTAAGAAGTAATAGTGGTACGATATGTTAGTGTAAGAAGTAATAGTGGTACGATATGTTAGTGTAAGGAGTAATAGTGGTACGATATGTTAGTGTAAGCAGTAATAGTGGTACGATATGTTAGTGTAAGAAGTAATAGTGGTACGATATGTTAGTGTAAGAAGTAATAGTGGTACGATGTGTTAGTGTAAGGAATAAGAGTGGTACGATGTGTTAGTGTAAGGAATAAGAGTGGTACGATGTGTTAGTGTAAGAAGTAAGAGTGGTATGATGTGTTAGTGTAATGAATAAGAGTGGTACGATATGTTAGTGTAAGGAGTAATAGTGGTACGATGTGTTAGTGTAAGAAGTAAGAGTGGTACGATATGTTAGTGTAAGGAGTAATAGTGGTGCGATGTGTTAGTGTAAGAAGTAATAGTGGTACGATATGTTAGTGTAAGAAGTAATAGTGGTACGATATGTTAGTGTAAGGAGTAATAGTGGTACGATATGTTAGTGTAAGCAGTAATAGTGGTACGATATGTTAGTGTAAGAAGTAATAGTGGTACGATATGTTAGTGTAAGAAGTAATAGTGGTACGATATGTTAGTGTAAGGAGAAAGGAAGTGGTGCGATATGTTAGTGTAAGAAGTAAGATGTAGTCTAGAGAACGGAATGCGTTGTGTCGTAGTTTATAGCTTGACTGCGATATTTGCACCTTTCGGTCCGACACATCTGACTTCAGCATGCCATTTTTGAGTACCGTGTTACCTTTCGTCTTCGATCCCTTCTCCTTAGCCAATCTGCTATATTGCTGTCTGTTCCCCGCGTAGAAGGGTCTTGGCAGCTCTAATTCGCTGGCACTGACGCTAGCAGTCAGCTATGGTTCGCTGGCCCTGACGCTGGCAGTCAGCTATGGGTCGTTGATCCTAACGCTAGCAGTCAGCTATGGTTCGCTGGCCTTTACGCTAGCAGTCAGCTATGGGTCATTGATCCTAACGCTAGCAGTCAGCTATGGTTCGCTGGCCCTGGCGCTAGCAGTCAGCTATGGGTTGTTGATCCTACCGCTAACAGTCAGCTATGGTTCGCTGGCCCTGACGCTAGCAGTTAGCTATGGGTTGTTGATCCTAACGCTAGCAGTCAGCTATGGTTCGCTGGCCCTGGCGCTAGCAGTCAGCTATGGGTTGTTGATCCTACCGCTAACAGTCAGCTATGGTTCGCTGGCCCTGACGCTAGCAGTTAGCTATGGGTTGTTGATCCCAACGCTAGCAGTCAGCTATGGTTCGCTGGCCCTGACGCTAGCAGTCAGCTATGGGTCATTGATCCTAACGCTAGCAGTCAGCTATGGTTCGTTGGCCCTGACGCTAGCAGTCAGCTATGGTTCGCTGGCCTTTACGCTAGCAGTCAGCTATGGGTCATTGATCCTAACGCTAGCAGTCAGCTATGGTTCGCTGGCCCTGGCGCTAGCAGTCAGCTATGGGTTGTTGATCCTACCGCTAACAGTCAGCTATGGTTCGCTGGCCCTGACGCTAGCAGTTAGCTATGGGTTGTTGATCCTAACGCTAGCAGTCAGCTATGGTTCGCTGGCCCTGGCGCTAGCAGTCAGCTATGGTTCGCTGGCCCTGACGCTAGCAGTCAGCTATGGGTCATTGATCCTAACGCTAGCAGTCAGCTATGGTTCGCTGGCCCTGACGCTAGCAGTCAGCTATGGGTCGTTGATCCTAATGCTAGCAGCCAGCAATGGTTCGCTGGCCCTGACGCTAGCAGTTAGCTATGGATCGCTGACCACTGCAGCTCATGCGCTGGTCAGCATCAGGAACCCGGTAATATGTAAGATTGTAAGGAGTAAGACAGTTGATTAAATATATGATTGCACCAACAAGAAAAGTTATGAGACAAAGACTGCTAGTACAGTGCTAGTGGAGAGATACAAGTATGTGGTGTCAAGGACAACAACGATATCAGCAAGGGTAATGATGATGTAATAATGATGTAATAATGATGTAATAATGATGTAATGATGATGTAATAATGATGTAATGATGATGGCAGATGATTTTCGGCGTTGCGCTCTTTTCACGTTGTGTATGCCTCTCTTTCTTCTTATCAACAATAACTCAATCCATCCGATAAAATGCAGCATATCCCATACAGTATATAGGCGTAGATACGTCTGACGAAATCCAATTTATGTCAAACATTACAACTCACACCCTGTCTCTCTAGCAACTCGCAACAATGACGTTTAAATAAAACACAACAAGAATTACAAGCACGGTATGTCACAGAGACACGTTCTAAACGATACAGCGTATTTTTAAAACCTAGCCACCACATTGAGAGACAAAAGCTCACATCAGCTGCTTGGTCGGTGAGGCGAAGTGCATTGCAGAATGTATTTCTGATCTGTCATTTCGAATCGCCTTCATTGACCTTTATGGTGCTCAGTTGCGCATGGAGCATTTTAGAAAACGTTGTATCGTGGGTTGAACGTACGTCGGTACACTCATTAATTTAGCTGACAGAGATTGTTTGTTTCCAGCACGACATGTACAATGTGAATACTCCTCTCTTTTGTTATTGTGTTCGAGGAAACGTCCAAGTGGACACAGACGTGTCAATCACTTAAGTATTCATTCATCTTCACCTGGTGATTTATCCAGTTCGCTGATTCATGCTTGTCGAAGCGTATCGATTCATTGCGCTTGACAATATGTCCACGCTGCAGGAGTTCGCGTTCTTTTCTCTTATGTTATCTGTGCGTCGCTTCTTATTTTTCTTTATGTTGTCTCAGTATTACTCCTTATTATTCTCTACATTTGGTCTGGATAATTGTTCTGACTATTATGACTTGACTGTATTGTCAACCCATTATTTAAAATAGTAAATGTAAATTGTCTATCCATTTCTTCCTATTATATATGTGCTATCTCCAGTCGTCTCGATAAATATCTTGCCACTGGCCATAGGTAGTTCAGGACCAGAGAGTGAGGTTGACGAAAGGCGCAATATCTTCCTCACATTAATCCAAATCACAACGCAAGTCACCCATTTCAGCCGACACAGCAAGAGAAAAGACTCACCACGCGGCTGAACAAAGAGAGTGGTCTTCATTAGATGTGATGGACGGACATCATGGACACAGCAAGAGAAAAGACTCACCACGCGGCTGACCAAAGAGAGTGGTCTTCATTAGATGTGATGGACGGACATCATGGACACAGCAAGAGAAAAGACTCACCACGGGGCTGAACAAAGAGAGTGGTCTTCATTAGATGTGATGGACGGACATCATGGACACAGCAAGAGAAAAGACTCACCACGCGGCTGACCAAAGAGAGTGGTCTTCATTAGATGTGATGGACGGACATCATGGACACAGCAAGAGAAAAGACTCACCACGGGGCTGAACAAAGAGAGTGGTCTTCATTAGATGTGATGGACGGACATCATGGACACAGCAAGAGAAAAGACTCACCACGCGGCTGACCAAAGAGAGTGGTCTTCATCAAATGTGATGGACGAACATCATCATCTTTGAATACGTGCATTATTTCGTGCTACTGCATTTGTCTTGCTAGTGCATTCCATTATATTGATATCTTTGTTATCTGACAACTAAGGTACTCTTACAGCCTGCTTCTGTGAAGCCGTACAGCGAACGAAACATTACAGCGCAGAATCAACGTCTCCATAGCTGCACTTACCTAGTCTGTTCGCTACAAGTGAAGCAAATATCAAAAGCAAGATCATTATTATGTTTGCAAAGGAAAGCTTTGCGTTTGAGAAACTGCAAGCGATCCGATGAGTTACTAGTGTCGCAACCATGGTAAAAGGGTATCGTGCTGTAGTGGTAGCCCCACTGCTGCGTGCCCGTGAAACAAAAACAATGAATATCAGACACTCCAGACAGTTGAACCGTTTTCACATTAGCTATCTTCGTTGGCTGCTCAGAGTAAGGTGGCAGGACAACGTGCTTAACTCTTAGCAGGTCAAAATGTTGAGTATCGTTACAATTTGGTCAAAACGTCCAGATACGACGAACGGGATAAGCTGGTCGCATGCCAGATAAGCGCATCTCCCTGCAGCTGCTGTACTGCGAACTACAAACTGGCGGACACTCATCAGGACAGAAGAAACGCTGCAAAAACTTCTTTTTTTCTTTTTTTCTTTTTTTGGTGCGTTCTCGTTTTTTTCTAATCCCCAAGGCGGTGGTTTTTATTTTGGCCCAATGCATCTGACTTCAGTATGCATTTTATGTAAGGGTCTACTTCCTCCTGCATTTTCTAAGGGTAGCGGCCGGTGCTGTGATGGGGATTGAACCCGGCATTGTGAGCCGTGTCACTTTACCACTAGCCTACGCCGTCCCCTAAATACTACGTCAACTTTTAGCAACGATAATTATGAACTGGCAGGTGTGCATCAATTCGCATACCTCGGATCTTTCATCAGAACTTGAAAAGATTACAAAACTGCAATCCATGACCGATAGAAGAGACTGCAGAGCCCAGCTGCAGTCAGAGAAACTCCGAAGACTGACTGACCATCCAATGCACCAGAGACTAAACAATTTGGGAAATGGGAAACTAAAGCGGAGAAACTTTGCAGAAATAGACAAAGCAAAGATGCACGAAGATCCCATAAACGCACTAACAACACCAAAACCCATCACTACTGTACGAAAACCAACCTGGAGGCAGGATATATTTCCAGAGGTGGTAGAAAATATACCAGGTATTGGAAACAAAAACTGCCAGACTGAAAAAGAAAGGAGAGATACTACCCTAAGCTTCATATCGAAAAGCTACCCAAGCATGGACTGGACCCATGCATACACCGACGGTTCTGTAACAAACACTACACAGAACGGAGGGGCAGGAGCATTCCTGAACCTACCAAATGGCAGAAAAATAACACTGTCATTCGCTACTGGTAAGTACACAAGCAATTTCAGAGCGGAGGTAGAGGCACTGAGGGCGGCAGTGGAAGAAATGGTGACACACAGTGAAAATGAAAGCCATATAGTCCTGCTTACAGATGCTCTTGCCGTAGTCACAGCGCTAAAAAGCCAGAAAAACACTGAGCTTAATGACTTAAGAGCAGCACTCTGCAAACTGTGCCAGCAGTCCGCACCAAAAAGGGTAGTGGTACAGTGGGTGCCATCACACTGCAACATCCAAGGCAACGAGGAGGCAGACAGACTGGCAAAAGAAGGTGCAAGACTACCACAAACAGATAATAGTATGACGTACGAAGAGTCAAAACGGCTTATCAAAGCCAGATACATGACCAAATGGGAAACCGAACATACTGGTTACACCAAAAACGATGCCTATTACCAGTTGAACCGAAGAGAGCAGGTCGTTGTCTTCAGACTTCGCACTGGCCACAATAGACTGAGGTACCACCTATTCAACAAATTGAAGATAGGGTGTACCGACGAATGCCCGTGCGGTACTGTTAAAATGACCGCTGAACATCTGCTGCAGAACTGCCCGACATACGAGGATCAGAGAGAGCAGATGTGGCCATCACCAGTGGAACTGCAAGACAAGCTCTATGGCAGTGGCAACAGCCTCAGGATGACCGCCGCTTTTTTCGAAAAAATAATGGTTACTGTCTGACTGCGTACGAAGAAGAAGAAGAAGAAGGATCTTTCATCAACGACAAGCTCTCTCCAGACCCAGGTCGCAACGGCAAAGCTGCTGCTACAACTGCTCACCTCACAGCACGTGTTTGGAAAAACCAGAAACTAATAATTAATAAGTCGGATGTGTTGGACAGAAAGGTGCAAATATCGTAGTCAAGCTGTAAACTACGACACAGCACAATCCGTTCTCTGGACTACATTCTGCTACTTAGGCCCGTGTCAGGGTTTGGTAGCGGGAGATTGAGATCGAACGAAGCCAAGTCAAGTCAATTGTGTACAACCCATATGCCATTATCACACTCCTATATGGCGCGAGACTTGGGCGTCATATGCCAAACAAGAGCACAGACTTAACATCTTCCATCTGCGGTGCCTGCAATCCATATTCGGAATTACACGGAAGGACAGAGTGACGAATGCAGAGGTGCACTCTTTTACCGGTCTCCAAAGCATGTACACTCTCCTTAGACAGCGAAGACTGCGATGGCTTGATCCTGTTCGTTGCGTGAAAGATGGTCGCATTCCCAACGATATCCTCTATGGAAAGTTGGCGGATGGTAAGAGAACAGTCTATAGACCGCAGTTGAAGTTAAAAGATGTGTGTAAGCGGGATATAAGGGCTCCGGAAATAAGTCTGGCATCCTTGCAAGACGAAGCTGCAGACTGATCCAAGTGGAGATGTTCTATGAAGGGTGCCCTCACACTTGGTGAAGAGAAGCTCTTGCAACACAATGAAGTAAAAGATAACCCCGTTAGGATAAAGAAAAGAACAAAAATAAGTATATATTTTTGTGTTTGCCACTCCAAGTCAAATCATCCTATAGTTAGTCATAGCTGAATGGGGCTACTATATACTACTGTTGTTCTTGTTGAATATCCCCAATGAGTAAGTTTACTCTTTTGTGTGCCCTGAAAAGGCCGTTAATTGGCGAGTTGTAGCAGCTTTCCTCACATTCAGAGCGTGCTGATGATGGGTGGACGGCAGTTTACCAGACGGTTGTGTTATATTTGGTTTCATCTGTGCAACGCTCACTACTACGGGGATCACGTCTATTGACATCTCGTCAGCCAGACTACCTTGACAACAGCCTGTTTCCACGAAACGCTAAATTTGAGAGATAGTGGTCTTGGTCAGTATATTGTGCCTGACCATGATTACATGTAAGGTGTCCAACTGAAGTGATGATCCTATGCTTCACACAAGATAACAAGACGAAATAAAGGAATGGATTGACTCATTATTCTTTGTATTTTATCTGTGCATTAGTTTGTGTGTCCCTTAACTATTCCAAAATAGTTTGGCTAGTGAATATTTGCCATCTTTGTTGTCGTATCCTAATTAATTGATTGATTTTTGTTTGTTTGTTTGTTATTTGGTTATATAACCCTTTCTTTTTAAATTAAAAAAATGTTTAATTGCGTACAAATGATCTGACAGGTATGCTATAATACAAAACAATGCATGCCTTGTTATGGATATAAAATGTAATTCAATGTTATTTGACTAAAAAACTTGCTGATCTTGACTTTGCCAATAATTTGGCTCTTCTGTTCCAAACGGCAGACAGACGCAAAATAGAATAAGTATACTTGATAACATTGCACAGAAATTGGAACTGAAAATATACAGAGAAAGAAAGAAAAATTATAAGAATACATGGAACAAGCCACAATCAGATTGGGTTAAGAGATATACTACTACAGCATGTGGAATCAGAGATGCAGTGACAGACTTCAAGATACGAATACAAAAGGAGAGAAGAGCTTTCATTGTATTGGGGAAATGACATAAATACAATTCAATAAAAGTCCAACACAAAAATTCAAATCTTCAACTCCAATGTAAATTATGTTCTATTGTTTGGTTCTGAAAAATGGAATGGAAAAAAAAAAATTAAAAATATACAGACTTTCATAAATGCTTGTCTGAGCAGAATAGAGAGATTAAAATGGCATGATAAACTCGTTAATGGGGACCTGCTGGGAAGACCCAGACATGTGTCAGTGAAGCTTAGCGCAAAGCGAAGACGCTGGTATTGAAAATGGAACACATGAAGGAAACAAGGGGATAGTATTATAAGACAGTATAGAATACCCACGGTTTGAGAAGTAGATGCAGATCAAAAGAAACACGGAGAAAGAGAGCTCGAGCCAAACAGTAAACATGTAATACTTTGAACAAATGTGGAACTGATGATCTAGACCAGGAGGGTTTGGCGTGTATTCGTTTAAAATATGGGATACACAGGGAGCTGAAAGATATTGATTAACTGATTGATGATGGCCTGATGCTCACTGCTGCACCATTAAGATAGTAAACATGCTAAAATTACAGCCAAAAAGAATATGGTTTGCGTTTGAAAGGAAAGTGCGATGCCAAAAGGTGGCAACACTATATAAAATCAGTTAACTATTGCCTCCATCGAGGGAGGAACTACCAGGCGTTCTTAGCCCGGTTGCGGATTGCTGATAGGCCTCCTTATTTGGAGGTTAACTGGGAATAAATAAACAGCCGGGGACAAAAACGGTTCGGCAGGCAAAGATGCTGTAAGGAGGCGGTTCCTCTACCATGTAAAGACACAACAGGCTAGTCATCTGTTTGTCTTAACAAACTATTACAAGTTAAAACATAGAGAAAAACCGGACTGATCTCAAAGGCGACGAACAGGCGAGAAAAAAGGACCAAGATTTACGGAACATGGAATGTAAGAATTTTAAACGGAAAAGAAAATGAACTAATAGAGGAGATGAAGAGAGCAAAATTGACAGTCCTGGCACTTACAGATACACAGAAAAGGGGACAGGGCGTTCTGGACCATGACGGCAATATGTTATACTACAGCGGACTTCCCATGAGTGAACGAGCCAGGGCAGGGGTTGGCTGTATAGTGAATAATAATAACAAAGCAAACATTAAAGGATGGAAGTTCATCTCAAAACGACTGATGGTTCTAAGTCTACAAGAGGAGGATAGTCAAATGGATATCGTCACGGTGTATGCACCAAACGAAGATGAGAGCACTGACATAAAAGATCAATGTTATGAGCTCCTTCAAAGGACCGTCAAAATGAAATATTTCTCCTTGGAGACTTCAACGCAAGAGTTGGAAAAGACTATTCTAGATGGGATGGAGTGATCGGTAGGTATGGAGAAGATGTCTTAAATGACAATGGAAAACGACTGCTGAGATTCTGCAGAGAACAAAACCATGTTATTACAAATACAAAGTTTCCACACAAGCGTATCCATGCCTACACAAGATGTGAGCCGGTAAGAAATTAAAGATCCATAATTGACTATGCGATAGTGAGGAAAACTGATTTCAAGCATGTGAACGATGCTGGAGTACATCATGGTGGACAAAAGAAGTGAAAAGAATAATACGAGAAAAGACAAAGGCATAGAAGCTAGGAATACAGAAGAACAAACAAAGAAATATAAAGAATATGTAAATTTGAGAACAGAAGCAAAGAAGACTGCTCAAAGCCAAATAGAAATCATGAGAGGAATTTGGAGAGAAACTGGAAAATAATGCTAGAAAAAACCAGAAGCTATTCTACAGAACCCTAAAGAACACAAGAAAGGAAAAGGAATGCCCCTGAAATTGTTAAAGATAAACAAGGCGCCCTGCTCCACCCCCCCCCCCCTCTTCCCCAAATGAACAGATGAATATTTCTCAGATCTACTTGGAGTGGAGGAAAATCAAGCTCTGGAAGTAACAATCCCAATTCAAGAGGAGGAGCCATGGAGGGAAACGATAATATCACAATGGAAGAACTAAAGGTACCATTGGAAAAAATTAAGATTGGTACAGCAGCAGGGCATGATGGTATAACACTAGAAATGGTTAAATACATGGGAACAGCAGGAGAGATACTATTCATTAAGATTCTCAAGGCAGCTTGGCGCCACAAGAAGTTACCAAGAGATTGGAAGGTTGCCATAATAATACAAATATTTAAAAAAAGGTGACAATCGACAATGTGAAAATCACATAAGTATTTCCTTACTCAGTGTCCCCGGTAAAGTCTACTCTAGGATTCTTGAACGGCGATTAAGAGGTCTAGCAGAGCCAAATATAGGCGAGATGCAATCTGAGTATCGGGCAAACAGAACTCAAGACCTTATCTTTACACTCAGACAGCTGAGTGCAAAATGCTCTTGAGCACGATAAGGAAGTGTATCTCTACTGTTTGGATTTGGAGAAAGCATTTAATAACGTCCCTTTGGACAAACTCTGGGAGTGCCTGACAAGTAAGAACATCCTAGTACCCCTGATCTCTGCCATACATTATTTCTATAAAACATGCAGAAATTAAATGCGGACATCAAATCAAAGGTCAGGAGAGTTCAGGACCACTAGCAGAGTAAGACAGAAGGACATTCTATCACCGTACCTTTTCATACTCCTCATGGAGGAAGTCATCAAAGCCTGCAAGCAACAGACAAAAATAGGATGAATTAAGTTACTGGAAGATGAGACCAAGTTACATATCGGAGCTAGCATTTGCAGATGACGTGGCCCTGATCACGAAATCCGAGGCACATCTCCAGATCAACTTGCAGGTCTGGGAAGAAGAGTTGAAGAAGAGAGAAATGCACATCAGCAACTCCAAAACAAAAAACCATGGTGATCGCCAGAGATGAGAAGAGACATCAGATAACCCTGGGAACACGAGCACTGGAGCAGGTCAGCAACTTCAAATATCTAGGAGTTGTAATAGACAGCATGGGAGGAATCAAAGAGGAGTTAACTGCACGAAGGGCAGCAGCCGGTAGACGTTTCCATGCAATAGATTACTCCTCAACAAAAGAGAAATACGCAGGGAAAAAAGATGGATGTATACCGCTCGACCTATGTGCCTGTCCTGGAATATTGATGTGAGTCATGGGCAATGACCACAGCCCAAGAAAGACAACTACAAACTTCAGAAATGTGGTACCCAAGAAAGTAGGTTCAGGTGACGAAAAGGGACAAGATTCGTAACCAGATAATACGTAGCAATCTCGAAGTTCAACCCTTGCACACACGAGTGGAGCTGTCCCAACTACAGTGGTTTGGCCATGTCTGAAGAATGGAAGAAGATCGGATACCATGGGAGATAAAACGTCAAGGTCGCAGACCCCCCCCCCCCCCCCCCAGGACGTCCTAAAGTACGTTCGTAAGACAACATACGACAGTCCCTAAGTGACCGAGGGCTGCATTGGAAAGAGGCCAGGAGAAAGACGACGGATATAACAGTATAACGTTCACTTCGGCAAAACTCTTCATCTCATGGTAGAAGAGGGGCGACTAAGTAAGTAAATAAGTAAGTATTGCTTCCTATTATTCTTGTATGGTATCTGCATTGCCTCTTCTTATTCGTTATATTTTGTATATGCATAACATGTACTCATCATGTTCTCAGTATCACGTCGAATCATTCTTTGCATGTTGTCTGTGTATTATTCATTGTTAATCTGTGACAATTTCATAAGGAAAACACTTGGATTAAAAACAAAAAAGCCCAAAAAAGTACAAGAAAGAGTAAATATATTTCTTTCTTTTACAAGGAAATTAGGCTTAGTGAATAAATATTATTTCTTAAAATTGCGAACAAATACATTTAGGACATCACTTGTAATAAATAAAGTAAGTTTAGGAAAACACTAAATTAAAAGAAAACTCAGTTTGTCTTGAAAGATACAATTCATGCCATATGCTGATAAATGTTTACTGAGCAACAATGAATCAATAAAATGAAAGGCAGCATAATATTGACATTAATAAACCCAAAACAAGATAAACTTTTGGACAATGAAATCAATGTACGGAAAACAGAAAAAAAAAGAATCTATAGTATGGAAAAGATTTGAATATATAAAATCAAAGCATCGAAAACACTAAAAACAAATTTAACAAAAGCATAGAAAATGTAGGGAATAAATTAAAGTAGACGCAATGAAAACGAAGGGAATTAATGAAAGTAGACACAATGAAAACCAAAGGAATACATGAAAGTAGATGCAATTAGAACGCAGGGAATTAATGAAAGTAGACGCAATGAAAACAAAGGGAATAAATGAAAGTAGATGCAATGGAAACAACGGGAATAAATGAAAGTAGAAACAATTAAAACAAAGGAAATAAATTAAAGTAGACGCAATGATAACACAAGGAATAAATAAAATCAAAGTGTAGAAAAACACTTGAAATAATAATCTAGAGGTGAACGAAAAGCTTTGGAATGAATACCAAATAGTGGGGAAAGACACCAAGTAGATTAAATACAATACAAGGAAGAGAAAAATGCTCATAGAATGTGTTTTTCTTTCCTTGTGTCTCGCTTTGAATTTCCGCATGAAAGATCTCTTATTTGTGAACAAGCTGTGACGTTTTATTTTCTGTCTAAAGTGGGTCACTGCTGAGAGATCCGTCTACCAGCATACTTTGTATCCGAGATCACCAGGAACCAAAACGTTTTCAAAGGAAAAAAAAAGCTATCTTAGGAAGCAGTGTTCCGTACCGCTCTTTTCGCTTGTCATGCGTGAAGGATGTTTCACAGAACGTGACATCTGCAATTTGCATGGAGCAAACTCGGGTACGATTGTCAACTTTCCTAGCTTGTCACAAATCAAAGAAATCGTGTTTGCACGGCAGAAAGACCTTCGTGGCAGCTCTGTGCAACGAGATAAAGAGATAAGATAATAATAATAATATACAGACCGCTTTATCACTTTGATAACCAGAGTGCAGTGTTCTCAGGACGCAGACAAAATAAAGCCACCAAAATAACACTGATATACTGACAGCTCGTGCGCTTTTGTGCACTGATCGGCGTTTATAAGTTTTATTATATTCATTTGTCGGTTTCAATCTCTGATACTCGTCTGTTGCCCTGTTGTGCACTCCTCGGGGTTACGAGACTGCTTTTATTTATTTGTCTGTCTGAATCTCAGATACATATCTGTGGTCTTTATTTATTGCCCTAAATGTGTTCATTTACTTGTTACATTATTTTATGTTTCAACATGTTATTATACGTAACTTTAGTTTGCATCTATTATTATATTTACTAAATGATATGTGTTCTATTTCTTCTTGTTAGTAAATTATGTAAAGCTTGTATGTAAGAGTAATCTTATAATGCAAATTGTCTTTCATGGTTAAGTTGCAGTTGTATGTTTTCATTAATCTTGCAATAGACATGTTACTACACTAATTTGACTTAATTCTTTTAAGGTGCAAGACTACCACAACCAGATTCTAGTGTGACATACGAAGAGTCCAAAAGGCGCTTTAAGGCCCGATACATGGCCAAATGGGAACAGAACATACTGGCTACACAAAAAACGATCCCTATTACTAGTTGAACAGAAGAGAGCAGGTCGTGGTCTTCAGACTCCGCACAGGTCACAACAGACTGAGGTACTACCTATTCAATAAACTGAAGATAGGTGGCACTGACGAATGCACTTGTGGTACCGGGAAAATGACCGCTGAACATCTGCTGCAAAACTGCCCGACATACGAGGACCAGAGAAAGCACATGGGGCCATCACCAGTGGCAACAATAGACAAGCTCTATGTCGACAGCCTCAGGATGAGCGCTGCTTTCTTCTAAAACATACAGATTGACGTTTGACAGCGTACAAAGAAGAAGAAGAAGAAGACTTAATTATTGTGATTTTTCCTGTAACGCATAACTAAATATGATGATCTACATCTATTCCAAGCGTGCTCTTGTCATTTTGAGCTCCGATGATAATCCTGCTGCCAATTGTCTATCATTTCTTTAATCATTCTTCTCAAGGAATTATTCGGCTTCTCCATTTTTCTGTCCCCTTGTGAGTTCCAATCTGAGAATAAATGTTTTGTTTCTTTCTGAAGACGGGGCTTATACATCTTAATTTTTTTGATGTTCTTTCCCCAGCTCTTTGTTTTTTTTATTACAGGTGTTCTTTGTCATGGATTTGTGCTAGTTACGTCATCTGGCAGGTTGACATGAAGTAGACAACGGGGATATCTGTTGTTGAAAGTCTTCGGTATGAATGAGATATTCTTAGCTATATCACATATTGCCAAGCCATTAAGCATGATCATAATACTGAAAAGCCGAAAAGTACTTTTACAACAGAATACTCCTGTCTCACATGGATATGACTGTTTCTAAAACAGCGTTCTTCAGCAGTCAACACAATAGGCGTGTCATGTGTATTCGGGGTTCTCGCAGATTGTCAGTGTAAGCATGTGTCGTGTTTTTCGCTGATGTAGCCCACATCCGAGGTGACAGGAATGACGAAGCGGATTGTAGTCGTCAGCCTAAAAGCAGCCCAACTGCCCCAGAAGTGAGAATAAAGTCACACGACAGTCCCATCGCAGATATTGCTGTCCGAGATGAAGTGTAATAAACGTCATGAAACTGAACCTTAGCAACACATGAGGTGCAGTGGCCAGTTCCTGAATTAATTTCTTTCCTCATTAACAGTAAGCCAGGTATATATTGACAGTTGGGTCGACTGGAACATACAAATAAAAGAGTTTGAATCAAATACCTCTGCCGTGAGAAGATAGCGCTCTTCTGCTTTGCCATTCAGTCGTTTCTTGTGTCATGTATCAGTTTTCAAATGTTGGTTCATACTATGAGAGAATGTAGACATTACTATTGATTATTTCTCTGGAGTAAACGTGCTGGGTCGACTGTGACATGTCTATAACAGAGATCGAACCCAGTTCCTTTGTCGTGAGTAGCAAGCTCTCTTCCACTGTGCCACTCATTCGTTCAGTGTCTAATGTATCAATCTACAAATCTTGTTTTCTCCAATAAACGACTATAGACATCACTTGCAGGAAACTTACATCAAAAAATTCACTCTGGACGGGTCGGTTAGTGACATTGCTCACAATCTAAACGTGCCGAGTTCGGATTCTTGAAAATAAAAAAGATGTAACCATATGGGAATTAAATCCATTAAAAAACATGTGCTGAAGATGGATGCAAAGACCCATTAGGCGTAAAACGCAGTACAATGCATATTAAAAAAAGCAAAAGTAAAAAAATTATTACACGATGATGTTGTCTGCCCATGTTCCTAAGTCGTCTTTTACGACATACAAAGTAGTGTGACTATAGCGGGGATCCAGAAAGCAAGGAATCGACTGGATGCAGTCTTCCAAGTATGTCGTAAAATGTGGCTGACATAGTTGTACATAGGGCTAGTAGGTACACCATGAAATATAAAGCTACACAACAAGTGTTCACGAAGCACTTTCGTGCAGGCAGGCAGGCTTATCTAAGTTGACAGCTACTGAGTGTGGGCATATGCTTTGAAAGGAACGAACAGGGGATAACAAAAAAGGATGCAAAGTAACGTGAAGTGCTTCATAATTTAGCTTCTGTACTCAGAGTGTCAAAGTTGCAGATTTGCTTGAAACGTTTGCCTCTAGCGACAAGATTAACATGACTTGTGACCTTGTTTAGAACAACTCTAAATAAGTACCAGACAATTATAATCAGAGAAAGTAATACATTTACGAATGGTTTTCTTGTCATATCCACTTCACAAAGTCTGTGATATTTTTGCTACTAAATTACAAAACACTTCATCCCCGAGAACAGTGTATATAGCACTAAATTAAATTGTATATTGTTCTCTAATTTGTGTCTTCGTTCTGTTTTCATTGTCAAGATTAACAGTTTCGATTCACCGGCGCAGCTTGGAACCAAATGAAAATAAAAACAAAATCAAATCCCATGAAATATTAAGCTGGCATAATCAAGTTACAAGCAAAAGTTCATTGAACTTTAGCACTTCCAGTAGACGATCGATTACAGTTTCATCCTGATATAGCAACTTTCCCGAGCAGGCAATTAGTTTGCAGGGAATTTATAAACTGTTTAGAAATCACAGAGGGAGTACTGAGCCACAGTCAGTGGATACTGGGACAGATCAGTCGTCGCCTTCCTGCTACACTACTCACAGAAAATGAAGTTAGCTCTGGGATTGTTGTGGGGAAACTTCCAGCAAACAATCATATACATACACGGCCTCACACTTCCGTCTCACGCTACCGTGATGCCTTGTGGGAATAGAGCCCGTCAAGATGGCGACATGAGCAGACATAAGGTCCCTGACGAGAGAGAGTACGTGACTGCGTTTTGTGAGACGAGGCGTAAGAGACAAGAGAATAATTTATGAAGAAGCTGATTAGTCAGGGTGAATGTGCTTTAAATTTATTTTTAATTACAACATAATATTATCTTGAAACTATTAAGTGAAATAGTAAATAAAAGTGGACTGTTTGATACAAGTAATGTAACAGAGTCGACGTTAACACAAATACGTTTTATTCCAGAAAGCATCAAACGGAAACAGTGTAAATCAATATTTTAAAAAACGAAACAAATACAAATAAATTAAACCGCTAAACAATATCATTTATCATTCGCATATAGAAGGGTATATAATTCAGAGAAAACTCATTAGCTGCTTGATATGCAGCAGCCAACCACAAAGTAAGACTACAACTTTTTTTTCTTCAAAATACAACCACCTACAAAAACAAAAGAGCATTGCTTCAAATTAACTAAAGAAAGGTCCAGATTAGATATTAGGAAATACTTTTTTAGTCAGAAAGTGGTGAATGCTTGGAAGTAGTGGAGACAGAGACAATTAATGCATTTAAGAATAGATAAGATGCGCATAGCTTTTAGAGCAAGGAGATGTCAATGAAACTGGTTGTTTACAGACTCTACAGAGTCTGCTAAACCAGTATAACAACGTTAAGTTAAGTAAAACTATCTTTTCGGTAGTTGCTGTTAGAGTATGTATTTAGTGAGTGCTGTTATATGAGCTGAAAATTGTGTAAGAACAGTCCTGTTGATCATAGATAGCCTATGTACTTCAATATGCGCATACACCTCTTACATCCTCTTCCATATCTCATTTACCTGATGTAGAGAGTAAACAAAGACAGTTACCAATTCTTGATGACTTTTATCGGTGCTTATTTAACAGTTTAGTTGTTCGACAAGATTAAACATATCTCTTTAAAAAGTTTCCCAGCAGCCCTATGGGAAATCTTTAGAAATCTAAATGTACAAGATAAGGGAATCAATATAAACAGAGAAATGCTAACTCTCTTAAGGTTTGCAGATGATCAGGTATTCATCTTCAGTCACAGAGCCACATAAGTTGAGCCATGTCTTAATGAACGCAGCGGAGCACGATTTGGCATTTGGTCTAAACAGAAAACTCAATACCTACTGAACAGTATTTGTCCATAAAAGAAATCTGCGGCTTGGAAATGTTCTAATTGAAAATATGAATTCATACATCTACCTGGATTCAGAAATTAAAAAAGTTCACACAATAAATCAAGAGATTTCACAACGAACGCAAGCCGGATGACAAACGTATGCTCACCCATACTCCAGCAGATGAAACACGTCATGACACGGTCTCATGCCTTTAGCAGTATGATTATTCCAGTTGTGGTTTATGGCGGCAAAGTATAGAACATGCGTTAAGTAGGTACAGAGAAGCTTCGAATTACTCGAAGGGGATAGCAGAAACATTTGAAGGGAGCAGATACATTTCTGGTTTCTGTCTGGGTGGAAAGGAAAACCACCGCACCTCAAGGTCGTATATCAATCAGCAATAGCTAATGGCTCAGGTATGTTGATTAGAAGAGGAAGAAGAAGAAGAAGAAGAAGATGAAGGAGAAGAAGAAGAAGAAGAAAAAGAAGAAGAAGAAGAAAAAGAAGAAGTAGCAGATTGCATGTAAGGCGCCAACAATGGTGACTCTTTCACACAAAAATAGTGAAACGGAAAATACGAAAGAAGAAGAAGAAGAAGAAGAAGAAGAAGAAGAAGAAGAAGAAGAAGAAGAAAAAGAAGAAAAATAAGAAGAAGAAGAAGAAGAAGAAAAAGAATAAGAAAAAGTAGCAGATGAACAAGTTGTAGAAAAAGATCAAGACAGTTAAACCTTTCATTCCTCCAAGATAAAGGTATTATGTTAGGAGCTTGGAGTTTTGTATTGGTACTGCTGTTGTAGATTGCTCATGTTCTATTATCAGGAAATAAAGTATCAGAAAATATCCACGCCTTTTACTGTTTCCTGTCACCTAAATATGACATTCAATGTATGTTTTTGTGTGTGTTGTTTTCTGTTTGTTTGTTACTATTGTTTGTTTGTTGTTTTAAAAAAATTGCTTCGATTTTGAAAATATTAGACCTAGCATACATAGTTCAACAGGTGCAACATTTCAAACATTTATTGTCTTTTATCCAACTTGTGATACTTCCTGGTGTGGCCCATGTGTCGCGTGTTTGAGTCCGGACTTAGATTAAGAGTGTATCTGATACAACTCGGTCATTAAGGCTTACACGTAAAAACTTAGACCACATTCAGAAATCCTATTGGTTCAAGTCTTGAAACAACACCAAATTGTTGACTCCCCAGGGAGCAGGCTGTACGTGAAGATCGATGTCTTTGTCTGGGGTTTAGCCATCCGCACAGACACAGATAATTTGCACTGTTTATTATTTATTCCAAAAATTACGTTTAGAGTTTTCCTTATATTTTTACCTTTAATATTCGTTCATATTTTGAACATTTTCGTATTAATTCTAGTGATGATATTACTAGACTGAAATGCATAAGACAATTGTTTTGACACACAGTTATCGTAATACGAGGTAAAAATGTGTTCATTTCGGGTAATGACACAAGTTGTTTATATGCAGAACTAGAGAAGCCCGAAATTATAATTAGTCTTCAAAATCTGAAATAATAAACAAACTGGTTTTTGGTGCTCCGATCTTTGTTCACAGCTGGTTCTAGAAAGCCGTGTCAACACGGTTATCTCCAGCAAGGTCGTTTGGATTTGGAGGTTGCATGCAAAGTTCTAAATGGTGTGCTAATTCCGTTGGGATGAATCCTTGACGTTATGCATTGGCAGTAATTGATAGTCGTATCGATTGATTATTAATGTTAATGTAAAACGATTTCTTCAGCTGAAGCAACGCTCGAAGGCAACAAAGAAAACAACCATGAACAGAAACTTAATAAACGAAACAATTACAAATTAAAATAGCTATTTCCTTTTAAACAAAATCTAACGGGTTCATTATCAGCAAAGGTACAGTCTTACAACCGGAACCACACAATAAGATTGCTGTACCACTTTTATTAGTATTATCGTAGTCGCATTAACTTTTATTATTACCTCATAAAAGTGACAGTTACGTATCTTTGTTTTACATTTTAACTTTGATGAAAGTAGTTTCAAGTTATACAAATGATATAATTTAGATACTATTTGTCTCTTTTAACATGCGACGAAAGGCAATTTGGGGGAGATGAAGATTTAGGGGAAGGAAAAGTGTGTCAAATGTGATTGGTGACCGACTTCTTGGTTCTTTATCAAATAGTTGACCAAAGCATGTAGGGGCCATAACAGGTGGCCCTATGTTTCAACAGGGCAGCAGAATCGTTGATGTTTTCATAACTTACTTCTGTATCAAAAAGATGGGATTTCGGTTATTTTCTAAAAACCTAAACTTCGAGGATTGATGTACGTGTTGTCTTCATACTTAAAATCAAATGAATGTTTTGTGACGTTTGATTTAGCACGATAATGCCAAAATGACATCTACCTGATATATACACATGTTACCTTCATTTTTGATTAAATCAGGAAAAATAGTTCTACAGAGGGCATTGGCTGGTGTAAGAGTTGATAGAATTATTATTGTAAGAAATCTTAAAGTTTACTACGTGGGTAGTACGTTCCCTTCCTCGCTGTCATTTTATCCTTATCTGCGAGTCATGTACCAATTTTGGCTGATTAGAATTGAGCGTGTCGCAAACCCTTCCCTCCCATTTGGTGTGAGAGATCAGCACTGTTACAATTTTCCCACTCTAACAGCGGTAGTCAGCAAATAACATCTTCTTATTCTTCTTTTTCATATTTGTTTCATTGCCTTTTTCTTCTTGTACTTTTTTAAAATTATTTTCACATTATTTTTCATCTTCTTCCATTTCTGCTTTGTTTCTTCTTTTTCTTCTTTTTCATATTGTTTTCATTGTCTTTTTCTTCTTCTACCTTTTATTATTTTCATATTATTTTTATTGTCTTTTTCTTCTTCTGCCTTTTATTATTTTCATATTATTTTCATTGTCTTTTTCTTCTTCTACCTTTTATTATTTTCATATTATTTTCATTGTCTTTTTCTTCTTCTACCTTTTATTATTTTCATATTGTTTTTAATCTTCTTCCATTTCTGCTTTGTTTCTTCTTATTCTTCTTTTTCTTCTACTTCTTCTTTTTCTTCTTATTCTTCTTTTTTCTCATTTTCTTTTTCTTCTTCCTACGCTTTCAGACGTGAACTTGAAAATATGTAAAGAAAACAGCGGCCAACAAGCGGCCATCAATATCCCCAGGGAAGTTGTCTAGGAAAGATATAACAGAATGAAGTTGCTCGTTTAACGGACTGCGTATTGATAATTTCTTGCAGTTATGTTTAATGTTGAATAATTATATGCGGGTCTCTTGTCCAAGAGGGCACAGGTTCAAGGCATAGTTACGGTCCAAGTTTTTTTTTCTATCAGAGGTACAAATATAAACCCAATGTGTACACTGTAGAGTGATTCATCATCTCGTTAACTGAAGCCTATCGTCCGTCTTTTAATTCATAAACAAGGTCCGAACCAATTTTCTAATAAACTGCATGTCAGATCCAAATGATTTTTCGCATGCAACCTTAGAATGTCCATGATGTTGAGGAAATATTTTTTTTCTCTTAGAAAGTTGATGTATTTACAAAAATGTATTCATTAGGGTATTTTAAAAACAACCTCACTTAATTGGACATTATTTTAACATGCATACGGTACTCTGTCGTGCTGTTTTAAAAAACATGTTTTGACATTCAAATACATTGAGTTAAAAACAAATTCCTGATTATCCCGTGCCGCAATTAGACATTTTGTCGAATGCGGAAAACCACCAAAGTCATTCATGCGAAACTGTCGTTCAGTTATAAGTTAATCCCGATATAGTTTGAAGGGTTATTGTTATGACATGTAGTAGCTTTTTCAAAAGTTACGTTGAAACAATTTCAAAATGAATTTGAAGTGTACATTTATAACAATGCAGAAGGATACCATTTTACTATAACAGTTTTTCCGCAGAGAATCTAAGATCGGTTATTTATATTGCTATATTCATAACCCAGAGAAACGAACGCAATTGGCGCTTGGTTTGGATAGATCATCCTTTAACCGCTGGATTGGACAGGACTCAGAGTGCACTCATATCAATCTAGGTAGGGAAAGGACATTTGACGATTTCGACAGAGGTGTCATAAAATGGGATATATTGAAACTGTTCACGAAAAATCAACTTGTTACTTTGCTGAAACTAAAATTAACTTGTCAATCCGACTGCAGTTTTGAAGTTTCTGAAAGTACTTTTGGGAAAATTGTAAGGGCTGCCGACTTTACATTCAGGAAAACTTCAGGCGGCAGGAATTTTATATGGGAAAAGCCACATTTGATTCCTGCTGGAAGCAAATACATGAGACAGATACGTGAACAGCGTAGGCAAGGCTATGATATTGTAAACTTGGACGAATCCTGGGTCAATGCTTACCCTACCGTGAACAGAAAAGACAAATTTCAAGCAGCAAAGGGTAGCGTATTATACTAACATGTCGGAAGCAGTGAAAACGGAGTTGTCCCTGACACTGAACTTATTTTCCAAACAAAAAGTAATGACGGTAGAGACTACCACACTGAAATGAATGGGAAAATTGTCAGGCACTGGGTGACAAATGAACTGCTTCTAATTCTGGATAGACCATGATGTCTAGTAATGGACAAAGCATCCTATCACAATGCAGTTCCAGGGGAAGACAACGTACCAACTGCTTCAAATATCAAAGTTCAAATTAAGACATGACTAGATAAGGAAAAAGTGAATTTTAAAGACACTAATTTGAAGCCAGAGTTGTTGCAGCTTGTGAGGAAGACAAATATGACAAAGGTGTATCATAATGACAAAATCATTGGAGAATACGGTCACACTTCTCTGCGACTACCTGTACATCATTTAGATAGAAAGATGACCATGGCCCGTCTGTCCGGGTTCCGAGCAAGAAGGCGACCGAAGTGTAGATGAATCCTAAACGTTAAGAAGATATTAGAGCGATACAGGATGACGATATCATGCCCCATAACCTTCTAATTGGATCCTAGCTTGGTAGCAATATATATATATATATATATATATATATATATATATATATATATATATATATATATATATATATATATATATATATTGCAAATTAACAATATAACACGCGTCCTCACTTGTATATCTCTACAATGATGAACAGCGCACATAAGATATCCCTACATTCTTATTGTTTTTTGTGGGTGTGTGTGTGCATGTGTGTGAGTTTGTTTGTGTGTGTGTGTGTGTGTTCTGTGTGTATTTATGTGTCTGTGTGTGTGTGTGTGTGTGTGTGTGTTTGTATGTATGTTATCTCGGAAGCTTGCTTAAGCAACAATTATTCAAACAAATAAAACATTCAGCAACAAGAACTTTGTTGTTGTTATAGAAATCATTAATGGTGATAGCTAGGACTCTCTTGTTTAATGATGATAGCCATCACATGATGCTGGCCACCGCAATAAATGTCACGTGATATGTTTTTAATATCGATTCTCCCTCAAGTACAAGGGCTAGGCGATACTGTTAACAACAATAAAGCGGCAATAGAACGGGGATTTGATCAATAACATGAGGATCTTAATTTGAAAGAATCATTACAATAATTAAGTCCCATTGTAGACAGTGAGGTCGGGGATGAAGTGTTTGTGACCTCATTGTACTACGCCACAGCTTGTATAAGGTGGGATGGCCATTTCTCTTCCTGGCTGCCTGTCCTTCCCTACCTGTAGGTCAAGTTAGCATTTAAGGAGAAACCATTTCACAGCTGGAACGACTGGGGCATGTCGGTAGCAGTATTGGAACCCCGTTACCTTTGCCGTGAAAACGAGTGCTCTACACTTCACAAATAAGACGATCACTGTTTCATAGCTAACAAGATATACAAACAGACAAACAAAACTAGAAATACTGACCGTGGTGGTAATGATTCGCCTTTTCGCTCCAAGTGGAGCTTAACATGACTGCTACAGGTGGCTCCGTTACAGGAAGACAGTATCTTAACATGTGGAGGGTGGTATCGAAAGGAATCCTCGTTCATGATAAGTTGCTAGTCTCCATGCACATTCTTATATAATAATCTTTTACGATATGCTTAGAGGACTGCAGGGCCTGTCATTTTCAAGCAATATCCCATTAGAGGAGCTCGTAGCCGAATGGTTTCGAGGCCTGCCTGTTGACAAGGAGGGCAGCGGTTCGAATCCCCGGTATGGCATATGTTGTTTTTCTGTTGGGGTGAAATAAACAAACATAGTCAGCACACGACGTGGCGACAGCAGCGGCGAAGCGGTCTGTAGTCCTTAGCCTTCAAAGCACCTCGGCTACCCCAGCAATGGGAAAACTGTCGTATGACAGTACAGTATACCATATGGTTGTACATGTAGCAAAAGTATAACTAAGGATACAGGTGAAAAAAAGAAATGTGATACAAAAAAGAGACCAACTAAAGATTCAAAGTAAGATAATTGAAGATATACACAGTTGTACATATATTGGTAGTAACACTAATAAAGATGGACAAACAAGCAAATATGTTAACAACAAGATTACAAACGTCAGATCTACCAGTAACTCTCAGCACTCAGTATGAAACTCAGGAAGCTAACATTTTTCTCTGCGGAAATCAAGGTTAACTTTTTCAACAGTTATGAAATGCCTTTCCTTTCTGGGGTGGCTATCTGAGACCTACTTTACAAGGGTAGTCATCGTATCGACATCTTATGTAGGTACATGGATGGCTACAGCATGAGTGGATAGCGGGCTTAGAGGCTTCAAACTTTCGGGGGATTGTGTGGATCGACTGGTCTGGTCATTCGGGGGGGTTCATGGTAATGAGCGAACAGAAGTTCTCGTCTCAAAGGAATTCAAAGTGAGGACATTCTCAGATCGATAAATGACCACCTTTTGGATTTTGACACCGCAAATGAAGAACTGGCAATCATTGTGTCCCGTAATTTTGAAATCGCTTGTCATTTGTGCAGGGAGAGACACATGAAGAGCTGACCAGGAGTATGTACAACCAACAAGGCAGTACAATCATCCGTATCAAAGCTATTTACCATTTACTGAGGTAGAATTAGCACATGAGACTTTGCCCGAAGTGCAGAGGTGTAGTTCTAACGTAGCTAGAGAACAGAACAGTCTTAATACATGGCTCGGGAACAGTCCTAATACATGACTCGGGAACAGTCCTAATACATGACTCGGGAACAGTCCTAATACATGGCTCAGGAACAGTCCTAATACATGGCTCGGGAACAGTCCTAATACATGACTCGGGAACAGTCCTAATACATGGCTCGGGAACAGTCCTAATACATGGCTCGGGAACAGTCCTAATACATGACTCGGGAACAGTCCTAATACATGGCTCGGGAACAGTCCTAATACATGGCTCGGGAACAGTCCTAATACATGGCTCGGGAATAGTCCTAATACATGACTCGGGAACAGTCCTAATACATGGCTCGGGAACAGTCCTAATACATGGCTCGGGAACAGTCCTAATACATGGCTCGGGAACAGTCCTAATACATGGCTCGGGAATAGTCCTAATACATGACTCGGGAACAGTCCTAATACATGGCTCGGGAACAGTCCTAATACATGGCTCGGGAACAGTCCTAATACATGGCTCGGGAATAGTCCTAATACATGACTCGGGAACAGTCCTAATACATGGATCGGGAACAGTCCTAATACATGACTAAGGAACAGAACTGTCCTAATACATGGCTCGGGAACAGTCCTAATACATGACTCGGGAACAGTCCTAATACATGGCTCTGGAATAGTCCTAATACATGGCTCAGGAACCGAACAGTCCTAATACATGGCTCAGGAACAGAACAGTCCTAATATGGTTCAGGGACAGAACAGTCCTAATACATGGCTCAGGGACAGAACAGTCCTAATACATGGCTCAGGGACAGAACAGTCCTAATACATGGCTCAGGGACAGAACAGTCCTAATACATGGCTCAGGGACAGAACAGTCCTAATACATGGCTCAGGGACAGAACAGTCCTAATAAATGGCTCGGAAACAGGGCATCTAACTACACGCATTCCTTCACCAACACGTGTCACTGTTGTGTATCTCCTTTACAGACATAGAAAGTAAGAAGCGCAAATGCATGTTGGTAGATGAAAATTGAAAGACAAAGCAAAGACGAACAGGACACACCCTCAGACAGAAGCCGAATAGTATAAGCAGACTTGTAATGGATTAGCACCAACAGAGGAAGAGAAGTGAGGGAAACCATTACAGCAGCCGAAGAACAGTGGAGAAATTTACCTGGACAGCTGTAGTCTCATCAGCGGAGCTCAAGTAGACGGTCCACGATGAGAATCATTGAAGATAATCCATTGCAGCACTATGTAAGGAAATTCCAGTTGTCTGTAACACTGAGCATAATACCAAACAATGTGTGACCTCTTTTTATGATAACTCTCCTGAAATCGATTGATATCGATGACTTCAACGATAATGGGATGCTAATTGCCAAAAACAGTTACTATCTCTGTGTCTTAAAAGTCTCAGCTCTCCCATAAAACTTGTTAATGCTACATTCAAACAGCTCTTTCCTGTCTATGTAATTATCTGCGCGTGATGATGACGATGATAATTTGATGATCTGACGACAACATCTGGTTTAGATCTTCTGTCCATGAAATTGAAAGAGCTGACATCTTGGCTAGACAAGCATCCATTACGTGCACTGTGGATATGGATAGGCGTGACATTTTTTAGTCAATCAGTGACCGTCTTTTGGATGACGACCTTGCATTAGATGAATCAGCAATACGCAGACTGCAGAACTTTGGAATCAAACCAAGGTTGAGCGAAGTGTGGCATATGAGAGGACAGAGTACGGGTGTGTGGAACCAACGAACTACAGGAACAATCAGTATCCACATCCTTCGCAATTACTCAGACAGACTTAGTACCTATGGATGTGCCCTGAGTTCAGTAAAGTGGATTCTTAAGAACAAAAACAACAAAATAAAGTTTCTAATGTTGAACACCCGTGTTTTTTTAAAACGTGTGCTTGTCTTTAGCAAGAAAGAAATATAATTTGGTCAATATCGACACGCTCTAGATTACCTAGTTGTAACTATTTAAATAATTTACAATTATGAAAGGCAGTTAAGGATGGAAACGGTCATTCAGCCTAAGACACAGCTGAGACTACTACAATGAAGTTTCTACCACATCATCACTGGCAGCAATACAAGCTAGGGACTACTTTTACACCGAGCATAATATATATATGGACATATTCAAATCAATCCGCATTTTTCCAGTTTGTGGGATAATTCTCTCAAATAATGATGATGAAAGCGACAATAGCTGTAACCTTTGTTATAAAAGTTTCCATATTGAGCCAATTAAGACCAACATCAAACTGTATCTTGTTTCTTTGTGTGACACAGAGTCGTAATTAGCAAAGCATGTCCACACGCGTTCGGTGGCGTCATGTACATGCCTTTCCGCCTGATCAGTTTGTTAGCCACGCTGCAGTACACATATTCAGAAACCGTTCCAGCTGTAAGCCTCGCTGAACAATGCTTCCTAAACGGTGTCCATATTCTAAGAATTGCCTTGTTTGAAATGTATTGTTCGTTTGTTCATGTGCCTGTTAGGTTTTACAAATTTTGAAACCAGTACAAATCAAATGAAAAATATTATTCTAAAGTTTAAGTCGCTTTCAGTGTTTACCTGTCTTGTCAGGGAGGTCGTTTCCTGGCTTAGAAACTCGGCTATCTGCAACATTCTGGTCCAATAACTTCTCAAGTTCATCAATAACGGTGCGCTTAGCGCACGTCTGATCTATCATACTATCCCTTCATACTTCTGAATCCCGTTACTGCTCTCCGTGTCACCAATCACTGCCATTACCAGGTTCATTGATAACCACTGAAGCTGGGAAACGAAGCATAAGTCACGTGTAAATAATTCCAGAAGAAACAGACCGTCGCAGACACTCCTCATTTTGTTTCACTTCTCCTGCAGCACTGCAGTTGTACTGAATCTTTAGTGCATAGTACAGAGGTTCTCTCGAACATGAACGTTCAGCGGTGAAAGACAGAATCTTGATTCACCACACGCCAGTTGAAATATTCAAAAGACTTGTTCGGTTGTTCAAACGAAAGCAAAGAAAGGAAAGAATAAGTGAACGGTCGAGAACAAGCATACAGTTAATGGAATACATATTGTTGCGCTCTGAGCAAACGTTTTCTATACAGAACACACACAGGAAACAAAGACGGGTTGCATGGACTGAAAGCAATTAACAAACGATGGTTGTTGTGGTAATTATTGTGGTGCTGGTGTTTAAAGTGCCTCCAATGCTTGAAGGTTTGGTAAAAATTGTTAACAGAAAGACATTTTTGTAGGAATTCGGAAAAATGAATCGATGTTGCGACTGTACTGGAGTCAAAAGTCGATAATAAAGTAAATCAAGTTTAGTTATCGCATTGGGAGGAGAACAAAATGAAAACTATGTTATGGTCACTAAGCCTGCATCCAGAGAAATAATAAAGAAAACATCTATACAATCGCAATAACAATTAACATGGATTGGATCCTGCATACAATGTTATATATGTGGAAGAAAAATGGCCAGGAATGTGTGAGTCGCGGTGTTTCAGTTATTAAAGAGTTGATCAAACAAGAAATGATCAAAATGATTACACAGAAACACATATTCTAACAAATAGGTAGAAATGTATTTACACATACGTTCATACATTTACACGCAAATACGTATGTGTAAATAAGTACCTCATATGTTCTATTCTTCCACATACGAGGATCAGAGAGAGCAGATGTGGCCATTACCAGTGGAACTGCAAGACAAGCTCTATGGCGGTGGCGAGAGCCTCAGGATGACCGCCGCTTTTTTCGAAAAAATAATGGTTACTGTCTGACTGCGTACGAAGAAGAAGAAAGAAGAAGAAGAAAACTCAATTAATCTTTCTTCTTCTACTTCTTCTTCTTCTTCGTACGCTGTCAGACGTCAACTTACTCAATTAATCTGAATTGACTTAATTCACCTGAATTAAGTCCGCTGATTAACTTTGAAACACAGGGTTGCAGCGGTTGTTCTCCACTGATTCACATTTCGGACCATCATCAATAGTTCCCACAATGAAATGTTCACGTGTCAGATTAGCGCCTCCCGAAACAACTGTTATATTGTGAGCCTAGGACATGACCTCGCTCAATGGAGGGACAACAGAAATGATAGACACTAAAAAACTTATATAAACAGTTTCTCCATTGATGTCTCTGCCTAGAAGCTGCTTGCTTCGAACTGCTCAGCCTGGCATACACAAGGTGCTCACATTGCTGAGGAGAGAACCATTCCCGTGACGCAGGAAAAGGAAACTGCATTAAATAACAAAATGTAAGAGGACTCAGTTACTAGCGCTTTTCGAGTGTGCCCTGTGTGCGATAAAATTTGTCCCGCTCAGATCAGGTTGTACAGTCATATACGGTCACATCTGAATAAACATGTCTGACGTTGTCGCCATCTTTGCTTGGGATGGACAACTAACTAACTAACTAACTAACTAACTAACTAACTAACTAACTAACTAGCTAGCTAATTAACTAGCCTCAGACCATCTAATGTTGGGGAAAGTCTGCAGTATGGATGTGATGCTTTAATAATTGGTTGACACCTATATGAGTAAAGCAGTTCCTCCCAAATTTATCGTGATTGGCTAGAGGCGGGTACAACATTTCCTTCGGGCCCCCATCCCCTCTTTTTTAGTCATCCTGCTTTTATCCACTACTGGTCTATGCCATGAGATGTAGTTTGCAAGGCTAAAAAGTATATGGAAGATGAGCGAGGGGTCGATTGAACCGGTCTGTTGATTTTCTGTATTGAGAAATTATGCTCATCCACTCCTTTCATGATAAATATTTATAAAATTATAAAATAAAAGAGTATTCCAGAGAAAAAAAAATAGACATTAGATATTAACATTACTGTTTATGGTAAGTAAAGTGAAAATTCAGCAGAATTAACCGCTGGTTGGAAATGGAGTTTTTTGAAGACTCCTCTGTAATTAGCCACAGCCTGTGAGATGTGAGGTGGCAAGTGCTCTTCCTTGCTGTTTCTACTTTCCCTAACTTATACGTCAGGTACTCATTTACAGGCTGGGTTGACTGGAGAAGCGATCCCCGATTAAAATCACGACCCGGATTTTTGTTAGTCTCCGGACGCGATTTGAACCTTGGCACACTGTTACCACAGAAAAAAAGCGAATTGCTCGCTATGAACTGAGCTTACGCGTCTGTCTAATGAAGGTGTATGGTACAACACAGATACATACAAAAACTATAACATTGAAACATCATTTTACTAATATACTGCAATGGAAATCAGATCATTTTAAATTAAATTTATAAGTAAAAAGTACAATATACATATTTTAAAACGGCACATAAGGTTTGTACATACTTTACAAAATGAATTAGTCTTTACATTTGATGAGTGAAAATGTCAAATCAGACAACATTCTGCCAAGAAGGGTAACCCCTCGATGGGCTTTCAAATATTGTAGCATTTCGCAGCTTCAGTTTTGATTGGCGCTACTAAGATGAAATGAAATGCTATAGAAAACTACCAAATGTTACATATAAAGATCGTGTCACGAACGTAGAAATACGACAGAGTTGAAAACGCTATAGGCTCTTTTGAAGATCTGTTCACAACAATCAAACGATGAAAGATGGTCTGGTGCGGGCACGTCGCGAGGTCCAACGGAATTACCAACTCGATACTCTTTGGTTCCGTACCGAAACAGAGAGGGTGAGGACGTCCAAGGAATAGCTGGGTGGACAACATCACTGAGTGGTCAAGCCTTCGTCCCGGTGAGATACGACAGGCGGCGGCAGAGAAAAATGGCGTTGGATTTTGAGAGTGTCTTCAAGTGTGCCCCAACGACATGATGGGTTACGGGATGAACTGAACTAAGACGGTGTCAACTCCTGTCTCAGACTGCAGTTGTCTTCTAGCTCTCGTTAAGGACAGTAACATTCTCTGTCACAAAATTCTTTTTCACGTTTTTAGTGTCCCGAAGAAAAGTTTCCGCCATTTCCCATTAGAGTTATCAGCTTTCAGCATGTACTAGCAGATAAACATGCAAAAGTGTCAGTCTTTAAAAAAAATGTACTATTTTGTGCAAAAATAAGCGGCAAGTAAAGCAATAAAATAATTGGTTTTGTTGACCACAGACAAGTCAGTTTCTGACATGTTTTAAAAATAAATTTAAATATGCTTTCATGCAGAACTTTTTTATAGGTAACTTTTGAGAATGATTTAGACAGAAGGTACCATCATTCACAATATAATTGTATGTTCCCTTTAGAGGCGGTAGCTTGGTTGTGATACATCCAATGTCACAGTCTACATTTTCATTAATTACTCCTATCGGTTTCCAAATTTACTTCAACGTGCCTCTGTATATCTCTTTATTTCTTCTTTACATATTCATTTTCTGTATCTCCCCTTTCATCAAAATCGTGAACATAATTACCCAAAGTAAACTGCTCAATGTTTTGAAATGAGGTTTCCAATATTGTCTTCTTGCTTCAATTCTATGAGTTCTGTGAGACATTTTTGAAGCCGCATTTATCCAAATAACTGTTTGAAGTTTTAAAAAAAAAAATTGTTGTTGTTCGTTCTTGTCTTTTTCTTTTTTGTGCTCCTGATTTTTTAGAATAATTTTGAAGAAATGATTTATAATTTTTGTTTAAACCTGATCGTAAAAGTCTCACTGATCGACTTCTGGCATTTTTCTCTCTCGCCTTCCTCATCTCTTTCTGAGCTCATATTCTTCTCGTTTCATTCTCGTTGGTCTTCTAGTTTTCTCTCCGCCCCGAAATAAGGCTTCAGCTCAGCCAATCAATTCACCTTTTCTATTCGTCTTTGTAACGTCACGTGATTCAACTCGCGCACCTCTGTCTGTATGTGCTCAGATCAGAGAGTCTGTTCAACCCACTTTTGTCTCGCCTACCACGATTACTCCGCCGACCGCTAATTTATTCATCTAAGGTCCAACTACTTTTCGAGTACTTTCTGGGTTAATTAATATGTCTGCCGGGAGAAGTCTTCCCACCAGAACACAGGAGCATTTGAATTTTTACACCCAATAATTTTACTTAAAAGACATGATCCTGTCACAGTAGTAGCAGTAATAGTAGTAGAAATGGTAGCAATAGAAGTAGTAGTAGTAGTAGTGGTAGTATTTGTAGTAGTAGTATTAGTATTAGTAGTAGTAATAGTAATACTAGTATTTGTAGTAGTAGTATTAGTAGTAGTAGTAGTAATAGTAGAAATAGAAGTAGTAGTACTAGTAGTAGTAGTAGTAGAAGTAGCAGTAGTGGTAGAAGTAGTGGTTTTTGTTGTTGTAACAGTGGAAATACCAACATAAGCCATTGCCGCTGTAGTAGTAGTAGTAGCAGCAGTAGTAGTAGCAGCAGTGGTAGTAGTATTATCAACACTAGAAGTAGCAGTAGTAGTAGCAATCGTAGCAGTAGTAATAGTAGTAGCAGTAGTAGTGTAGTAGTAGTTGTAGTAATAGTAGTAGTAGTAATGCTATAACATGTACAATATGTTACAGTTAATACATGCCCCCTTTTGAACCCCTGGCTCGAGTACAATGTACCCCGGTACCCCACGCCAAGCTGCCCTGTGAGTAAGTGCTATGTCTCAACAACAACAACATTCCTAATTGCATTCAATATATCCAATCATTCCATCTGCAAAGTACAAATCTTCTTGTCATATTCTCATCGATGTTCATTGACATTTTTCAGCAATTTCAATTAAGTAATTTGCCAAATTGCAACGCGAAAGTTCCATCCAATGTGTTGCACCCTTATGTGATGAGCCAGGGCCAATGATAAAAATAGAACAACTAGTGAATCTTCTCAAAGAAGAAAAGTACTGACCTTTGAGGGAGCCAGTTTTATACCGATTATATTTTTAACCTTTTAAACAATGCAACTGATAATTGTATTTGTATTTTAAGATTCAGGCACAGCTGTTATTGTAAATAATTAAAAGCTATTTACATTTTTATTAACTTTGTTTGGAGAGGAAAACTAACGTCTGGTCAGGCACAACCTACTGATAATACATGTTAGTCAGAGTCAGGCACAACATACTGATCAGACATGTTAGTCAGGGTCAGACACAACATTATGATCAAACATGTTAGTCAAGGCCAGGCACAACATACTGATCAGACATATTAGTCAGGGCCAGGCACAACATACTGATCAGACATGTTAGTTAGGGTCAAACACAACATACTGATCAGACATGTTAGTCAGGTTCAGACACAACATAATGATCAGACATGTTAGTCAAGGCCAGGCACAACACACTGATCAGACATATTAGTCAGGGTCAGGCACAACATACTGATCAGACATGTTAGTTAGGGTCAGACACAGCATACTGATCAGACATGCTAATCAGAGTCAGACACAACATACTGATCAGACATGTTAGTCAGGGTCAGGCACAACATACGGATCAGACATGCTAGTCAGGGTCAGACACAACATACTGATCAGACATGCTAGTCAGGGTCAGACACAACATACTGATCAGACATGTTAGTCAAGGTCAGAGATATTAGTCAGGGTCAGACATGTTAGTCAGGGTCAGACATGTTAGTCAGGGTCAGACAAAATATACTTGCCTAGACACCCAGCCTGACTTCCACGTAGTCCTCCCTTGAACCGGGCTGTTCTTATTTGTTGTATGTCTAACTTCGTAGTAGTGAGAGACACACGGATGAAGCTAAGCATAGCACAATCGCCTGGAGGACTCCGATTCAGCTTCATTAGCACGCTAGGCATGGGAGGAAAGCTACTGCAACCCGCCACTAGACATCCTTTTCAGGGCACAACAAAAAAGTAAACCTATTCATTGTGGGCATTCACAACAACAGCAACATTACCCTTGCTGGGCCACATGATATTCTGGCGTAGATATTGAGTGTGACGGACTATATGACTTGATGATCCCGTTAACTGTGTTGTTATGAGACATGATCACCTAGCAAGTTAAACAAGGCCAGACAGGTCATCGGCTTGAGTTATGGCTAACAATAAGTATGGTAAAAATACAATAGTTTTCATAAACTGCTACGATTACTTCCAAATTCCAACTCCACAGTTCCGACTGTAGAACTATCACATACAGCACCAAGGCGTGTCCTCATGAAAGCCAGACAATGAAATTCAGATCACCGACAAGTCACCAAGACCCAGGTGGCTGGAACTACATAGTATACGCTCCAGAAGGCGGTCCAAGATATAAAGGACATACAAAAGATTTAGTCAATTCAGTTGGACGAACATTTGTTTTTTGGGTTTTTTATGTGTTTGGTTTATCATCCGTTTATGACTGCACCGAATTAACCATTTCCTGTAATTGTAATTTACGTCCACAACCAGAATGCAATACAGACATCAGTCCATTCACAATTTTTGCTTCAATGCGATAGATATCATCTATTGCACTGGTCTTCTTTTTTTTTTTTTTAAGGTTACTAGTTTCCAAGCAATTGCAGGCATTCCCATGTTGCGTAATGGCTTGGTTTGGCTTCGTTCGTTCTCAATCTCCCGCTACCAAACCCTGAAAAGCGCTTAAGTAGCAGAATATAGTCCAGAGAACGTAATGCGCTGTGTCGTAATTTGCAGCTTGGCTGTGATATTTGCACCTTTCGGTCCAACACATCAGCAAGCATTTTTTGAGTACCTGGTTATCATTCTCTCTTCGATCCCTTCTCCTGAAACAGTCTGCTCTGTTGCATAATCTTGAAGGGTCTTGTCCGCTATGGTTCGCTGGCCCTGACCCACGCTAGCAGTCAGCTATGGGTCGCCGACCGCTGCAGCTCCTGCGCTCAAATTCCGTTATGTGACGTGAGGCATTTCCATTAACTGCAATTGGTTTCTTTAAAGAAATCAAACATCCGATCTTTTGCTGTGGCTGATAATATTTGTACATGATTTATTTTGCCATGTCCATGCTCAACCCTCTTTTGTCGTCTTTTCTTACATGATCTAAAGGTGATAGTGAACCTATTCTTTTGATCCCGGGTACCACTGGACTAAATGTTATCATTACTTTTGTAACATTAAAACACATTTTTTGTCAACATTATGTTTGACAGCAGAATTGAAAATGTCATAATTATCTGGCCAAAAAACTCTACCCAACTGTAAAACACTTTAAAAACATACATACCTACATACATACATACATACATACATACATGCATACATACATACATACATACATTCATACATACATACATACATACATACATACATACATACATACATACATACATACATACATACATGCATGCTAACAGACAGACACGCACAATGTAATGAGATGACGTCAGATATGGCACAGAAGAAAACCATTCTTTAAACACTGAAATTGTCTGATAACACCATTTCAACACACAGCCGGGACATAAAGACCGCGTTCCAACAGTACTATACTAACCTTTCTCATCGAAAGAAAAATTCCAAAAGTACCGGGTATAACCGAGCTGTAGAGCCTATTCAATTGATCAAAGCAGATGAGGTCATCAATGTGATCTAACAGACAAAGTCAGGCACAGCCACGTGTTTAGAAGGAGTTACCATAGACATCTATTATGTGAGAGGAGACATTCTGGCCCTACAGCCTTCTAAGTTAATTAACAAGTTCTTCACAGCGAAACGAATTCCAGATCACTGGAAAACCTCAAAAACTATAGTCATCCCAAAAAAATGACGACACCAGACTCTTGGATAACTATCGTCCTATTTGCTTATTACAGATGATACTCAAAATATTTTGTCTATTTCTTTGTCCTGATTAAAGTAAGATGGCTGCGCTCTCGACTCGCTCCGGTATGTGTGTCGTACTTTGCTGTTTGCAATATCCTGTTCGGATTATAATTCACGACACCTTCACCTTCAGGTGGTATTAAGGACTTTTTTTGTGGAATTCATGGGCTTTCGTTCGGTTATCCTGTTGTTATGCTGCATCTTGTTGCGACTGTGCTTGGCTTAAACCGCGAGAAAACAGTCCATGCTGGTGTTCAACGTTCCGCTTGACTGCACCACAGATTTCAGCGCAGGTTTACACTACTCAAGAACGTTCGTGGTTTGACTGAAGCCGACTTCATCCTACCCCCCCCCCCTCCAACGAAGGTTTCACCATACCTCCAAAGCACGTATTCTCAGCGTAGCAAGAGTCACGCTGGCCCGAAGGTGGATACATTTCAGAGGTCACTGGGGCGGAACGCAAAGAAAAAGGAAGTCAGACAGGGACAGACAAGGAAAGCCGACACAAACATTGGTGCAACACACACCCCTCACGGTCCTCATTCCAAGGCTGCAAAGTACCGGGCTCCATCTGGAGAGTCTGTAGAAATTTTGATCGACACACTACCCATGAGCAATCCTCAGTCGTTGGACTTGGTAATGGTCGATAGCCACAACGGGTCATTGTCGCATAAGTGAACATTATTATTATTGGCAACAGGAGCGGCCAACAACTAGACCTCCAAATACCCCATGAACAGATTCTAATCAAAAGATGGTTCTCCACTACTGACCACCTACATACAATCCACCAGCTGCTGGAGAGAGCGCGTGAACAACTACGTCTGCCCCTATGTCTGGTATTTATAGATTACAAAAACGTCTTTGAGAGTATTGAGATAAACGCCGTGATAAATGCCACAAGGTACCAGAACATGGCCGAAAATAAGACAGGGATGATCGAAGAAATCAATGTAGATGCAGTACGGACTTTATTCTGTACCGCCGTCCAATAAATATGTCACTGGCAAGATGACTGTGGCCAAAGTCCTATCAGCAGCAATTGAGGACATCTTCCAACAGCTGAGTTGGGCAGATAGAAGCATAAATATAGAAGCGGAAAGGCTCAGCACTTATGATTTGTAAAGGACATTATGCTCATCAGCCACACCATCGAGGAGGCCGAACACTTCCTGGACGAACTAGTCGAGGTTAGTAGAAGTGTCGGTCTACTGATGATCAAAAGGAAAACGCAATGTCTTATAAATTCATTCTGCCGCAGATGCGAAATCAATCTGGAAAATGCGAGATCAAGCAAATGCGAGATCAAGCAAATGCGAGATCAAGCAAATGCGAGATCAAGCTGGGAAAAGGCCTGTCGTAGATGTCAGTACCTACAGGTCCCCGGGGAATGAAATCAATGCCACTACAACGTACTCCGGGAAATCTCTAGAAGAAGAGATGCAGCATTGGCCTACCTTCAATGCCGTAAAGCCCATCATCCTGCAGTGAAAGAAATCGCGGTAAATGCGCACATTTTCAATTCCTCGGTCATCCTATATCATATTGAAACCGAAGATCGAAAGTGACACCTTAATGTTACCAGAGTGAAACACTATATCCCCTCAAAGGTACTCCACCATTACAGAATGTACAAATTTAAAAGCTCTAGAATCATGCGAACCAAATTAGCTGCTCGACAATCGACCATTGGACTGTCAAATAGAAGGAACGTGTTAAAGTACGGTTGCCTGTCAATCATCTCACGGTGTGGCCCGATTGATGGGAAATCTGATATTCCCTCCAGTCAGTTTGTGTCTGGAGATTGTTAATCAATGGACCAGGACTTTTCAACAATATCGCCATCTTAACGAGCCGGTGTTGTCGATATTACAAATCTGTCAGCAAGGAGAGACTATCGTTTATTTATTGATCTGCTGCTACGACATATGGTTTGATATAGCCAATATTTAAGAGCTAGTAATCATTCATGTCTTTTCATAATTTATTTTGCTTTCTTTTTGTTTTCTTTCTTTTGTTTTTCTTCTTCTTCGTCTTCTTCTTCATCATCGTCTTCTTCTTCTTCTTTTGCTTTATTTTTACTTCCTGTACTTTTGTCGCATCCTCTTCTTATTTTTCATCTTGCTTATTTTTTCTTCTTCACCGACTTATTCTTTATATTTTTCTTTTCCTCACTATTTGTCAAGAAGGAAAAACGAGTTCTTTAATCTTGACTTGCTCATACAGGGAGTTTTTTTTCTTCAGATTTCGTCTAAATTCAGAAGACTGTTCCAAACTAAATTTGTGGCTTATTCAAATATGGCGCGTGGAAAGAGGAGACTAACGTCTGGACGGACAAAACACACTGACCAGACAATGTTAGTTAGGGGCAGCTAAGTATACTGACCAAGACATCACCTCACTTCCTTGTAGTTCATCCTAGAAACTGATTGTTTAAGTCTGACTAGCAAGATGGGATCGACGTGATCCCCGAAGTAGTGAGCGTAACACAGCTGAAGCCCGGTAAATCACAACAACTTGGAGGACCCCGGTTGACCTTCGTCATACACGATCGTTATGTGAATAAAGATACTGCAACCTGCCACTTAAAATCCTTTTTAGGGGGCACCAAAAAGTAATTACTGATCGTGGTCATTCAATAACAAATATCGTGCGTGCGGTATCATAGGTTGTTGAGTCTTCTATCTTACAGATGTTAGTTTTCATATCTACGAAGGGGCTTCCAATGAAACCTTGCAAGCGGGAAATAAATTAGATAAAAACTATGGCTTTGTATTGCAGATTGTTAATATGGTTGCTGAGGATGTCAAGATAGTCCTGCACACAAACTCACAGTGCAGACGAACAACATGATTTCATAATTGCAGGTAAAAATGGTGGCCCCACTATTGACATGCACAAAATAGTAGCAGCGTTCTGTTACTAGTTTTTTTTAGCAGCGAAGGAGCGAAACCTATAGCAATTCATTGTCAAATGAAGGCCCAGTACGGTGAGGCATGCCTTTCACTCAGTCAATCAGCGATTTTCCTTTCCGAGGCGGTAAACGACTGCAAACGACTCTGAGATCACCACTTGGCGTTCCTGACCCGGTCGTGAGCAGTCTGTCACATAACTAACGCCGATTTGAAACTTACTACCTCAGTCAAACACTTGCTGGAGTGAAAGGTATGCATAACAGTCGTGCACATTCATTCCCCGATGAATTTTTCTAGGGTTCACCCCTTCGCTGCTAAAAAAAGCGGAAACCAGAACGCTGTTTTTTTTAAAATTGCTATTATGACGTCATGTTGTTTGCCTCTACCATGATGGCACGTGCATGATACTTTTGACAACCTTAGTAGCAACCATATTAACAAGTTAAAATACAACGCATGGTCTTTATCATTAATATCTCACTTTCAAGGTTTTCATTTGAAGCCGACTGGCATAAATAAATAATATCGTTTATTTTCGTTTTATTACGACATGTTAAGCTGTCTAGTAGCGGGAGTGAGAACGAAAAAGAAGAAGAAGGACATGAGGAAGAAGAAGAAGAAGAAAAAGAAGAAGAAGAAGAAGAAGAAGAAGAAGAAGAAGAAACTATCAAGTATTTTCTCTGCTTGTCGACTTGAAACAGATTATTCTTCGCTTGACCTTGTTATCAAAGTAACTTCTTACTGGTTCAAACACACGGATTACTCGTCCATGTTCGTTGTGCGCAACAATAATTATGGCGCATGAATCTAAACATTCCATATTCTTTCCGTGTTCATCCCCAGCACAGAATATTACAATTGAAAGGTAATGTTTAGCTTTCTTGTTCATTTTCCTTTTTTTTTCATGGAACGTTACATGGTGTTTTTTGTATCACAATTGAACACTTTACTTGCCTTTCCTAGCAGTGTATTTGACTGTGTTAGGAATAGTAACATACATGTGCTGCATCTTTGTAGAGTAACATCTTTATATATATATATATATATATATATATATATATATATATATATATATATATATATATATATATATATATATATATATATATATATATTCTCTTAATAAGCTGCTGATATTCTACTTCTGAGACAGTAGGTGTCCTATGTTGTATACGTTTGCAGTTGAGTGTGATCCGCCTGTTGTGTCATTGTTTGATGGAGGGGTCGCCTTGTTTTGGTCTTCGTACCGACCCCTGTAGGAATTTAGTTACCTTTATAATGTGTGAGGGTGCAGCGACTAACAAACCTGCTCTATTTAATTTTAAACTGCCAATGTTGGTTTTACGTGCACAGCGTGTACATGGGACCTAAGAATTTACTGTAGTCTCGGATAGGATTAGTCGCCAATCAAAAAACTTCGGAAAACCGGGGATGTTTGTAAATTGCATGATTCGAAGGCTTACCATTTCATAATTTCGTAAGTTGATTTCATGCGAGTCGATCGCCTTACACATCATCTATAGCGGACCTATCATATATGTACGAGGGACTCTCTTATTAAATCACAACATTTTGTTCAAGTTCTAACTGAATTGGTTATAGCGTAGTGGAACTACTATGATTAGTTAGGAGTACTTGTGCCCTATTACTGCAAGGTGGCCTACTTGCCATGTTCCAGTCACGTGACAGATAAATAAAAATGACGGACAACACTGTTAGTGCTTGCATGGAACAGCGTGTTGTGATGGAGTTTATTGGGAAAGAAGACATGAAACCTGCGGAAATTTACATAAGACTGCAATCACTACACCGAGTCGTGCTCAGACATCAGTCTTACGCACATCAGCAATTGCCCTGTGCCTTTCCGCAGCGGAATATGCAGCCCCAGTCTGGAAAAACTCCGCCCATGCAAAACAATTTGATACAGCAGTGAACGAGAAGGGCAGGATAGTGTCGGGGTGCCTTAAACCCACCCCCACAAACAAAATATATCCCTTAATTGGCATTGCACCACCTGATATAAGAAGAGGTGTAGCTGCGGAAATCGAACGAGGGAAACAGGAAAACGACCCTAGACACCCGATGTTTGGCTACCAGGAACTAGCCACAAGACTCAAATCAAGACACAGTTTCTTAAAATCGACAGAGATCATCCAGACAAGCCTAGAAGGTCGACGCATCGAGAGGTGGCGCGAAACAATGTAGGATCCATGGATAGAGCTCAAGGAAGAGGCTGCGCCTGGACATCACCTGCCCTACGCTGTATAGAAGTCAATGAACAGACTTCGAACTGGTGTGTCAAGATGCAGAGTGAACTTGAAGAAATGGGGATACTCAGATGTCGACACATGTGAATGCAGTTCAGGACCAAGATCATCTGATGTCCTATCCCAACCTTCTTGAAACCTGTGACATGAACCACATGATGGAGGCGAACGACAAGGCAGTTCAAGTTGCTAAATTCTGGACGGATGCCGCGTGACATTGTGTTTGGACACGGAAAGTAAGTAAGTACTACACCGTGATGAGACATTCAGCCTCAGTAAGACATTTGAATGGTGTCAATGTTTTAGAGAAGGCCGTACATCCGTGAGCGATGATCCTGGTCGTGGTGGCTCTCAAACAACCACAGTTATTCCTGCAAATATCCAGATTATAGAACGCCTTATGCTGGATGTTCATTTTCTGCCCCGTGGTGCCACTATCAACAGTAAACAATATATACACATCTTGAGTCATGTGCATAACTGTCTGCAGAAACAACCCCCCCCCCCCCCCCCACACACACAAAACGGCATGCTTTGATGACAAAGGGCGTTCTGCTCCTGCAAGATAACGATCGACTTCATACGGCTCACCGCACTATGTCCCTTCTGCAGCAACTCACCTGAGAGGTAGTGCCACATCCACCATACCGCCCAAACCCCTAAAATAATTCATGGGTCAGCATTAAAGCTCCGATGAAGAAGTGAAACATACTGTCCTAGATTGGTTCAGACATACTGACAAAACTTTGAACGTTAAGCTTTTCAAGCATTACCGTTTAGATTATATCGTTTAGATTGGAAAATTGATTAAACGTTGCAAGAGACTATACTGAAAAATAAATGTCATTTTGCTAAATATTTTTTTCCATTACGAAACAACAGTTCTTGTTTAACTTGAACGTCTCTCGTATAAATATATAATGAAACCGGATCAAACTGCAACAGATGAACATACGTTCAATGCGCATGATGTCGTCATTTAAAGTGTAAACAGCACATATCATCCGTCAAGTTTTCAAAATTTCATTATCCTCCGACTCATAGTTTCCTCCGCAGACCGTTAGAAACATGGCAGGTGTGATACTGAATCCGTCCAGAGGTTTCTAACAGCTGAAGGATGTCGACCAGTTCATGTTCATCTCAGAATGCATACATACATACATACACACATGCATACATACATACATACATATATACATATATATATATATACATACATACATACACTTACTTTAAACGCTCCATTTAAACTGCTGCATGTATATACCGATACACGCACGCCAGTTCTGTGGCCTGCTCGGGATACAGACCTCTCTGGGGCAGTGTTTCTTATGGCGGTTCAAGAGCCTGGTTACCGGAAATGATTTTATTATGGCTCCTGTGCCCTGAACCAACCATAATGTATATGGTTAAGAAGGGCGAATCATAGCAGAAAGGTTACACATTTTACCGAAAACTTCCAGAAATACACCAATTTTGTCATTGTTTATTTGTGTCCTCACAATCGAATGAAGCTTTAAGGCACTTACGTGTGACAAGTAGGGCTAGACGTTCAATCATATCTTTCCACAACCTCCCCTTTCACCGCATGTGGATTCCATTGGTTCCTTTATTAGTTGGTAAGAGTGCAACTACCGTAGACCGATAGCTATGTATCTATGTAAAATGTGGTTCAAGAATAATAGGCAAGAACTTAGTTGTCTCATCGAAGCAAACAAAAGGCAAGAGTTTTGTAGTCTCTCATTGTCAAACAATGGGCTACTTATACCACCAATGTCAAATTACCAACAAATATTAGTTAGCGAAGACGTCCTCCTAAATAAATCTTCTCTACAGATGAAAATAGACGGTCAAACGAAGAGATTTTACTTAGCCTCATAATAACTAAGAATGGATGATGCGAAATGGAAACCAGGAAGAAAATAAGGATAGCCAAATATTTTTTCACCAATATGTGTCAGGTAGTGACATCCTATCAAGTTATTCACAAATTAAGAATGAGAGTGGTCAGGTGTTATGAATAATCGTCATTTTTGCGAAACATGGGCAATGCACTAATGATTGGAGAAGTGAGTTGATGTCTTTAAAAGGTGGGTATATATGAGAATGGAGGGTACAAAATGGGAAGAAAAGAAATCAAACAAGAAGGTCTTTGATAAATTGATGGTTCAAAGAGAGTAGATGCACAAATTGAGAGTTCAATAGTTTATATATTTTGGTCTCATCAATGAGAGTCCGACAGTTTATATATTTTGGTCCCACCAATGAGAGTCCGACAGTTTATATATTTTGGTCTCATCAATGAGAGTCCAGCAGTTTATATATTTTGGTCCCATTTAAAGACAACAATTAGTTGAAACCAATATTGGATAGAACGGTGGAAGGCGACATTCCAGGGGAAAACAATTTTGTAAGTTTGAAAAGAACATAAAGTATTGGGCATATACTAGGGTGTACCATTATGGAGGGAGACAAAAGACATGAGAGATCCACTGCAGCCGATCTTCGCTGGGAAGATGGCACCTGAACTGAAATGAACCTACCGAGGAATGACAACTGCTCTGGTATCGATACACACCTGTTGGAATGAATTAAAAGGTTGTTATTTTTTTTTTTGCGTTCGCCTTATTTCTCTAATCCCAAAGGCGGTGTGCGTTGCATTGTGGTTTTTATTTTGCGCCTGTAGGCCCAGTGCATCCGACTTCAGCATGCATTTTATGTAAGGGTCTGCTTCCTCCTGCATTTTCTAAGGGTTTGCTTCCACGGAGTAACGGCCGGTGTTGTGATGGGGATCGAGCCCAACACCTTCTGGTTGTGAGCCGTGTCACTTAACCACTAGCCCACGCCGTCCCCATAAGAAGGTATAACAATGCTCAGCCTTTGTGTGTACGTCCTTCTCTTCTTTTAAAGACCTTGGTCAATGGCTGACAACGCTGACAGTAAAGATCATGCCTGGTGGCGTATTTAATTCTTCTGCTTCTTCTTCTCCTCCAGCGATTCTCCTGAAAATGACGGTGTATCGTTTTAAATGATAGCAACAACTCCCGCCGCTTCACTGAACCTTTGGCATTTTGTTGTACGGTACCCGATCTCCCCTTCATAATTTATAAGTAAGACTTTTTTGTTCATTGCCAAATTGTATTGTCCATATCTATTTCGACTCTCTATTCTGGTCTAAGATATGGTGGTCTGGTAATGGATTCAGGATCTCTTCATATGCCATAACTTATCCACATATTAAACTCAACCGATTATGATATTGTATATATTTTCTTAATTGTTCCTGGTTCAATATATTCAATACAAGATCATGGATTTGCTCATGACCCCTTTATAATAAATACCTAGGTTTGGTTTTTGTGTATTTAATATTACAATATTTACAAACGTCATGGTCAGATAATTTCTCATGGAAAGAGAATATACAAAATGTATAAATACATGAATGAAAGTGACGAAAAAGAGCGATTGGACACACTCAACCATACACACTCCCTTGCTCTTCCAAGCATTTTAAAATGAAAAGCTGAATTGTTCTATAAGCACGGAGCGAAGGAGTACTAATGTATTGACCTCAACGTTTCAAATACTTCAAATCTCTCCAGAAATTTTTACACACAATTCGACTCAGCTCTGCACTTTTGTTTCATTGTGTGTCACGGATGAAGGTTTGTGACATTGTATTCAGTGGCTTCACGTATCACTCAAAGCTCTCCATCAAAAATATGTATTTATTTCGAGAAATCCTGAAGAGACTGTCATTTGTTAGCGATCTGAAGTTGGCTTTTTTCTTCCTCTTAGACAGACCACTTATATTTCTTGCGCGCGCCCACCAACAAGCGCTTGCAATGATATTGAATTCTGTTATATAATATTTCTCCAATACTCTGATGTTACGTTCATCATAAGCTTCTCTCTTTGTGTGATGCACTTTTTATCTAGCGATAACCCGGGTTATCACCTTCTTTGAATAACCTTTTCTCTCATCATCCAAACAACAACAACGAAACACAATGCATGGAATGTACCACATCGATGCCTAAAAAGATGTCTTTGATTCTTGCTTTTGTATTTGCAAACTTTTCTTGTCAATAATAATTTAGGTTTTCCGTTAAATGTTTAACATTTATCACAAATCATCTATTGTTTCCTGCTCTATTCTTCTTTGTCTCATTTCCCGTGCCCTTTTGTATCGGAGGGTTATGTGTGCGACAGTGATGCGATTTTGAGAACAGGCACACTGAGAGCATACCGTAAGAAGCGACTAAATAGTGCTGTCTGACGAATATAGTTTAAACGTTAACTCCTGTCATACATATGATGCAGGAATACAGGCAATCAAGGCGGCAACTGAGAAACTGTTGAACACCAATGTCAGTTCACAACCTGTAGTATTTCTGACAGATGCACAATCAGCACTCCAAGCACTGAAATTTGAAAAACTGTCAGATCAACAGGCTATACTGTCTGAACTGAGCAGCCAGCGCAAGATTGTCATGCAGTGGATACCTTCTCATTGTGGAGTACCAGGAAACGAGATAGCAGATCGACTGGCAAAGGAGGGTGCTGTAGACGAGCAACCAGATGTGCCAGTTACATACCAACAGAAGATAAGGAAGATCAAATCAATCAGAAAGCCACCAACAGTAACACCAGACGATTACCATAACATGTACAAACAAGAACAAACTGTTGTGTTGCGCCTTAGAACAGGACACAACGGATTCCACAGCCACATGTACACAAACATGAAGATTGACAGCTCAGCCATGTGTACATGCGGAAAGGCATCCCAGACAGCAGAGCACATACTACAAAACTGCCCTGAATATGATATACAGAGAAAATCTCACTGGCCCATAGAAAACACTGGAAGAGAAACTTTATGGACCTGTATGTGAACTACAAAAGACAGTGAAGTTTATACATGAGACAACATTGCAGATATAGACAATATTTTAAAGTGAACGAAAGAAGAAGACGAAGAAAGTTAACTCAAGTCGTTGAATTTTACTGAGTCAAAGCGTGCCGGGTGTGTAGTAGTGTTATTGGTAGTTTGCGGTGTATTTTTCTTCATTGTGTTGATAAATGGGGCTTTCAACCACAGACTAAATCCGTCGGTTCGTGAGCTAGGTGGCATGTGGATTGTGAGCTTTTGGCTTACACTCTCAACGAACTATTTTCGAATTACGTCGTATTGATCTTAACAGACCAGGCGTGTCATGAGTTTGTCCATGGTATAAGCTGTTCGTTCAGTCGACCGAGCTGTAAATAGGTACCTTTCAGAGTAGTGGTAGGCACTTTCAGCAATCAAAGGAACTGAGCACAGATGTGGGCGCCAATTTTTCCAGGAAACAATACCTGAAAAGTAATAAAGAAATAAAAATACGGAAAACTCGTTTTCCCTGGGATCAGGAAAGGACGAAGAACAACTACCCATGTTTCAACTGAACAGTCAATTTAGGATGGCATGGAGACAGTAATATACGAGGGAGCTTCAAATGAAAACCTTAAATTTATATTTTGGGTAAATTTATTCTGAAAAAGGGAAACACAACTGTATCATTTTCCGACGTAGTCACCATTGCGTTCGATACAAGTTCTCCATCGCCTGTAATGTGCATGGATTCGTGTAGAAATTTCAATTATCTTTATCACGCGTGTAGCCACTCATAAACCACCTGCTGGACCTTTTCAGCGGACCTGAAAGTCTTTCCTCCCAATGTTTCTTTTCGTAGTCCAGGTACGTGGAAATCACTTGTGGCTAGATCTGGTGAGTATGACGGATGAGGCAGACACTGAAAGTGGAGGTCCTCGATGGTTGCAGCAGTTGCACGAGCAGTATAGCAGTATGGGCTCGAGCATTGTCATGTTGCAAAAAAGCATCTTTACTCAAAAGTCCGCGTCGTTTGGATTTGATTGCGGGTCGAAGATGATTCCTGAGAAGCATACATGGCACTGGTGAAAGTGTTCCCCTGGGCATATAGTACTCTAAAATAACGTCTCGTTCATTTAAAAAAAGAGCCAGCAGAACCTTCCATGCAGATTGCTGCCTGTTAACCTTTTTCGGCTACGGTGAACAGGGATGGCGCCATTCCTTGCTCGCTCTCTTCGATTCAGATTCGTGATAGTGAACCTAGGATAAATCTCCAGTAACATTTCTTGCTAGCAAACCATCACCTTCTGCTTTATAGCGCCTCTAAAGTTCCTGGCATGCATCAAGACGTCGTTGGTTCAATTCTAGAGTAAGCTGCCATGGCACCCATCGTGCAGACAATTTGTGGTACTGTAGCACATCATAAATGATGTGGTGTGGTGAACTGGGAATGATTTTCAGATATGCGGTCATTTAATTCCATTCACAGTCAATCTGAGGTTTTCATTTACGAGGCGGTCAACAGCCGCAATCGGCTGTGTAGTCATTACTCGGCGTGCCTGACCCGATTGTGAACAGTCTGTCAAAGAACTCGCGCCGTATTTGAACGTCCTACTTTACTCATACACTTGCTAGAGTGAAATACATGCATCTATGTACTGGACCTTCATTCGCCGATGAATTTCTATAGGTTCAACTCCTTCGGTGCTCACAAAACGGATAATATAACTCTGCTCCTCTTTGGTGCATGTCAACATTTTGCGGCCATCTTTTAGCTGCAGTTATGATGTCATGTTTTTCGACTGCACAATGAGGGCACGTCCAAATCATTTTTGATATCCTTAGCAACCATAATATCAAGTTACAATACAATGGCATGGTTTTTCTCATTTTTATTCCACTTTTAGATGGAGGAAAACTAACATCTGGTCAGGCACAACATACTGATCAAACAATTAGTCAGGGTCAGGTAAATATTGTGGTAAAGAACCCCATTCAACAACAACAACAATAATTCCACTGTTAAATTTGAAGTTCCCTGGTAGATAGAAAGATGTTCCCAGATTGGCAGAGCCTAGATCATCCGATTTCTGCAGCTATACAGTTTTAACATTTCTTGATGAAGATCAGAAACTATGTACATAAACAGCAGCGTAACTAAAACATACAAGTACCTGTACCTTTTTTAAATACTGTATATAAACAGCTCCCGCATAACTATCCATTGAGTTTTAATACTGATCAGAAACGATGACACCAAGAAACTGGTGGCTGGTGGGAACAACACCAGTATTAGACTGTATTATAAGACAGCAACTAAAATGGTTTGGCCACATAACAAGCATACCATCCGCCCCTCTCCTCCCCCCCACCAAGCAATACTATTTAGATACAACGGATTCAAGGCCACAGGCTGACCACGAAAAAGGTGACTTACATAAATATCTGAGGGGGTGAATGCTACTATGCATGAGGTATACAGTAGTGCTCGTTCGGTATATCTCTTCCTAACCTGAGGCTGGAAGGCAAAATGATAAGCAGAAAGAAGAAGAAGAAGAAGAAAAAGAAGAAGAAGAAGAAGAAAAAAAGAAGAAGAAGAAGAAGAAGAAGATACAAACAGTGTCACCTTACAAATGGATATTGTTTTAACACTTATATAAGCAGCGTGGTATCTGAATCCTAGCGGTACATTTGATTTAACACTCAAACACCAGTGACGTATTCTGTGCAACCAAAAATAATCGCGTCACATTGAAAAACATGTCTATACAAATTAGCTAAGATATATATGACGAAAGCGACATGCTGTAGGAGAATTACAGAACAATTCAAGTCGTTGAACACTGGATGAACGCTATATGAGGTGGTGTTTGGACACGGAAAGCAAGAAATAGATATGGCCGCCTAGAGCAAGAAATAGATATGGCCGCCTAGAGCAAGAAATAGACATGGCCGCCTAGAGCAAGAAATAGATATGGCCATAGATCAAGAAATAGATAAGGCCGCCCAGAGCAAGAAATAGATATGGCCGCCTAGAGCAAGAAATAGATATGGCCATAGATCAAGAAATAGATAAGGCCGCCCAGAGCAAGAAATAGATATGGCCGCCTAGAGCAAGAAATAGATATGGCCATAGATCAAGAAATAGATATGGCCGCCTAGAGCAAGAAATAGATATGGCCGCCTAGAGCAAGAAATAGACATGGCCGCCTAGAGCAAGAAATAGATATGGCCATAGATCAAGAAATAGATAAGGCCGCCCAGAGCAAGAAATAGATATGGCCGCCTAGAGCAAGAAATAGATATGGCCATAGATCAAGAAATAGATATGGACATAGCTCAAGAAATAGATATGGCCGCCTAGAGCAAGAAATAGATATGGCCGCCTAGAGCAAGAAATAGACATGGCCGCCTAGAGCAAGAAATAGATATGGCCATAGATCAAGAAATAGATAAGGCCGCCCAGAGCAAGAAATAGATATGGCCGCCTAGAGCAAGAAATAGATATGGCCATAGATCAAGAAATAGATATGGCCACCTAAAGCAAGAAATAGATATGGCCGCCTTGACCAAGAAATAGATATGGCCGCCTAGAACAAGAAATAGATATGGACATAGATCAAGAAACATATATGGCCGCCTAGAGCAAGAATTAGATATGGCCGCCTACAGCAAGAAATAGATATGGACATAGATCAAGAAACAGATATGGCCACCTAGAGCAAGAAATAGCTATGGCCGTCTAGAGCAAAAAATAGATATGGCTAAAGTAAAGTATCCCACAGCATTACTGCCGTAGGGGTGTGAGGTGTTAGCGATCTCATATTTCAAAGGCTCAGTTATTTGAGGGCGGAAGCCATCTCCTCTCCTTCGCCGCTTTTACTTCCCGGACTGAACCGGTACCCATTGCGGTCTGAAAAAAACATTACCACCTCAACTGGGGAATGAACCAAGGACCACTCAGATGCGAAGCCAGTGCGCTAACCACTGCGCTACGTGGCTCCACATGGCTGCCTAGAGCAAAAAATAGATATGGCCGCCTATAGCAAGAAATAGATATGGCCGCCTAGAGCAAGAAATAGATATGGCAGCCTAGAGCAAGAAATTGCACACACCAGTAAGAGATATAGCATGACGATAAAATAGGACTGTTGTTCGGCCTGGTGAGTTCATTATGGAAATTATATTGCCATTACAATCAGCCACCAAAAGGTCAAGGTAATAGTCAGTCCAATGGCAACAATTGCCATCAGGGATGAAGATAACTTTTCATGTACTAAGCCACAGCCTGTGTGAATCGGAGTGGTAAATATCTTTTCTTACTGTAGATTACCTTTCCCAACGCATATGTCAGGCACCCATTTACAGCTGGGTTGACTGAAGTAGCGGTCGCATCAGGCACGAACCATAGCCCGAATTTGTGTGTGTGTCTGTCCGTGAGCTCGAACACCTGCACGCTGTAATCCCAGTCTAATATGCCAGCTCATTGTCGACTAGGCAAAAGCATGGACCTAGGCTTCGTGTAAAATGATCACGTATAGTAAAATTGTATGCTACACGTTGGAGGGAAAGGTGAATGATAGTCAATGCTTGCAAATAGATTTACTTTATGGGGGAAGCCAGCTGTATTGGTGGCATGTCCTTCAAGTAGGAGCTAAGACGTCGATGAACGATTGTTCATGAAACTATCAATCTTACAGTGTTGTTATTGTTGTTGTTGTCGTTGCTAATATCACTCGTACTTGAGTTAGGTACTCTTGACGACTTTCTTTGCTGGCGGGTTACAGTGGTTCTATTAATATCCCGAGACGAACTTTCGAAGGGGGAACTTAGTCTTCCTTGCTGTAGTGTATTATGAGGCTCCTCAGTAAACGTTCTGGAAAGAGGGAGCATAGTGTTGATCTCACCTCGTCAGCCACTGCCAAGAAACAGCCTGTTTCCGGTGAGAACGGCTTGGAAGTGAGGTGAGTTATTGATCAGTAAGTTTTGTCTGATCAGACGTTACTCTTATCTCCCCAACCTGACAGTAGAGAACACATTGCTACATTACTAACCACTGATAGATTGTGCAATTTGCATTTTAGAAGTCTTCAGGACATGCGTCAACTGCAGTCGTGCGCCATAGCTTCGGATCAAAAGACAAGAAGAAGATAGGGTATACTTAATGTGTAACTGCTCGTTAGTAAAATCACATTCTTCACGAGCGATTTACCGGGATCTATGTGGATGACAAGGACAAGAATAGCACCACTGCCCCACAGATAGCATGTCGTAAAAGGCGACTAAATGTGTGACATGGCATAACACCGGACATGGTTAGGTGGTTTGTTAAGAGCAACAAAGATGGCACCTTACAGGCTGCGGGTCTAGTGTTTGAGTCTATTAAGATGGACTCCCACATCAGTTAACCACCCTCCATAGTGGAGTAATAAGCTGCCCCAGGCTAGCCCACTGAGCAGGAAATCCTCCTACTGGCTACATCCAGCTTACATCTAAGATGGGACCTGCACAGTGGTTTATGCTCATATAGAAGTATGGGTCAGCTAAGACTAAGACATTCTTCTTAAGCAGAGCTGAGATGTAGCGCAGTGGTTAGTACACTAGATTCACAGCTGATCGAACTGGGTTAGGACCCCAATTGGTGCGGGATTTTTTCAATCGCAAAACGGTTCCTGGGGTCGACCCAGTCTCAAAAATTGGGTACCAGAATAACCTAGGAAAGTAAAAGTGGTCGGCGTGACGTTGACCACATCATCATTAAGTGTGCCGTTGGTCAATAAAAATATGGGTCAAACACCATATTCTCACATGCCACACTGGCATGTTTAGGGAGGTTTTACATGCTTTATTTTTTGCTTCTTAAGTAGCGTCTGATTAGCCGAACAATAGAGAACTGACTTCTTACGACAAAGAACATAGTTCGATGTCCATTATTGACCCACATCAGTCGAGCTTGCTGTAAATAGATACCTGACTTCATCTATTGCGGTGTCCTCATCCAGCAGGCGGTCATTGATTGATTTCAAAATGTCACTTCTATCCATCACTAATGTGCCCATGATGGGAGCGTGTGAAGCCAAGATGTCAGCTCTTCCATTGCCATGAAACCCGGCATGAGCAGGACAGTAGATCCAGGTCAACGTCTGGAGGATTGAGGCCTCAACAGCAGCTATCCACTCGTACCTAAGCCATCCCTTCTGTACTTTTTGAAGTACGGCTAATACACAGCAGTAGATGAAGCAGCAATCCTCAGACTGCAAAGTTTCGACATTAAACGAGGTTCGAGCGGAGTGGGGCGCATGAGAGGACGGCGCAGGAGAGTGTACAACCAGCGAGCTACAGGGACCATCAGCATCCATACCTTACGCAATTTGATGAGAGAGACCGAGCACCTATTGGTATGCTCGGAGTGCAGTGAAGTCGACTCTTAGAAACAGAAACAGATATCTGACTTATTGTTATTAAAGGAAAAGCAGAGAGAAAGGGAACTGGCCACCTCACCTAATAAACACTTGAGGCAAAGAACAATAAAGTCTCTAACACCGCATCCCTGACAACAGAGTCTGCTATGGGACAACCTATGTTTATTTTGTAAACATTCCTGTCATGAGACACGCTCATTGAAACCATATAGCACTGCCGTTTTGTCTATGTTAGGACACTCTTCGTCTTCTTTATTATCATAATCTTCCTCTTCTTTGTCTTCGTCTTGTAGTTGTTGCCCCTTACGAGACTGAACGTTGATAAGAGGTTTGCGTCCAAGCAACTGAACTTCCCCTGTAGTTATAATGTCTTTAGCAATGTGGCTTACAAAATGAGATTGGTAGTCTCAAACACAACCCTCTTTAGCCACCTCTTACGGCAGGCTTAGATGTGATGTAGATTTTTTGTTAACTTTGATCAGTGTGTTCAGCCCTGGCATTCTTTATATCTAGAGCGGGCCATGGTTTATCCGACTATCCGTCATTTATAACTTCAATTTCCGTTCTCTTTCTGCTTTTTAAACAGGCAATTATTGATCAGCGCTACTCATATGAATTGTATACACAATTGGCTGTTTGAAAGCTTGTATATCAGCTGTTTCATTGCTGAGAGCTTCATCTCGACCAGGACAGCAGATCTTAACAAAGTCCCTGAAGGTTTAATACCTGTTGGTCTTCTGTCTACTCATACAAGCTGATTCCATGCTGTTTTCGTCTAACATTTCAGTTGAGTTCTACAAATAATAATGGTGAAGATAAGTGGTTTGCATGCATGACGAGTAACTTGTGCATCTGTACGAGGGCCATTTTGTACTTATCCTTTCTGTGTGTACCGAGACTGCCGTCTCGGTATTGGACTTTACAGTCATATGAGTTCTTTGAGATAATATCCAGCAGCACATGTTTGTTGCTGTCGCTTTCTTCCTATGGGATGGCAACTATTGTTATTATTTTTAAGTGCCTAGGGATATCGCTAAGACGTGGGCAAGTGTGGGACATACGCGTAATATGCTTACGTACATATATATGTTGCATAAACAAAATCGTACATGTGTGGTTCATATGTGAACTTCATGAATTGTTGACTGACATTTGACTCCTTTTCATATTTCCGCCGTATTAATCCTGGAATTATGTGTCAACAGATGACACGTATTACAAGAGACAAACAAAGATAGAAAGTCAATTACGCACATATAAATAAATAAACACACAATATAAATGTTGCACCATTTCAATATATATTTTGTTTCCTAAAAGAAATTGTAAATTTCAGCGATAATTGTGGCTCGCAGCTGCAATGCATTTTTTTAAAAGTCCATGACTTACTAAGACTCCTTATCTGGACGCAGATTATTTGAGATACCAGAGATTGGTAGTACCTTTATTGTACCTCTGGTATATGAGATTTTATGCTATTTTATTCTTAGAACATGCGTATTCCTGGTAGCAATGTATGGATGCGAGACATGGACCATCCCACAATTAACATGAAAGTAGATCGAGGCTTTCGAAACAAAATGCTGCAGAATAATATTCAAAATACCTTGGGTAAAGAAAATAACTAATACAGTCATTCTGCAAGATCTGAATGTCAAAAAGAAATGCCTTATTAATTCCGTTATGTCTAGGAAGCTGAGATTTTTGGTGCACAACAAGCGCCATGACGGACTGAAAAAAAGTAGGTCTCGAAGGCATTGTCCCAGGAAGACGAGGCAGAGGCCAACTAAGATGTAGATGCGCACACGGCATCAAGGACGCCCTAAACATGAACATAGAGCAGTACGGTAGACTGACTGCTGATCGAGATTCCAATCGAATGGCTACGAAGAGAGCGATGGTCTACCAAGACCAGGCTACATGATTATGATGCTATTTTGAGGGCAGCTCGCTCACTTTTGATCAAATTATGATATTGGCCCGTACGTCTGTTATAATTGATTAATGTACATAGACATGCCAGCGAGGAACTGTGCAGTACTTCCATCGGAATACCCCCAGTCTAACATTCATGACAAAACCATCTACAGGAAAAGTATCCGATGCTCCAATATAGCTTCGGGATCCGTTCATAAAACTTGTGATGAGGTCGTGCAAGCTACTAACAACTACTTTTCGAATGGCTACGAGACGATACACTAATTTAACGCTAGCCGCGGGTCAAGGCCATTTCCATGGCAAACTAATCTAACACTTTATTTCCACATCAGCCTGAATGCCACGAGATTTTGTTCCATCCCAAAAATGTTCTTCCGAAAATGTAATCGTATTATATGTACACCTAAAATTGTTCGCTGCAAAAAACCAAGATTCTTAGAATTAGAGTAGTCAATTCGTTGAAAAGGGACTTGGAAACAGGAGTGTTACTAATAATAGAGGGGACTGAGGATGGCAAACTGTGGGAAGAATACAATCCTGAATATGACTGCAGTAACACCTGTGAAAATGTTCATGGTAGAATAGAACTCTGAATCTGACTGCAGTAACACCTGTGAAAATGTTCAGGGTAGAATAGAACTCTGAATCTGACTGCAGTAACACCTGTGAAAATGTTCATGGTAGAATAGAACTCTGAATCTGACTGCAGTAACACCTGTGAAAATGTTCATGGTAGAATACAACCCTGAATCTGACTGCAGTAACACCTGTGAAAATGTTCATGGTAGAATACAACCCTGAATCTGACTGCAGTAACACCTGTGAAAATGTTCAGGGTAGAATACAACCCTGAATCTGACTGCAGTAACACCTGTGAAAATGTTCAGGGTAGAATACAACCCTGAATCTGACTGCAGTAACACCTGTGAAAATGTTCAGGGTAGAATACAACCCTGAATCTGACTGCAGTAACACCTGTGAAAATGTTCAGGGTAGAATACAACCCTGAATCTGACTGCAGTAACACCTGTGAAAATGTTCAGGGTAGAATACAACCCTGAATCTGACTGCAGTAACACCTGTGAAAATGTTCAGGGTAGAATACAACCCTGAATCTGACTGCAGTAACACCTGTGAAAATGTTCAGGGTAGAATACAACCCTGAATCTGACTGCAGTAACACCTGTGAAAATGTTCAGGGTAGAATACAACCCTGAATCTGACTGCAGTAACACCTGTGAAAATGTTCAGGGTAGAATACAACCCTGAATCTGACTGCAGTAACACCTGTGAAAATGTTCAGGGTAGAATACAACCCTGAATCTGACTGCAGTAACACCTGTGAAAATGTTCAGGGTAGAATACAACCCTGAATCTGACTGCAGTAACACCTGTGAAAATGTTCAGGGTAGAATACAACCCTGAATCTGACTGCAGTAACACCTGTGAAAATGTTCAGGGTAGAATACAACCCTGAATCTGACTGCAGTAACACCTGTGAAAATGTTCAGGGTAGAATACAACTCTGAATCTGCCGAAGACGGATGTATCGGACCGAAAGGTGCGAATATCGCAGTAAAACAGTAAACTAGCGACACAACGCATTCCGTTCTCTGGGCTACATCCTTACAAAGACTTGTACAGGGCTTGGTAGCGGGAGAATGAGAAGGAACGCAGCAGAAGAAGAACAACAACAACTGAATCTAACTGCTGTGCCACCTGTGAAAATGATCTTAGAATAGAAGAACACGAGAATAAGGACTGGAAACTATAGGTAAATACTATTTACAACCATGTGTTGCTGAACGTTTAGATTAAATGAAAATTGCATGATATTGTTGTGTCTTTACTTAAAGGTATTCTCTAGGCTATTCATTTGTTATGCAGAACACTTTCAAAACTCTTGGGTCGTATTATATGCGAGATAGTACTATATTCCAGTCAATTTGTTATATATTTTAGGCATGACACTGGAGTATGCTTGAGAATCGGCAAGAGATCGAGTTATTTTCAGATGGGCTATGATGGGAGCGACGTTCTGCAAAGGACATGCTACTGTTATTTAGAAATCCACTAGACTGTCAGTGATTTTGTGACAGACATTACCTCTACAATTACTACTACTTATTCAAGTGCAATATCTTCTTCTTCTTCTTCTTCTTCTTCGTACGCTGTCAGACGTCAACCTTTATTTTTTCGAAAATAGCAGCGGTCATCCTGAGGCTGTCGACACTGCCATAGAGCTTGTCTAGTGTTGCCACTGGTGATGGCCACTTCTGCTTTCTCTGATCCTCGTATGTCGGGCAGTTTTGCAGCAGATGTTCAGTGGTCATCGTCCCAGTACCGCACATGCATTCGTCAGTGCCACCTATCTTCAATTTATTAAATAGGTGGTACCTCAGTCTATTGTGGCCTATGCGAAGTCTGAAGACCACGACCTGCTGTCTTCTATTCAACTGGTAATAGGCATCGTTTTTTGTGTAGCCAGTATGTTCTGTTTCCCATTTGGTCGTGTATCTAGCTCTAATAAGTCTTTTTGACTCTTCGTATGTCACACTAGTATCTGGTTGTGGTAGTCATTCACCTTCTTTTGCCAGTCTGTCTGCCTCCTCGTTGCCTTGGATGTTACAGTGGGATGGAACCCACTCTAACACTACTCTTTTTGGTGCGGACTGCTGGCATAGTTGACAGAGTACTGCTCTTAAATCATTAAGTGCAATATAATAGCCAGTGGTATCATTCCAATGCATAACCTGTGTACTACTTAGCGTGCTTTATATGTAAGCACCATTTGATAGAAATGCAAATGTCTATGGCTCACATTAATTATTTAATTTGTTACTAACATTACAGGATTTGTCTGAGGCCGTTTGTCCGTTGTTCACATCGATGTATCTATCGTATAGTCATGTGCAGCATGGCCAGCGAAATGAGGAACGACACTGTGGTCCTACAGAGAAGCTTGCATTGCACAACAGCGAGGGGAACACTTGTCAACCTTCTACAGTACAATGATAATACAACACCCACTCCAAAACCGCTGCCACCGAGAATTAGCCAAGAATGAACAACTCAGTGCGGGTAGTTTGGAAAATGACACCATCTCCATCTTGGACGTTTGGAGCGTTTTGCCGTCGCTGATCAAACTTTCCGTGTGACGTACAATAACAAGATGAGGTGTTGACATACACATTGGGCAGAATGAAGTTAATGGCGAGGACCTGTTGTATTTAGCGAAGATTATGTCAAGGGTATATATATATATATATATATATATATATATATATATATATATATATATATATATATATATATATATATATATTTATATATATTTATATATATCATACAATTCTTAACCGCGAGTTGGTTAAGATATGATTTTTCAGGGTTCTGCCGCTGGATTGTTGATGGGTCGGTCCACTGTTGACTTCACCAAATGTACATCATCCGTGATTCATCTGTCAAACTTGGTCTCGTATTATTCTCTCGACTTGGGTTCTAGCAAAACCAATGCTGAAAATGAAGATGAAAAGAAAGAGTTAATATTGTATATTATATATTATTATTTGTCAACAAAATAAACAAAACCATCAATACCATATTCCTCAATTTCATTATACCAGTAATTTTAGAGTTCTTACTTAGCTTTATACATAGGCACTCATTTTCCATTCTGCTGCACGTACGTTTGTCAGATAAAATGCCAGATGATTCTAGCTGCTGTCTTCCTATTGGCCTGCTCCAAGCCTAAATCTCGGTCTCTAGTGGAGATTTTTGTTGTCACTCCATCTGAATTTGGGTCGTCCCGAAGTTATGAATTGCTGTGTCTTGGTTTTTCGTGATTGATGTGTATACCATTATAGTTTTCATTATTGATATATTTTCAAAATGCAGCACCATTCTCTAAAACTGTCATTCGCTAGAATGCGGTGGTGGCATTCTCTAAAATGCAGCCGTGCCATTTTCTGAAAAGCGGCACTGTCATTCTCTGAGAGGCGGCGGTGTCATTCTCTTAAAGGCGGTGATGTCATTCTCTAAGAGGTGACAGTGTCATTCTCTAAGAGGTGACAGTGTCATTCTCTAAGAGATGACAGTGTAATTCTCTAAAAGGTGACAGTGTCATTCTCTAAGAGGTGACAGTGTCATTCTCTAAGAGATGACAGTGTAATTCTCTAAAAGGTGACAGTGTCATTCTCTAAGAGGTGACAGTGTCATTCTCTAAGAGATGACAGTGTAATTCTCTAAGAGGTGATAGTGTAATTCTCTAAGAGGTGACAGTGTCATTCTCTAAGAGGTGACAGTGTCATTCTCTAAGAGGTGACAGTGTCATTCTCTAAGAGGTGACAGTGGGTATAAGATCCTGATTCTTTCTGTTCTTGCTCACTTCTGAGCTTGGATTCACCGCTGAAATTCGTCATCGAGCACAAATCCTGCACTAAAGCATTTACTTTCACTGATGATAGTGTTGTATTTTAAATGTTGTTTCATTTGTTGAATATCTCATACGTGTAATGTTGCTTTCTAATAAGCTGCACATGACTTTCAATATGCAGCCGATAATTAAAAAATTAATATGTAGTTATTTACGTTATTGACAATATACAGTTTACAAATTTAGTCATTGAACAATGGTAGTACAATAGTGGAGATAGTATGTAAAAAACGGTAATCCTACATCACGTGTGAAAAACACCATTGATGGTATACATTGGCAGACAGATAACATAGGGACGTGTCGTCAATGGACTGGTAGGACTAGGCTAGTTCCCACACATTTTAGTTAAGCTACATTTCTACTGGATAAAAGCATAAAATAAAAACACTGAATAAACATGATTAGTATTCCTCACTATGTATGTGAAAGACACAGTTTGAGAATTAACACATCCAAAATAGAAACTATGCAGGTAAGCAGATCACGAGAAAACATGAACATTATGGTAAACGGGACCAAGATCAAACAAGTCCAGAAGTTCAAGTATTTGGGCAGTGTTTCCATACATGATGGATTAGATTGAGAGTTGGGGATCAGGTGCCAAAAAGCAAATGTGATTGCATACCAGCTGTCACCATTATTGAAACACCCTAACATAAACATGTCCACAAAAAGAATGCTTATCAACAGTATATTCAGGCCAACTCTCTGTTACCAGTGCCAAACGTGGACTTTAACAAAAACTATAGAGAGAAAGTTCACGACATGTGAGATGAAATGCCTCCTGAAAACAATCAAGGTAACTAGGAGAGACAGAATGCGCAATGAAGATGTGAGAAGAATATTTGAAGCAAGATCCTGCTCGGAATATATTGATGAAGTGAGAATCCATTGGTTCGGCCACCTAATAAGAATGCATTCTGACCAACTACCCCTGCACGTCTATTACACACGACGTTCGGGTTTTCGCAACCGTGGCAGACCGAGAACTAGATGGATAAAAATGGTGCCGATATTCTAAATCGTCATGGGATGACGACCACTTCAGCGACACATGTAGCCCTGGAGAGAAAACTACGGCTCCCCACGCCGCCTCACGGCATAAGTGGATAAGACAAGACAAGTATTCCTCACTAGCTGAGTCTCAATTTGCGTTACAATACTCAACGATATTCCTGATTTTTGCGCCCCTAAATAACGGCACTCGTACACGTTTGAGAATTATTGGTTCCTTTCAGGTAGAGGAACAGCCAAAGCCAAGCCAGTTTCTCTGTACAATAGCAAATATGCTAGCCGCTTGGCGTTCTGTCATAAATAAATATAATTATCGTTTGCTTCTTATGAGTGGTAGTGTTGTGGTTCTTAAGCTTGTGTAATTGTTGCTGTTAATGAAAGAGATGTAGTGAAGTGTGAGGAGGGGAGGAGGAGGGGGAGAAGAGCTGAGTATATTTTGTTGTGCTGCAATAAATCACATAAAAACCTTTTAATTTCCTGGGGAACACAGATCTTCGACAAATACACATAATGTCCTCTTTCACGTCTTCCTTGCTTCATGAATGTGCATCTCGTTCTTCACATGTGTTTTGATTTGCCTCTACCTCTGTTACCCTGGGGATTCCATAACAAAGAATGTCTTGTAATGCTATCAGTTGATTTGTGTAAAGTGTGGCTAATCTAAAGCCAGCGTCTTCTTTTCCCGCCAAATGCTACTGTGATCTGTTTGGTTCCAGATTAGGGATCTTCGTTAGTTTTTAGTTAGTTTTCTTTCCACTTGTGCCGTTGTGCGTCGTGTGGAGCTTCAGTCGTTTATCTTGCGCCAAGTGCGTTGCGTCGGTCATGTGAGCCCTTGTCGACGAAAGTCACTCTTATGGCATCTACCCACCTGCCTCGCCACCGTCTCCTTGCCCTGTAGCCAGATCTACCAGCGTTGTACGCCATCAGTGGAAGTTGATGAGGGTGCATTCTCAAGAGATGACCAAACCAACTTGTTTTATGCTTGGAAATGTATTCCACACAAGACGTATTGCCGACCATACTTCGAATGTCGTCGTTCCGTATTATGTCTCTCCTAGTAACACCGATGAGCTTTTTCAAACACTTCATTTCACAAGTCGAAATTCTGCTATCACGCGCCCTGGACAGAGATCATGTTTGGCACTGGTAGCACAGATTCGGCATAAATATACTGTTTATCAGCTGTTGCTTTGTTGCCAAACTAATGCTCAGGTGTGTAAGCAGTGGGAATAGCTGATATGTCACCGCAGATGCTTTCTGACACCTAGTCTCAATTTTCCTGTCGATCGTACCGGCTGCCAGAAAAATACTTCCCAAATACTTGAACTCCTAGACCTGTTAAAGAGAATATCAGGTCTTCTACTAATCATCGTAGTTTCTATTTTGTTCTAGCTAATTCGCATATTGTGTTTAGCACAGGTAGTCGCAGGTGCGTTCATGTGGTTTTGCAGTGTGTTTTCATCGTCGTACAGCAAGCACTGATCATCTGTAAAGAGCAACTCGTGTATTGAGTTCTGTTCTGCTTCAGATGTCTCAATTTGACCAGTCTCTGAGGCGATATTGTCCATGAAGATTTCAAACAACAGAGGAGAAAGCACAAACCCTTGTCTTACGCAGGTAGTAATTTCAAAAGCATATGTGATACCATCTGTTGTTCTGACGACGTTTGTACTCGAACGATACAGTGCTCTGAAATTATCAAGAAGCTGATCTTGTACACCACAATCTTCCAGTATTATCCAAAGTTCAATCCTGTCTACCCTATAAAAAGCTTTTTCCTGATCAATGAAAACAACACATAGATTTTCGTTCTATTTTATTTATCTTTTGCTTATGTGCCTTAAGGTGAACAAGGCTTCCGTGCAGCTCATACCTCGGCGGAATCCAAATTGAGCTCTGGATAGTTGAGGTTCAACAATAGGTCTTATTTTGTGTTTTAGGATTTTAGCATACATTTTATCGGTGTGGCTAAGTAGCGATATGCCTCTGTACGTGTCACAGTTTCTTTTGTCGCTCTTTTTCTTCCAAATTGGAACGATTATAGCTTGCTGCTAGTCATCTGGTATACGTCTGTCTTTCCATGCCTTTGTGAAGAGCCTATGTAGCCAGAGTAACATTGTTTCCCCACATACATGAATCACCTCCGTTGTTATGCCGTCCTTGTCTGGTGACTTATTCTTGGGACTATTGTTTATGAATCTTATCGTACTATTTCAATCCCTTTTTTCCATGTATGAAAATCTCTTCATTTTTGGTCACTGGTTTTTTTTAATGGTCTCCATATTTCCGAGCCGTGCAATAGATGAAACTTTACATTGGTGTTGAAGATTTTTATTTTTGTATTGGACTTAATTTCCTATCGCTTCTATGCATTCCTCGTTGTAATGAAAGCTCTTCGCGCCGTGTGTCTTCTTATTTGCATGTCTTTATATGTACCACCTACTTTGTCTATATTTCTATAACCAAGATAAATGAATTATTCCACTTTTTGTAGTGCTTACAAAGTGTACATTTCTAGAACAGAGGGTTCAAACTGAAACCAGTCTGAGTTCGATGGCAACTGGTGAATCTCAAGCGCCCAATGGCCGATACACATTTAAACGAATTTTGCTTGTGCGGCTCTGTTCCTTGTTTTTGTTCTATGCCTTCTGTCTGAAATGGTCCGAGTGGCTGTAAGTGTGCTGTTAATTTGACTTGATAATGACATTCTGTCGCAGTTTTAAGAGCGACTGCGAAATACGAATACCTAGGACTAGTCGCATTTCATCATTCTGGATACTTTCAACTTTTCACACTGTGACCTTGACAGTGCGAGGATCCATACATAGATGGTACAGTTGATTCGTGCAGTAAATAGCATGTATGAAAATTAATAAGTGGTTGACCAACACAACAATTAAATGTTAGAGGCGACAACAATACTGATTTGTGACGACATCTTTCTTGCAAATTCGTCGCACTTCGTCACAAAATGTTGGACCCCCCCCCCCCCCCCCTTTTCTCCATTTTGCCCTCACTGCGTGGCGGCATATATGAACAATCACTTGGAGATGTGTTTGAAAAGGAAGGCATTCTATTAATCCTATAAAGCTTCTAAATCTTAAAGGTGAAAGTTAGTCCCGATGCAACAATTATCACGGATGAAGATTACTATTCATGTACTCATCCACAGTCTATGTGAGGTTGGGGGGAGGGAGGGGTTCCCTTCCTTACTGTGTTTACCTTCACCGTACTCATACATCGTGTATCCATTTATCTAAAGGTGGTTCAAATGCAGTTCTATATACTCTTCTCAAAGTGCAGATAAAGAGCGCATCACTATAAATACAACACACAAGGGTTTTGTGAATAGAGCCGGAAATATAACCCCAAAAATAAATTCTGAAGACAGTGCAAAGTTGTGTAATTAAAGATAAAAATCACTTGAATGTGCACATTCCTTCCAACTTGACAAGAGGCAGGAACGAATAGTGTAGTCGTATATAAGACGTTACTGCACTCCATATATTGCATATGGTTATTTTATCGCTGCCTGTGTCTTTTCTTCTGTCAGTTTTCCCATTCAACGGTAAATGTTCATAGTCATAGACATATAATTTGTGTTTCTGATTATATATTTCAAATCGTTTATGTAACAATTAATACTGTTCAAGGGTTTCAATCAAGGATGAAACTACTTCGCTTAGTTGATGTCCATGCCTCTTCCAGGAATCTCACTACATTCAAATGTTTTCACAAGGACTGTTCCTAAATCAAGCAATAGCTCTCTTGGAATAATGTCTAACTGAGAAAATTGGGCTTTGAAATTTTTCAAACCACAAAATGATGACTCGGCGACGTATGTCGTCTCAATAAATGTGGAGATTGCCACTTCATATTTGAACTGAAGTGCATTTAACCTCGTTGCGAGGTACAAAACCACGGTTATGTAGTGCAAAATTTGCTAGTTTTTATAATTGTCAAAAATACTCCAGAAATTCAACGGAAAACAGGTATAAATTGAAATGCATCGCATCCGAATAAATAACTACAAATCAACTCAAACACAGATGTATTGTGGGATAGTGGATACGTACGTACATCAAGTCTTGGTGCTATCTTTGTTTTAGCTAGGACCAATCTCGTTGTTTATCATTAATCAAAACAGGACGAGTGATGCATAATGTTGTGCAAAATACACACACACACACATGACTTCTATGCTTCGGTTTAACTCCGACATTCATGACAGGGATGCACCCAAAATGTAACACAAAATGGCTTATTATATTTCTCAACTTGAAGAGCCTTGAAAGACGAACTAAAACTAAACTATGTGATGTGAAAATATAACGTTGTAAGTGGATAATTTATCAGATTTTGACAATTATATGATTTAGAATCGCTTAGATTGGAGCACAGTGTACAGATCTGGAGTCCTTATCAGGGGGATATAAATATGCTGGAAAGAATATAAAGAACAGTGAGATAACTGATATTGGTATTCCAGAACTACAGTTATTAGGAAAGACTCAGAAAAGCCTACAGTGTCTAGAAAAGAAAAGAACTCGATGTGATTTAATACAGGTTTATCAGATAATCAACGAAAATGATATATTAGACTAAAACAAGTTTGTTTTCCCTTCAAAATACAGTCGCCTACAAGGTCAAGATTGGATACCAGGAAATAGTTTGTTTTAGTCAGAGAGTGATGGATGATTGGAATGCATTGCCATAGAAAATAGTGGAGGCAAGGTCAATTAATACATTCAGGAATAGATTGGAGGCGCATAGTTATTTTTAGATCAAATAAATGTAAAAGAAACTGGTTGTACAGATTCTGCAGAGTCTTCTCAAATAAAGAAGTTAAGTTATTTAGCTTGGAGGCAACGTGGTCTAGCGATTAAACATCGGTTTCACAATCCAAGCGCGCCAGGTATGAATCCAGTTTGTCAGACACGGGTTTCGTCCTGAAAAAAATTGCTTCTCCAAGCAAGGCAAGTTATGGCAACCTACAGTGCCGCACACATGCTAATAAACTTATGACGGCCAACCAGGTTGACATTTATAAGACCGACGTTCTGCGTAGGACATTTTACTTCCGGTTTTTATTTTCGCAGATTCAAGTATTCGCTCGCGAATAAGGTACATTACGGTCATCAGGTAAAGTCGTTAAATTGGACCTCGTCCATTCTCTAACGTTTGACTGAAACTACCGTATATATCAGTGGAGGAGGGACATTAATATTAGCGACTGAAGTCCTGATCACTCTAAAACAGAGGGCATTAGCTCTGGTCTCTTCTCGGAGAAGAGGAACACAGTCTTAGTCGCTTTTACAGGAGGAGAAGGACATTAGTAGTTGTCACTCTAGCAGTAAGGAGGACATTAGTAGTTGTCACTCTAGCAGTAAGGAGAGGGACATTAGTAGTTGTCACTCTAGCAGTAAGGAGAGGGACATTAGTAGTTGTCACTCTAGCAGTAAGGAGAAGGACATTAGTAGTTGTCACTCTAGCAGTAAGGAGAAGGACATTAGTAGTTGCCACTCTAGCAGAAAGGAGGACATTAGTAGTTTTCACTCTAGCAGTAAGGAGAGGGACATTAGTAGTTGTCACTCTAGCAGTAAGGAGGACATTAGTAGTTGTCACTCTAGCAGTAAGGAGGACATTAGTAGTTGTCACTCTAGCAGTAAGGAGAGGGACATTAGTAGTTGTCACTCTAGCAGTAAGGAGAGGGACATTAGTAGTTGTCACTCTAGCAGTAAGGAGGACATTAGTAGTTGTCACTCTAGCAGTAAGGAGAGGGACATTAGCCTGGCCACTCTAACTGAAAGGATGGGGATTTTAGACCCGATCCCTTCTACAGAGAAGAAGGACATTAGTCTTAGTCTCTTCTACGAGAGGACAGGGACAAAAGTCCAGCTCATCTCTACGTGATGAGGGGGACATTAGTCCACGTAACCTATACAGGATAACATGGACATTAGCCCTGATCACTCTAAAGGAGAGGACATGGACATTAGCCCTGATCACCTCTACAAGACGAGAGGGACATTAGTCCTAGTCCCTCTAATGGAGAAGACATTGACAAGGTCTACCTTTCTCTGAATACCAATTTACGTATTGCACCTCTCGACCTACCAAAGTGAAGTAAACTACGTCACATACCCGCAATGGGAGGAGCACTTTTGTATAGGAGTGTAAATCGAGTGCAAGCTTGGATGGCAATCCCAACATGCCGGGTTCGAAACTATTTCGTTTCCAATTTGGCTGGACTTCTCGGCGTTTTTTCTTGGTAGACCTATTCTCCACCCACATAACGGATTGGCAAAATTACTGTACTGCAAAACTGGCGCAGTGGAACACACACAATAACACTCGGCAAACAGATACACATGCATCCATACACTAGAAAATATGGCCTGATATAACTTAATAGGCTACGGACTGTGGTTGAAAGAGTCGTGCCTTCACAGACCTTTAATAACAACAAGCAGAACAAAAAGCAGTCACCCGCAATAACCACAACCGAAGAACCACACAAGTAAAATATGTTCTTCTGCATTAAAAAAAACAATAATCTCGTCCATTGATGGGGTAGTCCCCGGGTTTTTTTTCAATGCTGAGGACTAAAGGCCACGTCACCACTGCTGTCGTCAAACGTGTACTGGCTATTGTAAATGTCACAAATGTTATCTCAGCTGATTTCTAGGTAGGAAGATACTGGCTTAATTTATTGTGGAGAAATGTTGGTTCCCCGAAAAACGTATACATTTTTTGTAAATATTTTAAAGTAAATTTAAAAGCACTACTTTATTTATAAATGACGTTTTAGATGTTAATGTGACATTGTTGTCAACATATATCGTTTTTGGTTTCTGTCTTGGTTCTGCGACAGATGTTTGATTAGCTTTATAACGATGACCGACAATCGGTGATAATTATGAGATTAGATTACATGACCCATGCTCTGATTGATGTGTACAGTACGTTGTCTTTGCCCGCGGGTCTTCGTCATTATATATAAAATATTATAAGGAGAATCAATCAAAGAGTTAATAATTCACTTTGCTCTGGGCAGTAGAAGAAGAAATAACAGGTGACATTATAATTGATTCGGAACTACTCACAGTGAGTATATCACAAACCTGCGACTTTATGATATCCTTCAACCTTCGTCTATTTGCTCATTTATTTGTTCGTTATGTTCATTAAAATAATTTTAGACGAATTTTTTACAGACTTCGGTGGTTAACTATCTCAGATTGCGGCAAATATAGCCCCTAGCCCAGGGAGTGACACGACAGATCAATGAGTTCATTAAAAGTACGCACAAAACTAAGAACGGATGAGATTGACAATAAGCGGTACCATCGTGTTTCCGGGCAGGGTTTGCGTTGATATGGTTCGCCAGTCGGTAATCGATCTTAATTACTGTCGGCCACTTAGTCCACATTATTCAGGAGACGTGAGACTACGGTACGCCAGTTTAACAAATACCATATAATTACAGATAAATACCTTCCACCCAACGTGATATCTCAATTTACAGCTGTATTTGAATATTATATCATTGCAAAAGGACATACTGAGTGATATGGAAAATACTGAGACACTGTGGAGTACCAGTGCAATTTATAAGAATTATACAGGATGCCAACTAAGAAGGCACTTGCAGAATAGCACGTAAAGATAAACTGTTAGACTTATTTACAAACCAGAAGCTACTGTCTCTCAGTTTTCCCAGTGGTTTTTGACTGTGTGTTTCGGTGACAAAGAACATATAGCATGACAATACGTCATTTAATGAACATTTGTTTAAACAACTAGAAAAGATCAATGCCTTTATCCATGATCTGTATCTAATTTCGCATAGGGATGTATATATATCATCATCATCATGTAGCATGTCCTTTGTAGAACGTCGCTCTGACCCCAGTCAGCCGTTATGAATCTCGGTTAATCTTCCCGCCTGCTCCATGTTCGAGTTTAGAGTATCCTTGATATCTTGTAGCCAACTTCGCATTGGTCGATCCCTTCGTCGTCTTCAAGGTACCATTCCCTCCATTACCGTTCTTTCCTTTATGACGTTTGACGTGGCCGTAAACAATTCAATTTCCAAAACATAACATTGTTTATGAACCAGTTTTCTTCAACATTCAGGTCTTCTAGGATGACTTTATTTGTCACTTTCTTTATCCAAAGAATTTTAGGTTTCTTCTGTAACATTTTTTTTCGAATGCTCCAATTCTCTTCCTTGCTGCTTGTGTCATAGTCCATGTCTCGCACCTGTACATTGCCAGAGGGAATATGCATGTTCTCAGGTATTCAGTTTTAGTTGCTTGTTAGTGTTACGCCATAAATTGTGCATGTATTTTAGCTTCTGCATCGCCGCGGCCAAACGTCTTCTTAATACTTTTAAAGCCTCCGTCGTTGGAAAGCGTAAAGCCAAGGTATTCACAATGTGTGCCATTTTCGATTTCTTCATTATTAATAGCACTCTTGGGTTGCAGTCCTGTTTTGTCAGTGGACATTTTCTTAATGTTCATGAAAAGGTTCTGAGCTACACTTAGCAGTCTTCCCATGCCATTGACGCTGTTTGACAGCATGCATGGGTCATCTGCATATCTTAGTTCTGGAATCTCATTCCCTTCTATTGTGAATGGATCAAAATTCCCGTAGACCATATAGGAAAAGTAATAAAGAAAAACAACATAAGCAGCAAATGCAGAATGTAAGATGAACATACACACAATTAAATAAATTGGAATAAATAACACACAAAGAACATAATTATTAGTCAGATATTTAAAAAAGATATTTGAAGTATGACCTGTTCTGGGTTTAGCATTAACAAAAATAGAGGAACAGACCAAGATGTTAACGACATGATTAACGATGCAAAATGTGCATCAAATCTCTAGACCAAAGTAGGTACTCAACAATATTCTGTCAAGTAATATTAGACTTTTCTATGTCGATACTCAAACTGAATTACCTATTTATGACAAGCTCTACTCTTGCTATTCGTTTCTTCACAAAAATTATTCTTTTCAAACATTTTCGCTGAAATTGCAACTTACGTTTCTGTTTTAATCAATAAACTGGATAGCGAAACACTTGTTTATATTGGAAATATTACTTCATTACGGGAACGACATTACATGTCAGAACAGTTGTAACATAGTCTCGAGGGTTTGAAAGATATGTATTGAAAACGTTCCTCATAAAAACAGTACGAAAATCACTTGAACCTGGGTCCGGAATGAAGAGCAAAAATGTATTTCATTAATCCGATCTTGGTTTCTACAGCTGTTGTCTAATAGTAATCCGACCATTGTTTCTACAGCTTTTGTATAATAGTAATCCGACCATTGTTTTTACAGCTGTTGTCTAATAGTAATCCGACCATTGTTTCTACAGCTGTTGTATAATAGTAATCCGACCATTGTTTTTACAGCTGTTGTCTAATAGTAATCCGACCATTGTTTCTACAGCTGTTGTATAATAGTAATCCGACCATTGTTTCTACAGCTGTTGTCTAATAGTAATCCTACCTGTCTCACTACAGTTGTAGTCTAATTAATTTAGGGGTCGCTGTGATCGAAAGTTAAAGCGCTCGCCTCTCAAAGCGTTGAATAGAAGAGGCGTGAGATCGAATCCCGCAAGTTTCAAGCAACCCCTGATCTCAAGGGATATGGGGTAAGAGTGTCTCCATCCTGAGTTCCCGTAAGTCGTCTTGAATTATATCTTGCCACTGGTCCAAGGTCGCTATGGGCCAGAAAGAGAGGTTGATGACCAGCACATTTTCCTTCTCACTGAAACCCTAATACAGCGCAAGTTACATTATCAACACAAAACCGTCTGATGATGTCTCGATCATCGCTTGCAATGGGAAACTAACTAATTGTACTATTTTTGTTTAAACACTTATTAATACAGTCTTTAAATATAAGGGGAACTAAATTCCTAATTTCACTGTTTTAGTTTCTACAATTTATATTTTTTGCTGAATTTTATATGTTCTGCAATGATTGATTTTAAAAGAATAATTAATCGATAAGATTGATTCAGTAACATGCCCAATATAATCGTATGATGTACTACAATGACAGGACAATAAAAACGGCAATGGAGGTGTTGCGAATGAAGAAATACAGCAGGGAGTGAAAAGCTCAAGAGTAACCTAAGTTTATAAATCGGATTTTGATGTAAGGTTAGCTTCGGTGAAAGACGTCAAATATTGACTACAAAATATTGACTGCAAAATATTGACAACAACATATTGACTACAAAATATTCATACAAAATATTCACTATAAAATATTCACTACAAAATATTCACTACCAAATGTTCATGCAAATTATTCATAAAAAATGTTCATACATAATTGAACAAAAGGATCTAGCCGTTCCATCAAACAAAGATGTAACCGACCAATCAGCTGGTTGTCTGCACACATCGGCAGCAAGTATAAAAGAGACCTCTACACCAACACAAAGTCGAAGATGAGTTACTAAGTCAAGTGGCAAATATACATATCATGTCCTGAATTATCCCTTTGAGATAACGAACATAAAACAACAAAAAACATCAAACAATCCAACAAAAAACAGCAACTTTTTAATACAACTGTACAAGTCTTCAAAAGTCATTGTTACTCAATATCCGATGAAGTAAGAAGAATGTAAATATAAGTATTTTATATTGATGATACTATTTATAATTGTAAATGACAATATCAAATTATTCACGCAAAAACATAAACAATCTGAACAATGATCGTCACTAACTTCCACAAGAGAGATGATACCACGAGATAACAATTGATACATAACCATGTGCATGTTATCAGTGATCTTTATCCGTATAATAAAATATAGCTTTATCGCTCACTGACTGGCAGTGGTTCTTACAGGTGGCTCTAGTGTATATGTGTGTGTGCGTGTGTGTATTCTTGCGTGCGTGTGTATTCTTGCGTGCTTGTGTATGTGCGTGTGTGTGTGCGTGTATGTGGTAGTGTGTCTATAGAAAGAAGAGAACATATGGTAAGAAAACTTCTACATTTGTTACTAACGCGCATGTGTAAGTGTGTATATCTGTGGGTGTGTGTGCGTGCTTATTTGTGTGTGTATGTGTGTATGTGCGTGTGTGCATGTTTGTGCGTGCGTATGTGTATGTGTGTGCGTACGTCGTGCGTGTGTGCATATGCATGTTTTTGTGTGTTTGCACGTGTGTGCATACTAGCGTGCGTGCATGCATGTGTGTGTATGTGTGTGTATGTGTGTGTATCGTTTAGTCCAGACAAAGAAGAGAAAAGATGGTCTTATAGTAGCACGACCATTACAATGAGCTTGTGAAACCATGAAGTGTATAGTAGTATTGGCTTCGGCTTTTGAACTATGCATAAATATATTATGAATTACCGTAAAGGATGAAATGTTAGAGAACGAATTTAGTATTCTAGGTCTTCAAATTAGTGACATTCTAGGGTGGTTGTTGAGGCAGAACGCTGTTGCTTTGTTATTTCTCTTGCTGTCTTGAATCCCCAAACTGTAACAAAGGCAGACAACGAAATAACGTTTTAAAAACCGAATAGTCCAGTTACTGGGTCACAAACCATGCCACTTTACTGCCAGAGACAAACAATCAAATAACCGAAGCCGATGAATTAGTATGATACCTCTTTCGCTGGCTATGTTTGTTTATGTAAACATGAAACCGTATAGCTCTCCAGAATAAATATTAGAAACTTTTTTGTAATCGATCCTCTACTAATGTTTTTTTTGGTCTTCATTTAGCTGCTTTTTCCCGATCAGATTTCGATACCGCAGCTGCGTAACAATCAGCAAAACTGAATAAATTAACTATACATTACGAGTCACGAAGTTTGTAGTGATGGACGTCCATTAACGCAGTTACCATCAGATATGAACAAATTAGTAGTCATCTCTACAGTACATCTGCGAGGTAGCTTCAAAAAGTTCCCGGAATAGTAGACTCGCGTTTGAATAAACGATGATATTATGGAGAAAATATATTTAGCTGTTAGTAGTGACCTTGATGAAAGGACATGGCAGACGTGATCTTCACATATACTCTCGAACAGAAGTTACATAAATTTGTTTGTGTGCTGTTCTCGTTGCACTGTCGGAGTTGAAAACGTCATTGTTTGAACAACCTACAAATGTCAAATTCTGTTATTCGCTTGAGAAGTCACCCTCAGAGACACAAACATTGCTTACTAAAGTGATACCGCAATGGAGAAATTGCAAGTATTTGAGTGACACAATCCTCAGATAAAACGTCAGTCCTATGCATGGAAATCTTCTCACATCTCCCCGGACACGGAAATTTCGTTTAGACAAGAGCAAAGAAAAAGTTATTTTGGAATTTGTTTTTTATTCCCGGGGTATTGTCTACCATGATTTCATTTCTGCAACAAGGAAATGTACGTTTATAGCCTTCGTTGTCTAAGAGATGCAATCAGAAGAAAACGACCAGAACAATAGAGAACAAACAGTTGGATTATGCTGCATGACAATGCGCCAGCACATCGATCCCTTCTGGTGAAGCAGTGCTTAGCAAAGCACAATGTGATTACCTTGGAACATACTCCACATTATCCCAACCTCGCACCGGCAGATTTTTTCTTGTTCTCTCGACTGAAATCGGCACTGAAAGGATAGCGCTTCAATGATGCCTAGGACGTTATCACCAATGCGACAAGACAGACGAGAGAGGGGTCAAAGAATCTGTTCCACGAATGTTTCCCGCAGCTGTATGCACGTTGGCAACAGTAGGTAGTTCTCGAAGGGAACTACTTTGAAGAAAATGTAGTGTAGATAATTCTATTGTAACTTATTTCTGTATGATCCACTAATACCGGGAACGTTTTGAAGCTACCTCGAATTTTCAAAGTCTACTGTCACAGATCTTGATCTATTAATGTCACAGACCTTTTCTTACAAAACATCTTGATGATATCCAACTATTTATAGTGGTGTCTATTACACGCACCTGTGTTCTCAACTTTTCCTTTCGGTTGGGTATAACCAATTAAATAATAAACCAATTAACCAATTATCATTAAATCGGTAACATATTTTAACTGTATGGCTCTGATTTCGTTTAATAAGTTGGCTTTTCGTCCCTAAATTTACCAAGAGCTCCTTATTTCTTTAACACGCCTTTCATGTTAAATTCATTTTGATTTGCCAGCTCTTACTATCAACTTTAACTGCGCTTTAGCTGTGACTCAATAATTGTGCCACTCATTTAAAAGACTCATTTGTTATATATATCTTACGGGATCAAGATGCTGAGCAGCCCATGAGCTGCAGTGGTCAGCGACCCATAGCTGACTGCTAGCATCAGGGCAAGCGAACCATAGCTGCCAAGACCCTTCTACACCTCCACGCGGTGATCCTGGATAACAGGCTGCAGCAGGGCAGACTGGCTAAGGAGAAGGGATCGAAGAGGGAATGCTAACCCGGTACTTAAAAAATTGTGCTGAAGTCGGATGTGTTGGACAGAAAGGTGCAAATATCGCAGTCAAGCTGTAAACTACGACACAACGCATTCCGTTCTCTGTACTACATTCTGCTACTTAAGCCCTTTCAGGGTTTAGTAGCGGGAGATTGAGAACGAATGAAGAAGAAGAAGAAGATATATATCGTATCTTATATTTTCATTCTTGCCGTTTCAATCCAGTTGGAGCATGAGGTCACTACCGCAGCTGCTTTAATTTGAAAGTCTGAGCTGTAGCAGCTATGGCTTCTCTATCGCTTTGTTTCACATGCTAGTTTTAGTTCAACGCGAAACCTTCCTCGGTTGTCCTTTCTTCGACACAGCCATAGTAGGGTGTAGACAATCGTTCATTTTGTCCCATCCATGCATAAGTCATTGACCACATCTCCTGGACCACAGTCCTGGACTACATATGTATGCCCCTCTTCAAGTGTAACCATGTAATTGTAGTTTTCTCTCACATGCTCTTCTCCTCCGTGTATTTTTAGATCTCTGTTTTTCTCTTCCCTTAAAGATTCTATGTCACCAGTTATGTCTGTCGGTTTCTTCGTCAGGGTAAATCCTATCCAGGCAAATTTTATTTTTATAAAGTGTTGTCCCAGTGGCTTTCCCGTAGCTCTTCATTCCTCGTCATGTTCTGCCACCTCATACCCATTGTCCTTCGTTGAATGAGACTGGAGCAACACCAAGATCCGATGATTTACTCAAACCTTTTGGAAATATGCAATATAGGTAACATGCTGCAGTGGCGAAAGATACGGTAATCCACATGACCAGATATTGAATATGATGTCTGACGTGGTATTCTGGACACATAAAGTTAGCATCCTTCATAAACATCTGTTAACGAAGGATTGGACCCAGACCAGTCCACAATACATACAGGACGCTTAAATTGGTATATGCATTGCAAGTTTGATCTGACAATATTTAATTCATGGAATAAACAAGGGATTGATTGAACAATAAAAATAGTTGATGATACCATCTTAATTAAATCAGTTCTGTTCAATTCTATATTAAATTGATTGAAGATATGACAGGGATTGATTTATAACTACCAGTTGTTCGTGCCTGTAGCACCAAACACAAGTGTTCCATAGCAAGAAGAAGACCAGGAAAAAGATGCATGGACCGTGTAAAAGAATCGCTTCAGGGATATGGACTGAATATAACAAAGGCCATAAAAATTACCACCGAAGACGATTGCACTTATAATGGGTTACTAAAGACGGGAATGAAGAAGAAGCACATAAATATTGCATCTCCTCACATATTCGTTTCCGCCACCATCGTAAGATCTCAGAACTACGAAGAAGTTGAGCATTTCTCTAATCGTTATCTTCGTCATGTTTAGATTATTTCGTTATTTTCACCAAAATGTTATCGTTAGTACCTGATGTATTATTTTCTGCGCTAATATACCTTGTTGATGTCATCTGTCTCTTTGTATAAATTTCATCGCCTTTCGTCGTCACGTTGACGACATCAAGTATTACACAGTGATCTAGTTCACACGCAATGCGACATATTGGGGAAACTAGTGCTAGGCCCATATTTTTCTTTAATCTACGGCACACTGATGGGGTCTACATCACGTCACCCTCGTTCTCTCTCGAGAATTGCTCTTGTACCAACTTTTTTTTAAACTGAGTCGACACTGGAACCGTGTGTGATCGAGAACAAAAATATTCCACTTCAACTGGGGCTTTCACGGAGATCGCTCGGCTGTGCAGTCAGTGCACTAACAACTGCCATGCCGCCGATCTAGTACTAAATATAAACTGCAAACGAGTTCAAAGAAGTAGTGCAACATATGTCAGGATGACTCTACAATTTACCGAGGCCACAACGACCTCTCTGGGACCTACCTATGGCTTAATCAACAGCCAAAGTTAACTAAGACTTAAAGGTCGATGGCAGTAAATAATGTCTGAGTGAGAAAGGCGTGTGAGACTAAGAAGCGCTGTATGACAAACAATAGCAGTATACTATAAAGAAGATTTTTGTAAATACCAAGTCTAGATGAAGCAGCTAACAGATGTGGAGAGAAACCCCGATCATAAGACATACAACACCAGAAACAAGACAACTATTCACGTACAAACTATCACTTCCGCGTTTGTGCCGGTCGGGAGGATTTACAGCACTACGGAATAAAGCCCGCTTGCTTCTACAGTCACCACATCTCCTTTGTATAACCAATAGGTTTGTAATAACTACGGTTAAATGAAACATGTTCTTTAAAATAAAACACAATGGATGTGCCTTGCCGAATTCTTCTTCCTCTCCATTCCCAAAATGACGCGTTGTTGATTCTATGCCTGTAAAAAAAGAAAATGAAGGTATTGCTTCTGAAGCTTTATTTCAAATGCTGCAGGCTATTCTACGCTCTACAGATTTTTGAGCATTTTAATAACGACGTGTGCAATGACATGATACCAGAAGAAGTGTGGTCGACTTGATGGCGCCTTCACCAAACATATAATACTCCTGTAAGAACATGGCCTTCGTTGTACGTTTAATTTTTGTTTTTGTAGTTATTGATTATTTCTTGCAAAACAACAAACTTGGTTTATTTAACTATCCTATTTTCGACTTTATTTACAACACATGGGTTGCGGTGAATTTTCTCTAGTCTCTTTCTATTTCTTGAACGGTTAGTTGCATGCACGCATTGCTATTTTTGGTGCTTCGATTTACTAACTGGAAATACATAATTTATTGTAATTATTTCCCACCCCTATTTTGTTAAGGTCGTGTTATATGTTTAGAGGAGAACAAAACATTAATTCAATGTAATCAGTTTGGTCAACACTGGTTTCAGAATGCAGACTTAATTAAGACTTTTTGCGCGTGACGCAGGAACTTGCTGAAAACATGTCTGACCTTATCTCGCATCTAAATTTTAACATTCGGGTTGCTGCTGTCAGTGTTCTGTTTGTGTGTCGCACAGATGTACAATTGGGATATAATTAGAGAGAGAGAGAGAGAGAGAGAGAGAGATGGAGAGAGGTAGAGAGAGACTATACAGCCTTCACATATCAAGACTGAGATAGAGTGAGATAGCCTGGCATAACCAGACTGATGGGAATACATGTGTGTCTGTGCGTTAATGTGTGTGTTTATGTATATATATATATATATATATATATATATATATATATATATATATATATATATATATATATATATATATGGATCTTAAATGATATTGCTGCCGGAAATAAGATGTATGACAAGATCTCCAGCTCTTATCAAATGCTCCCACGATATGTTTCTCATATAGCCTCTGACAGTAATATCTAACTTCTGGCCTTTACGTAGCGGGCCTGTTTTTACAAACAGAGGAAGGGGCGACGGGCAAACATCTGTCGCATTAAAACCAGACAGACGCTTTGCATAGATCAGACTCGTGAGCCTAGAAGTGAAGCTGACAGGAAGATAATAAACTCATTTATAATTACATCCGAACATTTGTATACATTTTGTTCAATCCATCCCCAGGAATATTAGTTGATTATGCATTCATTTATACATAGCTTCAAAGCTGAAACTCTTTTAAATTCCAGAACTTCCAAAATGTATTGTATTCCAGTATTTCCAATGCACGTATTGTATTATATTACTTCCAAATTAGATATTTAATTCCAGTACTTTGAATGTATGTATTATATTCCTTAACTTCCAGCGCATGTATTGTTTTATAGTATATCTAATGTACGTAGTGTATTATATTATTCCCAATATATGTATTGTATTCCAATACTTCCTTCTTCTTCTTCGTCGATCGTTCTTAACTTCCGCTACCAATACCTGAAAAAGGTTTGCAGTAGCAGAATGTTGTTCGGAGAACGGATTGTATTGTGTCGTAGTTTACAGCTTGACTGCTATATTTGCACCTCTCGTGCAACACATCCAACTTCTGCATGGCATTGCTGGGTACCGGGCTAGCCTTCCCTCTTGGATCACTTCTCATTGGCCAGCCTGACATGTTTCAGCACGTTATCTGTGATCAGCACGTGGAGGTAGAGAAGGGTCTTATCAGCTCTGGATCGCTGGTCCTGACGGTAGTAGTCAGTTTTGAGTTGCTGCCAGTACGTGCAATGCTTGTACCAGTTCTTCCGATGTATGTATTGTAATATGCTAATATTTTTACTTAGTCGCTCCTCTTCTACCGTGAGGTGTAGAGGTTATATGCTAATGTAATATTATCAAATAAGAACCTGCTGAAATACAATGTTCTAAGAGAAAGTGTAAACAATAGAATAGTGAGAGAAAACAAAGTTGTTCTTGTATAAAGTTTTATTTCAAATTCCAATCGGGCTACTATTCTTAATATTTAATCATGATACAAACTACAGTTCTCCCATGCATTCGGTTTACTTTTAATTGTGAATAAAATTGTCTTGCTGGTGATTGTATTTGTTATAAAATAGGGACATATATCTCTTTGGCTCATTGGCAACAGCTGTACAGCAATACCAGCAACAACGGTGACAACAGCTGTACAACAACACCAGCAACAACAGTGACAACGGCTGTACAACAACACCAGCAACAACACCAGTAACAACAGCACCAGCTGTACAACAACACCAGTAACAACACCAGCAACAACACCAGCAACACCAGTAACAACAGCTGTACAACAACACCGGTAACAACAATGACAACAGCTGTACAACAACACCAGCAACAACACCAGCAACAACACCAGTAACAACAGCTGTACAACAACACCAGTAACAACACCAGCAACAACACCAGCAACAACACCAGCAACAACACCAGCAACAACACCAGCAACAACACCAGTAACAACAGCTGTACAATAACACCAGCAACAATACCAGTAACAGTAGTGACAACAGCTGTACAACAACTCCAGTAACAACAACGACAACAGCTGTACAACAACAACAGCAACAAAACCAGCAACAGCACCAGTAACAGCAGATGTACAACAACACCAGTAACAACACCAGCAACAACACCAGTAACAACAGCAGTGACAACAACTGTACAACAACACCAGTAACAACACCAGCAACACCAGTAGCAACAGCTGTACAACAACACCAGCAACAACAGTGACAACAGCTGTACAACAACACCAGCAACACCAATAACAACAGCTGTAGAACAACACCAGTAACAACACCAGCAACAACATCATTAACAACAGCTGTAGAACAACACCATTAACAACAGCTGTACAACAACACCAGAAACAACAGCTGTACAACACCAGCAACAACACCAGTAACAACAGCTGTACAACAATACCAGCAACAACACCAGCAACAACAGTTGTACAACAACACCAGCAACAACAGTGACAAAAGCTGTACAACAACACCAGCAGCAACACCAGTAACAACAGCTGTACAACAACACCAGCAACAACACCAGTAACAACAGCTGTACAACAACACCAGCAACAACAATAGTAACAACAGCTGTACAACAACACCAGCAGCAACACCAGTAACAACAGCTGTACAACAACACCAGCAGCAACACCAGTAACAACAGCTGTACAACAACACCAGCAGCAACACCAGTAACAACAGCTGTACAACAACACCAGCAGAAACACCAGTAACAACAGCTGTACAACAACACCAGCAACAACACCAGTAACAACAGCTGTACAACAACACCAGCAGCAACACCAGTAACAACAGCTGTACAACAACACCAGCAGCAACACCAGTAACAACAGCTGTACAACAACACCAGCAGCAACACCAGTAACAACAGCTGTACAACAACACCAGCAGCAACACCAGTAACAACAGCTGTACAACAACACCAGCAACAACACCAGTAACAACATCCGTACAACAACACCAGCAGCAACACCAGTAACAACAGCTGTACAACAACACCAGCAGCAACACCAGTAACAACAGCTGTACAACAACACCAGCAGCAACATCAGTAACAACAGCTGTACAACAACACCAGCAACAACACCAGTAACAACAGCTGTACAACAACACCAGCAGCAACACCAGTAACAACAGCTGTACAACACCAGCAACAACACCAGTAACAACAGCTGTACAACAACACCAGCAACAACACCAGTAACAACAGCTGTACAACAACACCAGCAGCAACACCAGTAACAACAGCTGTACAACAACACCAGCAACAACACCAGTAACAACAGCTGTACAACAACACCAGCAGCAACACCAGTAACAACAGCTGTACAACAACACCGGTAACAACAATGACAACAGCTGTACAACAACACCAGCAACAACACCAGCAACAACACCAGTAACAACAGCTGTACAACAACACCAGTAACAACACCAGCAACAACACCAGCAACAACACCAGCAACAACACCAGCAACAACACCAGCAACAACACCAGTAACAACAGCTGTACAATAACACCAGCAACAATACCAGTAACAGTAGTGACAACAGCTGTACAACAACTCCAGTAACAACAACGACAACAGCTGTACAACAACAACAGCAACAAAACCAGCAACAGCACCAGTAACAGCAGATGTACAACAACACCAGTAACAACACCAGCAACAACACCAGTAACAACAGCAGTGACAACAACTGTACAACAACACCAGTAACAACACCAGCAACACCAGTAGCAACAGCTGTACAACAACACCAGCAACAACAGTGACAACAGCTGTACAACAACACCAGCAACACCAATAACAACAGCTGTAGAACAACACCAGTAACAACACCAGCAACAACATCATTAACAACAGCTGTAGAACAACACCATTAACAACAGCTGTACAACAACACCAGTAACAACAGCTGTACAACACCAGCAACAACACCAGTAACAACAGCTGTACAACAATACCAGCAACAACACCAGCAACAACAGTTGTACAACAACACCAGCAACAACAGTGACAAAAGCTGTACAACAACACCAGCAGCAACACCAGTAACAACAGCTGTACAACAACACCAGCAACAACACCAGTAACAACAGCTGTACAACAACACCAGCAACAACAATAGTAACAACAGCTGTACAACAACACCAGCAGCAACACCAGTAACAACAGCTGTACAACAACACCAGCAGCAACACCAGTAACAACAGCTGTACAACAACACCAGCAGCAACACCAGTAACAACAGCTGTACAACAACACCAGCAGAAACACCAGTAACAACAGCTGTACAACAACACCAGCAACAACACCAGTAACAACAGCTGTACAACAACACCAGCAGCAACACCAGTAACAACAGCTGTACAACAACACCAGCAGCAACACCAGTAACAACAGCTGTACAACAACACCAGCAGCAACACCAGTAACAACAGCTGTACAACAACACCAGCAGCAACACCAGTAACAACAGCTGTACAACAACACCAGCAACAACACCAGTAACAACATCCGTACAACAACACCAGCAGCAACACCAGTAACAACAGCTGTACAACAACACCAGCAGCAACACCAGTAACAACAGCTGTACAACAACACCAGCAGCAACATCAGTAACAACAGCTGTACAACAACACCAGCAACAACACCAGTAACAACAGCTGTACAACAACACCAGCAGCAACACCAGTAACAACAGCTGTACAACACCAGCAACAACACCAGTAACAACAGCTGTACAACAACACCAGCAACAACACCAGTAACAACAGCTGTACAACAACACCAGCAGCAACACCAGTAACAACAGCTGTACAACAACACCAGCAACAACACCAGTAACAACAGCTGTACAACAACACCAGCAGCAACACCAGTAACAACAGCTGTACAACAACACCAGCAGCAACACCAGTAACAACAGCTGTACAACAACACCAGCAGCAACACCAGTAACAACAGCTGTACAACAACACCAGCAGCAACACCAATAACAACAGCTGTACAACAACACCAGTAACAACAGCTGTACAACAACACCAGCAGCAACACCAGTAACAACAGCTGTACAACAACACCAGCAACAACACCAGTAACAACAGCTGTACAACAACACCAGCAGCAACACCAGTAACAACAGCTGTACAACAACACCAGCAACAACACCAGTAACAACAGCTGTACAACAACACCAGCAACAACACCAGTAACAACAGCTGTACAACAACACCAGCAGCAACACCAGTAACAACAGCTGTACAACAGCAAAATATAAGGTTAAATATTAAAATAAATTCCACAAAGATCCTAATTAAATTCAATATCGCAAATTTAGCCGCAATAGCGATATTTTATATATATATATACACACACACACACATACATACATACATACATACATATATACATACATACACACTTGTGTGTGGGAGAGAGGAGGGGGGGGGGCGGGAGGATTGAATATGAGAAAGTGGGACAGAGGGAGTTGCATCGAGGTTATTTGATGCACATTATTTCAGTTAAGCACATAATGAATAACTTGTTATGTAATTAGATTGATCCAATACTGTTTTGATTTCGTGCCATTGGCTTCTCTATTTTTGTTTTTTTATGAGTTTGCTATTGAATTGGTGTCTAAGCAATAGTTTTGTCGGCTGGGGCGCTTCTCTCTCTAAGCAAAAGGACCAAGTTCGATTAAAGGTCACCAGGTACGTCAATCAGCTTAGAATGTTGTTACCGTTGTTGTTGTTGTTGTTGTTGAATACCCACAATGTGTATGGCTACTCTTTTGCGCGCCCTGAAAAGGCCGTAAGAGATGGGTTGCTGTAGCTATCTGCACATCGCGAGTGTGCTGATGAAAGTGAGCTGGAATCCTCTAGACTGCCGTGCTATGCTTGGCATCATATGTGCGTCGCTTTCTACTAAGGAGATCACGTCAATCCCCCCATCGCGTTAGCCAGACTTCCACTGGACAGTCTGTTTCCACGGAGAAATGCGTGGTAGTCTTGGTCGGTATAATTTACATGAAACGGAAATGATATTGTCCGATTAGTATGTTTTCCCTGACCAGACGTTAGTCTCCTCCATTCAGTCTAATTAAATATAAATCGTTACCTGGCTTATAGTCTTAGAAGGCAATAGCAACGAAGAAAGGGACTAGTCACAGAACTTGATACAAAGAAGCTGTTAACATATGGTAGTATTTGATAAGGATGGATGTATACTGCTCGACCTATGTGCCTGTCCTGACATATGGATGTGAGTCATGGGCAATGACTACAGCCCAAGAAAGGCAATTACAAACTTCAGAAATGAGGTACCTAAGAAAGGCGGTTCAGGTGACGAAAAGGGACAAGATCCGTAACCAGACAATACGTACCAATCTTGAAGTTCAACCCCTGCAAACACGAGTGGAGCAGTCCCAACTACAGTGGTTTGGCCATGTCTGTAGAATTGAAGAAGATCGGATACCAAAGCGGTCATGGGAGATCAAAAGTCAAGGACGCAGACCCCGAGGACGTCCCAAAGTACGTTGGGAAGACAACATACGACAGTCCCTAAGTGATAGAGGGCTGGATTGGAAAGAGGCCAGGAAAAAGACGGCGGATAGAGCAGTGTGGCGTTTTCTTTGGCAAACCTCTACACCTCACGGTAGAAGAGGAGCGATTAAGTAAATAAGTAAGTATTTGATAAGGGGCTATATTTAGCATCACCTTTCAAACGTATGTAGGTTCCATTTGCCACAACTATTCATACATAAACAAACAATATAAAATGCTTCTATTACTCTTCCGCTCAATTGAGACAACCAGTCATCGTGTGCTATTAGTTATACCAAATAATGCTTGAGGATTGTATCGATATTAGTCTATTGTTACACTGTTAACGCACAGGACCCACATGCTGAAATGCCTGTCATACTCATCCAAGCATTGTCGAAATAACAAACGATAGCTTCTAATCATGTGGTTGTGAATAGACGACACGACCTCTTAGCTTGCCTAATACAGCAACATCGAAACTGCATCTGTTCCATGCAGAATTACTTTTTCGCGCTGTCAACTTAACTCATTTACTTCTATGTACATTTTCTAGATCGATGTTCTTTCAATATTAATGCAGGCCCATTGACTAAGATGCTTTTGTATTGATATTTATATATTATTGGTTTTCTTAAGCTGTATTGTTGATATGATTAATATTAATATGATGATTGTTTTCGTTGTTTTTGTATTATTGTTTATATTATTGTCATTTGTTTAATGGTTACTGTTTTTATTATTGCGTTATTATTATTGTTGTTACTGTTATTATTCCCTGTTCAGTCCGTAGAGGCGATGGCTATAGCTCTCATATAGCCGAGCCTTTGAAATGTGAAATCGCTAACAACTCACTCCTCAACGGCAGTAATGTTATTGTTTACTTTACTTTACTTTTTTTACTTTACTGTTTTTAGTATTATTGTTATTATTATTCTCATCATAATTATTACTATTTATTATTAGTAATAGTAGTAGTATTGTTTTTATTATTAGTATTATCATTTTTTTTATTATTGTTTCTGTTGTTATTATTAATACTGGTGATATTTTATTGCTGTTATTGTTTTTATTGTTGTTATTATTATTGTCTTCTGATTACTAGTGTTATGTAATAGTGTTTTTTATAATTAATACGCTTAGCATTTCTATTACAACTATTATTATTATTATTATCCTGGCTAATGTTATTTAATCCATTACGTTAATCTGTATGAAAATCAAGAGACGATTATTTCAATCACAGAAGGTCTCGCGGATCCAGTTTCCATAAAACAGGAGGTACGACAGGGCTGCTTGCTTTCACCGAGTCTCTATAACAGGGGGTACCACAGGGCTGCTTGCTTTCACCGAGTCTCTATAACACATATTCTGAGAGGATGAAGGACAAGGATTGTAAGTGTTTTAATTGTGGTGTCAAAGTTAATGGTATGAAAGTTAATGGTATGAAAGTTAATGGTATGAAAGTTAATGGTATGAAAGTTAATGGTATGAAAGTTAATGGTATGAAAGTTAATGGTATGAAAGTTAATGGTATGAAAGTTAATGGTATGAAAGTTAATGGTATGAAAGTTAATGGTATGAAAGTTAATGGTATGAAAGTTAATGTAATGAAAGTTAATGGTATGAAAGTTAATGTAATGAAAGTTAATGGTATGAAAGTTAATGGTATGAAAGTTAATGCCCTCAAATTTACCGATGACCAAGCGATAGTGAGGAAATCAGTAACAACGTTGTAAATGCTGCTAGAAAAAATTAATAACACAGCCAAAGAGTTTGGCATGAAAATAAACACAGCGAAGACAAAGACCTTGGTAATATCCAAGCACGTAGACAAATAAATGTGATAATCAACGGAGTAATAATCGAACAAGTTCAAAATGTTACATATTTCGGCTTAACCATTACAGAAATTAAGAAAAAGTCTGCAATAGAAAAAATGGCTTAAAAGAAAAACACAAATGATTAACCTCAAAGAATATCAGGATAAAACTAAGGAAAAGAATAATCACCACTCATATATGGCCAATTGCACTGGCATGGGGCTGATGCACGGACTCTAGCAAAGAAGGATGAAAAAAGATTGGAAGCGTTTGAAATGTGGTGCTACAGTAGAATGGAAAGAGTGAGTTGGACAGAAACAATATCTAATGACAATGTACTCACTGAACTTGGCGCAAAAAGAAAAAAAAATGCATATCATACAAAAACGTCGGTTGACTTAGCTGGGTCACAAAATGAGACATGAAAGTCTTGTACAGAAGATACTAGAGGGAAAGATTCAAGGGAAGAGAGGACCAGGGCGTACAAGATTCAATTTGACATCACAGGCATGCATGGACATTAAAGTACGAATCTATGCTGAATTGAAGTGAGCTGCAGAGGATAGGGTCAAATGGAGAGATATTCTCAGACAAACAGTCTCCGGACTGAACAACCAGAGAATAGGGTCAAATGGAAAGATATACTCAGACAACAAGTCTTCGGACTGAACAACCAGAGGATAGGGTCAAATGAAAATATATACCCAGACAACAAGTCTCCGGACTGAACAATCAGAGGATAGGGTCAAATGAAAATATATACCCAGACAACAAGTCTTCGGACTGAGCAACCAGAGGATAGGGTCAAATGGAAAATATACTCAGACAACAAGTCTCCGGACTGAACAACCAGAGGATAGGGTCAAATGGAAAGATATACTCAGACAACAAGTCTTCGGACTGAGCAACCAAATGATGAATGATTATTATTATTATTATTATTATCACTATTATTTTATTAATGATTATTCAACTCTTGCTGAGCTCTTCCCTCTAGACGTTTCCCTGCCAGACGTTGTAATAGATCTGCCTATATCCCGAGGATTATCGAAGAAAATGTGCAAGTCCCCTCCTGGATGTACTACAATTCTGGGCTTGCCGCCATGCTCATCACCATGTATATCTCCACCCCGCTGACCAAGCTCTGTAAAGAGCACAATAAGGGAGTGAGCGTCAGGGTCAGAATATTTCACCTAACCTTTATGTTGCTTTTTTAATCCTTACTATTATTGTTAATTTTCTTCTTCTTATTATTATTATTTTTACTATTTATTTTATTATTAATATTACTTTTCATATTATTATTGTTATTATTATTATGTGTGCTGCTGTGAAGCGCCGCCTAATGTTATGCATGTTGTTATAATACGCTCTCGTGTGGATTGTGTGACTACCTGTTATGAAAGAAGGAACACTATTACTACAACCTGGCTTGCATGTGGTATACAGTGACTAAGAAGGGTTGTGTGTGTGACAGGCAACCACATTATGTACAATAAAGTGATATATAAACAATAACTGAATGAATACAAGATTTCTTTGCTTCGAGGAGGCCAGCTCCTACCATAATCTCTTGTTTTAAAAGTTTAACTAGAGAAAAATGAATTAGAATATTAAGCTACATACAATTGATAGTGTTTATTTAGTATGTTATTTTGTTATCCAGAGCTATCGAAACGCTCATGTCGACCCATCTGTTAAAAGGTTCATTTGAAAATAAGTACTTTGCCTACGTTCTGGAATAAAGAAATTGTAGGGTATAACGATTTCTTCACTATTTCAAATACTTTATTGTCCTTGTGGGGTATATTTTGTTTCCTTAAAATATCCGTTCAGTTTTCAAAAATCAGCAGAGAGAGAGAGAGAGAGAGAGAGAGAGAGAGAGATGATGCCTTTTACCAATTGAACAGAAGAGAGCAGGTCGTGGTCTTCAGACTCCGCACAGGCAACAACAGACTGGGGTACTATCTATTCAATAAACTGAAGATATGTGGCACTGACGAATGCAGTTGTGGTACCGGAAAAATGATCGCTGAACATCTGCTGCAAAACTGCCCGAAATACGAGGACTAGAGAAAGCACATGTGGCCATCACCAGTGACAACACTAGACAAGCTCTATGGCAGTGTCGACAGCCTCAGGATGACCGCTGCTTTTTTCGAAAAAATACAGGTTGACGTCTGACAGCGTACGAAGAAGAAGAAGAAGAAGTTCACAGTTTTCAAAAATCAGCAGAGAGAGAGAGAGAGAGAGAGAGAGAGAGAGAGAGAGAGAGAGAGAGAGAGAGCGCGAGAGAAAGCATATATAAAAACTGTATAATTAGCTTCTGAGTTTTCTTCCGTAAAATGTTCTGATTTGCTGCATTTTCAGATATGTTTCGTTTCCAACCATGCATCGCTTCCTTATTTAACGAGCCCTTTTCTGTCTTTTTAAATTATTGGGCATAAAAAAACGAAGTGGTGTACAATGTACACAATAGTAGGTTTACTCTTTTGTGTACGCTGAAAAGGGCGTTAAGTGGCTGGTTGTAGTAGCTTTCCTCACATGCCGAGCGTGCGGATGAAGATGTACAGCGGTCCTCGGTTGTGCTATGTTTGGCTTCATCTGCATGGCGCTCACTACTGCGGGGATCACATCGATCCTCATCACGTCAGGCAGGCTGTCTTGAAAACAGCCTGTTTCCAGGGAACGCAACATGGAAGAGAGATTGTGGTTTTGGTCAGTGTATTGTGGCTGACCCTGACGCGGCGTCCTGGTCAGTATGTTGTGCCTGACAAAGACGCGACGACCTGATCAGTATGTTGGGCCTGACCCTGACGCGCCGACCTGGTCAGTATGTTGTGCCAGACCCTGACGCGCCAACCTGGTCAGTATGTTGTGCCTGACCCTGAAGCGCCGACCTGGCCAGTATCTTGTGCCTGACCCTGACGCGCCGACCTGGTCAGTATGTTGTGCCAGACCCTGACGCGCCGACCTGGTCAGTATGTTGTGCCTGACCCTGACGCGCCGACCTGGTCAGTATGTTGTGCCTGACCCTGACGCGACGTCCTGGCCAGTATCTTGTGCCGGACCCTGACGCGACGTCCTGGTCAGTATCTTGTGCCGGACCCTGACGCGACGTCCTGGCCAGAATGTTGTGACAGACCCTGACGCGACGTCCTGGTCAGTATCTTGTGCCGGACCCTGACGCGACGTCCTGGTCAGTATCTTGTGCCGGACCCTGACGCAACGTCCTGGCCAGAATGTTGTGACAGACCCTGACGCGACGTCCTGGTCAGCATCTAGTGCCGGACCCTGACGCGACGTCCTGGCCAGTATTTTGTGCCGGACCCTGACGCGACGTCCTGGCCAGGATGGTCAGCCTGACCGGACAAGCGTCTCAGTATCCCCTCCCCCAGCCCCTCCTCTTCCTCCCTTCCTCTCCTAAACAAATGCTTTGTGTATGCCTGGGGGCTAACAATTCATGTAAAACAAGTTGCTAATGAAAATATAATTGCAAGAATACACTTGGGGATATGGTAGAGGCTTCTTATAAACATTGCTGATCATATTATTTTGTACGTAGTCAAAAAGTGACCGAAAAAAAATGTGACTTAAGCACTTTTGTCTCATTTTGAGTAATTATGAGAAAGGTTGTTTGTTTTTTCAACCACAAAAGTAATTTTGGTTATATCATGTCGCGTTTCCTGTCTTGATTTTGTGTCTATTAGAACGGCATTAGCCACGATCCTCGCAGTACAGTACGCAGCTCAGATCAGTAGTGTAACAACTAAATCAAATTTAAAACATTTTTGTAAAATATCCCAACGACTCACTGGAAGCTATGAAAATCATGTTCGCCCATGCCTACACTGGAAATAGAAAGAAAGTATATATTCTGGGAAGGGTGTATTAGATTATTCAAATCAGTTCCCTATGGAAGGTCTGCTTCAATGATCTCCATCATTTTTCGACTGGAAAATGAGCCTATCAAAAATGTCAATGCACATGTCTACCTAGACCAGGAAATCAGCAACAACCACAATGTTGATTAGGAGATCTCGCGCACGAGAGTTGCGGGCTGACTCAGCTACAACCGCATTAAACCGATAATCAAACGGATGGCGGTCGTCAGGTACAAGCCTTATACCTTCAGTAGTATGATTATCCCAGCAATGGTATGGTTGGGAGGTTTCGAACTCTCGCAAATCAGATGCAAAGAAACTCCGAATTCCCGGAAGAGCAATGGAGCCAAGAGTCCTAAATATCTCCCTAAAAGACCACATCCGAAACACCGATATCCGCCACCAGAGAGTTCCGGTATGTTGTCGACTCTGCATCAATGCGAAAGTACAGATGGGCAGGTCATGTGGTCCGCATGACTGATGATAGACGGACGAGGCGGTGTCTTTCTGGTGACCGTACAACTACAACGGCCGCCAAAGAGATGATCTGCACCCCGACTTGTACCATCGTGGTACTTCATGGTGAAGGTCAGCCACGGATTCAAGTAACTTTTGCTGATTGAATACCATGATTCAAGTATTCAAGTAAGATAGGAGAAGCTCTTAACCTGAGCCAGTGTATAATCATCTATTGTTATCTGTATTATACTCCTCGAGTCAACTTTGTCAGTTATACACTGAACAACAAAACTTGACTTTTTGTCTGTGTATCTGAGATTAAACCAATTTACTGTGTTATTTTGGCTGCTAAATGTGAATTCGGCCGACAAAATACTAGACTAGTTCTTTCAACATTTGTTTCTATAAGTTGTACGTACTTGCATTTACTCAAATAGAACATCTTTCTCAGTGGTCTAACAATAGTCAGTAGGCACTGCTGCATTCCATTTTCTTAAGCCCTTTTTACGAAGTTAGAAATGTTCTGATGAAACGTTTGCCTGTGCTCGTCTCTGACAGCCCCGCGGTTAGACATGAAAGAAATCCAGATGCGAATGCAGACAGTGTAATTTCAAATATATGTTGCCGCGAAGCCTCTCGTGGCAAGATGGTTTCTATAATCTCCTGATAATTATCAGGCGTATTGTTTCCTAGAGAGTGTGTACATCACCAGTATGGATGTCATCGAAATGCTTATCTTGGAAGAATTGACGTTTCTGTCTGTGGACCGACAAATACATCCTCCTTGATTTGTGACTGAGTCACAAAGGTGCATCAGTCTTATCCAATTTTGATAATGGTTTTCCCATAATTCTTAATGTCAGTTTGATGTAGAGCGAAGACATCAAGAAAGTACTAGATTCTAAAAAGGGTTTGTTAAGCAAATTCATTTTTGCTAGTTCCAGTGACTCTCGTGACGGTCAATCATTTTGCTTCTAACGGGAAGTTCTTGCATACTGCCACAGAGAAATAAGAAAAAACAACACTTTTTGTAACTCCATCAAGATGGCAATGGTCTTCACTTCACCACAAATCTTTCACTCATACTTGTGATGGCCGATGGTGTGTAACAGTTGTTTCCCGTTGCTGTAGTTTCTTTCGTGTGGAACAGAATGTTACCATTACGGAGCAACACATCTTTTAAGCTCAACTTGAACGAATCATTGAAGTCTCTAATCGCCATTGTAGTTGAATTGTAATGGTGCCACTATATAAGCGCAAGAAAAAAATGTCATTTTGAAAAATAGAAACCATTTGTTTGTTTTGTTTGCCTACAGCGAAACAGACATATGCTCATTTAAATTATTCCATTTCAGCAGTCTAGACTTCAACATCTCTGCTGTACTTTTTTTGGCAGTTCCAAATCATTCAATGCACTCTATATAATTGTAAGCTGCTGTGAAGACTTTTCAATAGGCATTACATCAGGATCGCTTGATGCAGATGCTTTCATAGGGATCGATTAGCACTGACTGACTTTTGTCGTCATCATCCAGAGTAGAACAATCTGGTGGGTCGGCAACAGGAAGGTAATTTACGTGAGGTAATGTACGCATATCAAAATGAATATTCGTATAGAACAAATGTCGCTCTAACCCCTACAAAATGCATTGTCCATTTGGAGGAGTCATGCATTAGTAACAACCATGTCAATCGTCTGTGTAATGAAGCCCTCTCTACCATTGTAACTACACAACTTATCGATCTTCCTTTTCGGTTCAGCCAGCAGAGCAGATTTTTTGCACATCATTGATAATATCTGCCTGGAGCCCAATACCAGACCTGGTTACAAATCTCATAACCAAGGTTTAGGATGTAGGCTCTCTACATCATTGGTGCAATGGATTGGCTTTGTGATAGTAAAGTAATTTGTCCATATATATATATAGCCAACTCAATCCGCACTGTTCACAAAATCATAAAACTACGCGTCTGCATTTACAGAATCTACAGCAACATAAATAATGACAAGAAGGAAATGTAGTTGCAATAACTGCTACAGATTGTGTCATCCAATGGCGCTCAAGGTTATCCGCTTATGTGGAAAAAGAAAGTTCGTTCCACATGACTTCAGGTCACAGCATCCATTCCAACTGACATCACTTTTAACCACATTTTTGAAAACTAGAGCTAATTATTTATTTTAAAGTTATTATTCGTGATCAGCATGCCGAAATTAATTTGTAAAAGCTATTTTTGTCTCAGATACATTTTGGTTGTTGTTCAGTATTATCATATTTTTTTTTTCTGAGTGTTAATGTCAAATCCATATACCTGACCTGTATTCTTTATTTGAAACACGAATTCTTGCCGTTTTTGCCACATTCGGCTAGCAGAAATGTGTCCTATCTGATAGCATTTATTGATCAGTTCATTGGCTCTTTCGGTCTTGTCAGACGATAATAATTGTGCTTTGAAAAAAATAAATTTAACTACAGTCCATGACGATAACGAATGTGACTCGTAAGAGCAATCCGGGCAGAGAAGCGTCTTCCACGGTGTGCAAGGAAAGTCAGGACCGTTTGCGGCATCTCATGGTGTGGCGTATTTCTCAAACACTGAATCCTTAGCCGATCCGCAATCAGTATCTTCTTTGTGTATATTCCATGCTTAATCCTGCCCCACCATGTAACACGATCCACGCGTCCTGTTCCCATGATTCCAAATTCGATGCCCGCATCATTCATATCACGCTTGCATACATCCTTGTACTGAATTAGTAGCCGGCCCGAGACCTTTTCCCCAACTGTAATTCCCCATAGAGAAGATATTTTGGTATTCTGCTATCATTCATCCTCCGAGTGTGTCCCAGCCATCGGAGCCTTCGAAGACTAAGCATAGAAAAGATTATGTTCTCTGCAACACCTCTGCGTTAGTGATCTTGACTTTCCACCCAACCCCCAGGATTCTGCGCAGGCACCTCATGTGATAGCTGTTTATCCGCCTCTCCTGGTGCATGTAGGTAGACCATGTCTCCCTGCTATAAAGAAGAGTGATGAGGACACAGGCCTGGTAAACAAGTCTGTTTGTTTTAACAGTGAGCTTCTTGTTCTCTTAGACCCTTTTTGTTAATCTGCTCATTGTTTTTGCTGTCTTGCCTATCCTGAAATTGATCTAAGGACTAAGGTCCAGAGATACTTTATCACTGACTGAGGATCTCAGGTATGTAAAGTAATCTGCTAGCTCAAGATCCTCATCAATGGAGATTTCTGGTATTTTATTTGCACATAACTTGTGTTTTCTTTTTGCTGATTAGCAATCCAAATTCACAGAAAATGCTGAAAGTAAGCTATGCAGTTCCTTCTCTGAGTGGGTCGAAATTGTATTTATTGATTCTCCCGTGATATTGAGTCTTAACACTTCATCTAACTGCTGACACGCGAGATTACTACCTGTTTATGTTTATGTGAACGTCTGTATAGTTGAGAAATGTTTAAATAGTTGTAATTGCAGATATAACAAAGGACGTCAATAGACAACGCATGTTATACATCACTTTACTTATTGCAACGCTTTCCTTTTTCATATTATGGTATTATTTTGATCTTACACGCAGCACAGGGTTAGCACTACAAGTGACATCCTTACAGGAAAAACCTGTAACGAAGCAACCTGCAGTTGCTGTCACATCAAACATTTGATTTACATAATGAGGTTGCTAACACCTTACGTAACAATTATTTTGTCGTCTTTTTAGCCGTTCTTAGAAGATTACAGTGGGTTTATTCTTTTTTCTGTCCCGGGTACAACTTGTCTAATAAATCCCTGACTATTAACAATGTAATAAGGGTTATTGTCTTGCTGTGTGTGCTGTTATGATAGTGAACGGTGAGAGAAGAAATGTACTATTTCAATGATTTCAATGGGTTTTATTCCGTTCGTATTCCTCGTTGCTCACACTGCTCCGTCATGCTCATGTAGTTAGTTTGGTTTTATATTTTTTAGGGTTGGTAATGGCGGAGGAGGGGTGGGGGGGGGGGGGGGGGGGATTTGGATATGGGAAGGATACAATGCTAACAGCGGCAGGCACCATGTAGTTTCTTTTATGTATAATTAGTAGTTTCTTCATATTCCTACCATGAAGTTTCTTCATATTCCTACTATGTAGTTTCTGCACATTCCTACCATGTAGTTTATTCATATTCCTATAATGTAGTTTCTTCATATTTCTACCATGTAGTTTATTCATATTCCTACCATGTAGTTTCTTCATATTCCTACCATGTAGTTTCTGCACATTCTTACCATGTAGTTTCTTCATATTCCTACCATGTAGTTTCTTCATATTCCTACCATGTAGTTTCTTCATATTCCTACCATGTAGTTTCTTCATATTCCTACCATGTAGTTTCTTCCTATTCCTACCATGTAGTTTCTTCCTATACTTACCATGTAGTTTCTTCATATTCCTACCATGTAGTTTCTTTTATGTATAACATTATTTCCTTCAATTATATTTCGTTATATCATGTATTTTCCTTCAATTATATTTAGTTATACCATATATTTTCGTTCAGATGTATTTAGTTCTACCATATATTTCCCATTAATTATATTTAGTTATACCATAAATTTCCTTTTAATTATATTTAGTTATACCATGTGATTCCATTCAATTATACCTAGTTGTATCATATATTTCCCTTCAATTATATTTAGTTATAGCATACATTTTACTTTAATTATCTTCAGTTGTGTCATGTATTTTCCTTTAATTATTTGTAGATATAGTATGTATTTCCTGTTAATTGTATTTAGGGATACCCTGTAGTTTCCTCTAATTATACAATGTATTTTCCTTTAATATTTGATTATACAGTATAATTTCTTTAATTATATTTAATTATGCCATGTAGTTTTCTTTAATTTAGTTTAATTGTTTCATGTAGTTTTCATAAATTATATTTCATTATGCCACATGGTATTCTGTAGTTGTATTTAATGACACCATGCAGTTTTCTTAAATTATACCATGCAATTTTCCCTTTAGTTATACCATGTAGTTTTCTTATATTAAACCAGTAATCCAGTAATCCGATACCGTATAGTTTATGTTAGGTGTATCATATAGATTCCTTTAATTATTTAATTATAGCATTTAGTTTCTTTTAATTATATTTAAATATACCGTGTAGTTTCCTTCAATTGTATTTCTTCTTCTTCTTCTTCTTCTTCTTCTTCTTCGCACGCAGTCAGACAGTAACCATTATTTTTTCGAAAAAAGCGGCGGTCATCCTGAGGCTGTCGCCACTGCCATAGAGCTTGTCTTGCAGTTCCACTGGTGATGGCCCCATCTGCTCTCTGTGATCCTCGTATGTCGGGCAGTTCTGCAGCAGATGTTCAGCGGTCATTTTACCAGTACCGCACGGGCATTCGTCGGTACCACCTATCTTCAGTTTGTTGAATAGGTGGTACCTCAGTCTATTGTGGCCAGTGCGAAGTCTGAAGACAACGATCTGCTCTCTTCGGTTCAACTGGTAATAGGCATCGTTTTTGGTGTAACCAGTATGTTCGGTTTCCCATTTGGTCATGTATCTGGCTTTGATAAGCCGTTTTGACTCTTCGTACGTCATACTGGTATCTGTTTGTGGTAGTCTTGCACCTTCTTTTGCCAGTCTGTCTGCCTCCTCGTTGCCTTGGATGTTGCAGTGTGATGTATTTAATTATGCCATTTTATTTTCAATAGTTGTACCATTTAGTTTCATTTAATTATTTCATACCATACAGCTTCCTATAATTATAACATATAGCTTACATATAGTTATTCCATGTAGTTTCCTTTAATTATTTGTAGTTAGTTATACAATGTAGTTTCCTGTTACATATACTATGTGATTCCCTTTAATTGTTGTTGTTGTTTGCGAATTATCAAAATGAGTAAGATTACTATTTTGTGTGCCCTCAAATAGTCGTTAAGTGGCGAGTTGCAGTAGCTTTCCTAAAATCCCGACGGTTGTGCTATGCTTGTCTTCATCTGCGAGTCACTCACTACTACAGGGATCACGTCGATCCCTCTTCCTTTAGCCAGACTGCCGTAAAAACAGCCCGTTTTCAGGGAGGGCTACTAGGAAGCCAAGATGAGGGTCTTGGCCGGCCAGTATGTTTTGCCTGGCCCTGACTAACATGTCTGATCAGTATATTTTCCTGACCCTTACTAACATGTCTGATCAGTATATTTTCCTGACCCTGACTAACATGTCTGATTAGTATATTTTGCCTGACCAGACGTTAGCTGTCCTCCCCTTTTCCTTTAATTACATTTAATTATCCCATATATTGTTTCAATCAACTATATTTAATTTTACATGTGGTTTCCTTTAATTATACCGCGTAGTTTCCTTAAATAATATATGATTAGGTTATGTAGTTTCCTTAAATTAAATGTTAATATACCATATAGTTTCTTTAAATTATATTTTTAATAATACCTTGTAGTTAGTTTCTTTTAATTATATTTAATTATACTATGAAGTGTTCTATAGATATATCACGTAGATCCCTTTAATTGTACCATATAGTTCTCTTAAATTATACCATGTCGTTTCCTTTAAATACACCACTCGGTTCCTTTAATATACAATGAAGTTTCCATTAATATACAATGTAGTTTCCTTTAATATACAATGTAGTTTCCTTTAATATACAATGTAGTTTCCTTTAATATACAATGTAGTTTCCTTTAATATACAATGTAGTTTCCTTTAATATACAATGTAGTTTCCTTTAATATACAATGTAGTTTCCTTGAACTTTAAATAACTTTTCCTATCTGTTTGCTGTTTTTTGTTGTTGTTTTTTTTGGTTTAATTTGCTCGCATCTCAATATGAGTTGTGTTGTACTCTTAGGCATTCCATCAGTAAGTGATGTTGTTTGGTATGTTAATGTCGGTGTAAGTCAAGGATTGTGACTTCCTTCTATTATTTATTTTAAATAGCATCTCAAATAGCTAAGAGTTAAGAGGGCAGTGCCAGTAACATTGGAAAAAAACTCAAAGTTTTGACACGCGAAACTGACTACTTCTACAACAGATGAGATAACGGTATGTTTGGCGCATTAAAAAGAAAGAAAAATTGATCTTCCATTATTTTTTGGTTTAATTGTTTGGTTTGACGAAGTTGACTAGGGTATAATATTTTATGCTGTGACTTGCTGGTAATGTTTGGTGTTACATTTAATTGAATGTGTTATTGTGCTTTTATGAATTTGCTTGTAATTTGTTTTTGCGTCGCTTTGACGTAAACTTAAAGCACATAGATACATTTCTACCGATATGCGGTGACATATGTTATTCGCACTTTTATTCCTGTATTATGTATGAATATTACTTCTAGAGTTCTACTACAAATTCGGAAGCTACTACTCGGTTAACAAACCACTAGCCTGTGGAGATTAGACAGAATGTGCAACCTTATGAGTTGGAGATTCTTCTATTCTAGAGGTGTGAACAGCATTGCTAGTCCCCTCTTAGAAATTGCTCTAAGTGTCGAAATGGTACATTATCGTTTCTCTCGCACATAGAGTCAGACTGTAAACTGTCCTAGCAAGCGCGCTATCACACACGCATACTCTCTCTCTCTCTCACATACACACACACACACACATACACACACACAAACACGCATACTCACACACACACACAAACACACACACACACACTAAATTTAACGATTCCCGAAAGACATATAATGAAACAACTACTGCTCTTGTTGGTTTAAATGCACGATATGTAGATACGTGTGTCTTTTCCCTATTTTTGCACGACAGACAAAGAGATGCAGTCACTGATGTCACTAACCTTTGTTTGATGTAGTGAAAAACTTTAGTGGGCATGTTCACCAGTTACTTATATTTATAGTCCCTGGTGTTATTAGTAATAAAACAGAGATGTAATAAAACATGTAATAAAACATGTAATAAAACATGTATTGAAACAAAGATAATGACCACCTACAAAACACAATGTCAGCATAAATTTACAGTGGGTGATGAGGAAATAGATCAGGTCACACATTTTGAAGATCTGAGCTCCAGAATTGACAAAAATGGCGACTGCTCAAAAGAAATCAGAAGAAGACTACCCATGGCAATGCAGAGATTGAACAGCCTAAAGAAATTATGGCAGAGCACCAACGAAATGATAAAAGTAAAAGTCTTTAGAGCCTGTGTTTTTCCTGTGCCAGCTTCTGGCTGCGAATCATGGACGATTACCAAAACTTCCAGGCAAAGAATCGAATCCTTCCAGTCAAAATGTTACAGAAAGATCCTCAGAATACCCTGGACAGGAAAAAAGACAAATGTAGACATTCTGCAAGAGTTGAGCATAGAGAACTGGTTTATCAATTCCATTTTGGCTAAAAAATGCAAATACTTTGGTCACATCAAGTGACACAACGGTCTCGAAAGAACAGTGATGGAAGGTATGGTGCCACGCAAAAGAGGAAGGGGTAGACCAAGAAGACGATGGCACCAAGATATCCAGGAATGCCTGGGTATGACAGTGGCGGAGGCTGGAGTTTTGGCAAGGGAACGATTTCTTTCAGACAGACTGTGATGGGAGCGACGTTCTATAAAGAACATGCTACATGATGATGATGATGGTATTATTCATTTCTTTTTCTTGTAGTGAAAAACTTTAGTGCGCATGTTCAATAGTTACTTTAGTTTCTCCACCTAAGAGGAGCAGACGCTTTCTGTCCTGTGCCAAGGCTGTTTTGTTTGTAAGCTCGTGGTGTTGTAGAATTTATTATATGCCATCTATCCATTTGTCATATGAACTTTCTCATGTCCTGTAATTAAAAATGTCTATATTATAGACACGCAGTTGTAATTGAATGTGTTCTGTTCTCGGAAGATAGCAGAACAATTTATTGTCTGGCTTGTTACGTATTCAGCACGGGAAGTAGTTCAGACAATTTCTCTGACTTCCCAATTTGTCATTCTCTTTTCTATATTTCATTTCTGAAATTGTTATTTTTCTTTCGTGTGCCTTGGGTTGTTGTTGTTTGTGAATGCCCACAATGAGTAGGTTACTCTTTTGTGCGCATTGAAAAGGACGTTAAGTGGCGGGTTGCAGTAACTTTCCTCACATCCTGAGCGTGCTGATGAAGCTGGACCGAGGTCCCCTAAGCGGTTGTGCTATGCCTGGCTTCATCTGCGAATTGCTCACTACTACGGGGATCACGTCAATCCTCTCCGTGTTAGCCAGACTGTTGTCCTTGACAACAGTCCGTTTCCAGGACGACCAACACATTTCCTCTGACCGTGGCTAACATTGTCTGTTCAGGGTGTTTAGCCTGACCCTGGCTAACATTGTCTGATCAGTGGGTTTAGCCTGACCCTGGCTAACATTATCTGATCAGGGTATTTAGCCTGAGCCTGGCTAACATTGTCTGATCAGGGGGTTTAGCCTGACCCTGGCTAACATTATCTGATCAGTGTGTTTTGTCTGACCAAACTTTAGACTCATGGTCCCAGTACCTTGGGTAAAGATTATTTATAATACTGGTAGTAAAGAAAGAGAGAGAGGGAGAGAGAGAGATTGAGAGAAAGAGAGAGAGAGAGAGAGAGAGAGAGAGAGAGAGAGAGAGAGGGAAAGACAACTTGTAAAAGGACACTGATTGTTTACTCTTGTAGTGTTATGTTAAAGGAGTAGTATCATTTCATGTCATTTACATACACGTGCGTGCTGAATTTAATTATAACATTCCGACTTCCACGATACGTCATACAAACCAGCTATTTTGTTTTCTTAATACAGCTATAATAATATACTATTAATAATCATCATCAGCTATTCGTCATACAAAGAATTACCGATAGGAAAGAAAATAAACTTTCTACAAAATAGTATGATGAATTTTATGAATACTGGAAACAAAAAAAGGATATATGGGCGCAATAATTAAAATCAATCGTTCAAGTGTTTGTAAGTTTCTTCTTTGTCGTTGCTCGTTCTAAAACTGCCGCAACTTAGTTCTGAGAAGGTCTGGAAAGTAGCAGAATGTAGTCTGGAGTAAGGAATCCGTTATGTCGTAGTTTACAGCTTGACTGTGATATTTGCACCTTTCGGTCCGACACATCCGACTTCATCATGACATTGTTTTGGTACAAGGTTGGCCTTCCCTGTTCGATCCCTTCACCTTAGCCAGTCTGGGTACCGGGTTAGCCTTCCCTGTTGGATCCTTTTTCGTTAGCCAGTCTGGGTACAGGGTTGGCCTTCCCTGTTCTATCCCTTCTCCTTAGCCAGTCTGGGTACCGGGCTAGCCTTCCCTGTTCGATTCCTTCTCCTTAGCCAGTCTGGGTACCGGGTTAGCCTTCCCTGTTCGATTCCTTCTCCTTAGCCAGTCTGGGTACCGGGTTAGCCTTCCCTGTTCGATTCCTTCTCCTTAGCCAGTCTGGGTACCGGGTTAGCCTTCCCTGTTCGATTCCTTCTCCTTAGCCAGTCTGGGTACCGGGTTAGCCTTCTCTGTTCGATTCCTTCTCCTTAGCCAGTCTGGGTACCGGGCTAGCCTTCCCTGTTCGATTCCTTCTCCTTAGCCAGTCTGGGTACCGGGTTAGCCTTCCCTGTTTGATTCCTTCTCCTTAGCCAGTCTGGGTACCGGGTTAGCCTTCCCTGTTCGATTCCTTCTCCTTAGCCAGTCTGGGTACCGGGTTAGCCTTCCCTGTTCGATTCCTTCTCCTTAGCCAGTCTGGGTACCGGGTTAGCCTTCCCTGTTCGATTCCTTCTCCTTAGCCAGTTTGCTCTGTTATCCAGGATCACCACGTGAATGTGAAGAATGGCCTCTGCAGCTTTGATTCGCTGGTCCTGGCGCTTGCAAGCAGATGTGGTTCGGTGGCCTCTGCAGCTGTGGATCGCTGGTCCTGGCGCTTGCAAGCAGATGTGGTTTGGTGGCCTCTGCAGCTGTGGATCGTTGACCCTGGTGCTTGCAAGCAGATGTGGTTCGGTGGCCTCTGCAGCTGTGGGTCGCTGGCCCTGGCGCTTGCAAGCAGACGTGGTTCGGTGGCCTCTGCAGCTGTGGGTCGCTGGCCCTGGCGCTTGCAAGCAGATATGGTTCGGTGGCCTCTCCAGGTGTGGGTTGCTGGCCCTGGTGATTGCAAGCAGATGTGGTTCGGTGGCCTCTGCAGCACATGCACTTCTCAGCATCTTGATCCCGATTTTCGATCTACAGACTGTCTTGTTTTCACATTTATTTAAATAATTTGGCGGTGTCAAATCTATTGTACATAATATACTACTATATTCTCATTCATACAACATAAGAAAGGTATATTGCCGTCTGTTATTCCGAGAATTACTCTGGTATTCAATATTACAGCTGGTTCGAATCTAAATGGCACGGCTAGGCAGCTATTGAACTACCCATGGATCTGCCCTTTCTATATAACTGTTAATTTTGTATCATTGGTTTAGACGAGCAAGCGAACGTGGATGCGGTTTTCCCCCGATGTCTATGGTGACTTAATACGCGCTGATCCTAAGGCGTGACCTTGACAAGAAGAGCATTTCTTTGAACGTTACAATTTAAATTATTTAGTTGTTAGATATCGTTGTTTGTGTTGCACTTAGTTCCCAGTAAAGTATTTTGGTCGTAACGTATGCCGTTTCTGTTCCTATTTCTAAGCTGTTATTATCGATACATAGATATGTATTTTCCTTGTTTCGCCTTTTTACTCACATTAGCAGTCCATATCTATCATATGGGATATATCATCGTTCTGCTGGCAATGATCACCCCTGTTAAAGTTGACCATCTCTGTAGAGATGCAAGTGAAATCATTCTGTGATGAGCTGTAGCGGTCAGCGACCCATAGCTGACTGCTAACGTCAGGGCCAGCGAACCAGAGCTGCCAAGACCCTTCAACACCTCCACGCGGTGATCCTGGATAACAGGCTGCAGCAGGGCATCGAAGGGGGAACGCTAACCCGGTACTAAAAAATAATTGCTGAAGTCGGATGTGTTGGACCTAAAGGTGCAAATATCGCAGTCAAACTGTAAAATACGACACAACGCATTCCGTTCTCTGGACTACACTCTGCTACTTAGGCCCGTGTCAGGGTTTGGTAGCGGGAGATTGAGAACGAACGAAGCCAAGACAAGCCAGATCATTCTGTAACTGTACTCACCGCTAGCAGAGCCTCTGCCTCATTGCCCCTTCTGCCCGCCCCTACCCCCCCCCACCCCACCCTACCCCCCCCCCCCCCCAAATTGAAAAAAAATAGTCCGCGTTCATTTGTAAATAAACAATTTTATTTGTGCCTAGTAACGGTAACCACTGTTAAGAGAGCACAACAGACCAGAAACAGTTTCTTAAAATCACCAAAAAATATCATAAAAATAGTCAACGATGTAGCGTGTCTACTTCACCTTCTCCCTCCAATCAGAGTATCGTGTCATCACTACAGCTTAGCTTCTTTCGGATGCCTGTGTCAAAGCACTTTGTGTTATTTAACAGCAGCGGTTTTTATAGGTATGTGATTTACACGATGAGTTCGCCAGCCACATGCACACTGCACGTGTGTCGCCTTTTACAATCGGCACGAATGAAAGTGCATTGTCCTGTTCTTTCATTGCCATTAACGGGCACTAGGACTAGGAGTAGGGGGGGGGGAAGTATAGTGTTATTGGTAGATAATATAGGAATAAGTTAGATATCGATACTGGGTAAGTCAACAGTGGTACTATCGATCCAGACTACCATCTACTAAACACGTGATACTTTGTGACGTGTGTGAGTTGGTGAATGTCTGGGTGTGATTGGGTGTGTGTGTGTTGGTGGTGTGTGTGTGAGTGGGTGTGTGTTTGTGAAGGAGTGGATATATATGTGTGTATATCTTGTGTATATATATCTGATAACATACTCTGACAAAAATATGTGTATCGTGTATATGTATACCTGTTTTTGTGCGTGTATGTGTGTGTGTGTGTGTGTGTGGATATTTAATTCGATTGACAATCAATCGTTACCGTCTAAACAAGACAGATGCAGACCGATGAGAAAATGGACACACGATAGCAATGATGTTCTCAAGGTAACAGTGGCGGAGGCATGAGAAGATGCTACAAGAACAAGAGAACGCAGCTACACATTCATAAAAGAAAGATCCAGATCTAATATAAGGAAATATTTTTTTAGTCAGAGAGTGATGAATGCTTGGAATGCATTACCACAGGAAATGGTAGAGGTAGGGTCAGTAAATGAATTCAATAATACATTGGATGCACATAGTTAGTTTTAGAGCAAGTATAGAAGAAACGAATTGTATACAGACTCTTCAAAGTCTTATAAAGCAGTAGAAAAACAGAAGGGTGACATTCTACAAAGGACAGGCTACATGATGGTAATGAGCAGCAGTTTGTTTAAAACTAACTATACCTTAGTCATGTTAGATGAAGAGGCAGAATACTGCTGACTGTGACAACTTGCAAAACTCCTTGAAAAAACCCACCGTATGGGATCAAATAACGTGAAGTTGAAGAAAGATAGACACGTCAAAAAGAGGGGGGGGGGAGAGAAAGAGAGAGTGAGAGAGAAAGGTAGAGAGAGAGAGAGAGAGAGAGAGAGAGAGAGATAGAGAGAGAAAGATGATACTAGCCAGTCTAAGAACATGCCACACAAAAGGGACAACAATTGTATTGGTAAGCGTTTGCAGGGACAGAATGTTGTGCAGGTTCATGATTGCCTACGCCATTGCTGAAGAAGATGAAGTAACAAATACGTACCATTAGGTGATTTCTTTATTGTCGTTTCTTTTTTTTAAAAATTGTTTATTGTTAGTCGCTTGTATCACAGTCAATCACTTGCTGGTACCGCCTGTTTTGGTACTGCTGCAGATATTGTTAGTGATTGGGTAGCCTGGCTTGTCGGAGTCCGATTCTTTAGTTAGAGATAGTGTGGTTGAAGGTGGCGGAGCAGACACAGATATCAGTGGGGATTTTAACTCAGCTATCGTGGGAATGATTGTTTTCGGTAGAAGTATGTGAGGGCTGAGAGTAACATTCCTCAACTGAATTGGAGAGTAAATACTGTTGTTTCTTATGCCCAAAGAGCTAAATGCAGTTAGTCGGTCTTTAGTCAGAACACTCTTTGGTATCTCGGTCCACGTGATGTGATCTGTTGATACTCTGACAGATTCGGAAACTGGAGCTTCAGAAGTACGCATTCTCCTGTCAATTTGAATATGCTGATCAGACTGGGCCAGACTGCTGTCCGTTGTCCCAGGATTTGAATCTCCGTTGTCATGAATTTGCTGTCGGCGAGGTCCGCGAAGTTCTGGGTGGTAACACTGAAATGTATTCGCTGTACGCTTGATGTGATCCAGGTCACTGCTATTCACACAATAGAGCTCCACTCGATGGCCACAGCGATCGTAAGAAAATGTACTGGGGATTTTATTGGTGTCATTTGGTTTATCATGCTCGCTGCTTTTCTCAATGCTTTTTGACATTCTGGGAATGCAAGAGTTCCCTAGAGGTTTAAAGGCCCCATTATCATGACATTTTTCTAGGGCTGCTTTCGTATTAATCTGTCCATAACCAGTATTTCCCCCGTGGGGTTCTTGACGAAGCTCACAATCTGTCTTGGTAGAATTCAGATCTACCATATTATTTTCGTTGTTCACGTTACAAAACATGCCGATGTTTTTCTCGCTTTCGGAGTGAGTGCACGATGACAGATCTATAGCATTTTCTGGTTTTGATTCATTTCTGTAAGGACTAGATGTCCATCTTGGTGATTCGTGGCTGCCGCTTTGAGTATGAATTGTACCTTCACTGCAAGATTTCCTTCTGGCTTTGTTCTCGTACATGTGGCTCCTTAGCTTGGTCTGACCGCCATCGTACACGAGATCTTGTCCCTGTGTAGGAGATTCCTCGCCAGATGTCACTTGGACCTCGTCATTTTCTCCATCATCATCGCTATCGTCATCCATCTCCCTACCACTACCGCTTGACGAGCTGTTCATATCCACATTGACATCGTCGAATGAGAACGAGTCGCTATTCTCCATGTTTTCATTTGCTGGTTTTGTTCTTTTTTCAGGTGGCATCAGATCGTGGATGGTATGGAAGTTCAAACCAGAAATATGTATTTTTGTCAGATTTTCTCTCTCTTTTAGCGTTGGTTGTTCATCAGATTTAATTTCGTCTTCGTCATCATCAGGTGCAAGCAAACTAGCCATGTCGAACAACCGTTTCCTGCTTCGCTGTTTATGTTGAACTTGTACAGGGCGGTATGTAGGTGTTGTCTGACAGAAAACCAGATGCTCTGCTGAATCAGATATTGTGGAAATAGGCCTCAATACGTGTTCATCTGGTGACACCAAAGGCTCTGGGTGACCTCTATCTGAGTCCTGGACGATGTCATGATGATGCCACGGCTGTGTTGGAGATGGAGTCGGACTGTCATCATCGTCAGGTACAGACAACCCCATGTGACGCCTAACCTTCCTCTGGGCACGACGTCTGCGGAAATCTCCCCTTTCGAAATCATCAACATTTGCGGGATGAACTGCCCAATAATGTCCCTTCCCGTTGGCACTTCTACCAGCTTTGATGAAACAATCATTAAGAGACAGATTATGCCTGATGCTGTTTCTCCAACCTGGACCTCGAGTCCGGAAATAAGCATAATTGTCCAGGATCCACTGATAAATATCACTCAACACCAGCTTCTTCTCTTTGGAATTGAGAATGGCCATGCCTATGAGACCAATATAACTATGACTAGGTTTGGGCTCCTCTTGTACAAATCGTGCGCGGTGGTCATGCTTATAGAAATATGCCTGAGTATACGGGTCATTGATGTAAGCGTGGAACGGTGACAGGCCTATAGGATTTTGATAGTTACGAAGTCCAAGCTGCACACGCACGTTGTAATCATTGAGTTGGGATCTCTGGAAATCTAGTGCCGATAAGTGTGCCGGAGTTAGACCGCCTGTTGGTCCGAATGGAAAATATGGAGATGGGACTTTCAACCCGTAAGGTAACATTGTGCCTTGAGAAGGAGCGCACATCATTTGGTCAATTCTTTTATTTTTGGTCCCCGGGTAAAACGAATCGTTTACTTTGTTATTCCATATTTGTGGAGTTGTTTCCTGAGCTAGCTTTCAAACCAAGTTGGCTACTTGACACTCAACCTTACTTACGGGTAAAGTTTGAACACAATATATAACACATTAGAAGTAATACTCGAAAAGTATATCGGATTAACTCAGCCAGTCCTGGAAAAATAAAATTGATCATAGAAACAATCGTATAATACAACGTTATCCACAATAAAGACACGGCTTATAAACGCCACCACAACATTATAAAATATTTCAGGTTTGTGACATCCCATTCGGATCGCTGATCTAGTACACGCCCCGCCCTCGGAATGGCATTCATTACCAATCGCGCGACAGACTACGATTGACAGCAATCCGCGCAGTGTTATTGGACAAGAGACGCGCACGTTGTCCCACTTGGTTAATCCTTCTTAATCGACAAGCTTGCGACAAACGAACCAGCGACAGTAGCGCTCAACTGATCCTGTCCTGAGACACATTTGCTGTCTTTCCCGCGGTCTCTGTCGCTACATCTGTGGCTATTGAAGAGTTCAGTAGCAGCTAATTTATATTGAGTAGTCAGAGCACTAGCATTTAACACAGCTGCCGGGTTCGCTACAACGTTTTGACACACCCAGTTCACTTAACTTCTATGGGTACCTGATCTGCTGACATGGAAGAAAAGCAAGGAAGAAGCTAAACATTGTTTGTTTCACTCATTGCTGAGGTCTCGAATTCCATGGTGGATTTAAGAATGATGAATAAAGTTAGCTTGCCTCCGTGGTCGCCACGGTGTGTGCAGACTATCCACCTCATCCCCTCATTACTTGTATTCCCTTGATCAAGGTGCCGGTATCCTAACTGCGCGGCCTCTCCTCCCTCTTTAAAACTGGCTACCTCACATTTGAAGGCGAGTCACAGTTGAAGTTTCTAACACTTCATCCCTGACGGACGCCCGTCATAAATTATGGGACTAGTTTCATATTAGAAGTAGGAACATAGTTGAAGTATCTAACACTTCATCCCCAACGGACGTCCGTCATCAATTATGGGACTAGTCTCATATTAGAAGTAGGAACATAGTTGAAGTATCTAAAACTTCATCATTGACGGACGTTCGTCATCTGCTATAAGACTAGCCTAATTGTTTCTTCTTCTGCGTTCGTTCTTAATCTCCTGCTACCAAGCCCTGATCAGTGTTTTGCAAGTAGCAGGAAAACAGAATGCGTTGTGTCGATAGTTTACAGCTTGACTACGATATTTGCACCTTTCGGTCCGACACATCCGTCTTCGGCAGCACTAGCCTCATATTAGAAAGAGGGGTATAGTTGAAGTATATAAGACGTCATCCCGACGGACGTCCGTCGTTTGCTATGAGACTAGCCTTACATTAGAAGAAGGGAAATAGCTGAAGTATCAAAGACGTCACCACCGACGGACGTGGTCATCTGTTATGGGGCTAGTCTTACATAAGAAGGAGGGAACTAGTTGACGTCTCTAACACTTCATCCCCGACGTCAGTCCGTAATCTGCTAAGGGACTAGCATTACATTTGACGACGCGACATGATACATTGAAGTCGCTAACAATTCACCCCCAATCACCTGACAGAAGTCCTGCATCTGTTGTTTTTATTGCTGTTCGGAGCAAATTGTTCTAAATCGAGTTAACTCTTGACGACGTTTCTTTGGTAGCAGGTTACAGTGGCTTTTCTTACACTCCCAGGCTTGCTTGAGAACGTAGACCAATGTCCTGCTAGTTGTGGTGCAGTGCTAGACTTCTCAGTAAGCTCACAACTTTATGGAGCACAGTTTCGGTGGGGAGGGAGACTAACGTCTGGTCAGGAAAAATATACTGATCAGACATGTTAGTCAAGGTCAGGCAAAATATACTGATCAGACATGTTAGTCAAGGTCAGGCAAAATATACTGATCAAAAATGTTAGTCAAGGTCAGGCAAAATATACTGATCAGACATGTTAGTCAGGGTCAGGCAAAATATACTGATCAGACATGTTAGTATATATATATATATTCAAATATTTTTTCATCTTTTCGTTCCAATGTAAAGCAAAAATTTCGACCGCATCTGTTCCCTTTACAGGAAGTATGTATTCTTCTTCTGCGTTCGTTCTTAATCTCCTGCTACAAAGCCCTGATCAGTGTTTTGCAAGTAGCAGGAAGTAGTCCGGAGAACAGAATGCGTTGTGTCGCTAGTTTACAGCTTGACTGCGATATTTGCACCTTTCGTTCCGACACATCCGTCTTCGGCAGCACTAGCCTCATATTAGAAAGAGGGGTATAGTTGAAGTATCTAAGACGTCATCCCGACGGACGTCCGTCGTTTGCTATGAGACTAGTCTTACATCCGACTTCAGCAAACATTTTTTGAGTACCGCGTTAGCATTACCTCTTCGATCCCTTCTCCTTAGCCAGTCTACCCTGCTGCAGCCTGTTATCCAGGATCACAGCGTGGAGGTGTAGAAGGGTCTTGGCAGCTATGGTTCGCTGGCCCTAACGCTAGCAGTCAGCTATGGGTCACTGACCACTGCAGCTCATGCGCTGCTCAGCGTCTTGATCCCGATGTATGTATTCGACATTTCCCAGTGGCTGATTACTTAACTTAACTTAACGTTTTTATACTGATTTAGAAGACTCTGCAGAGTCTGTATACAACCACTTACATTTACATTACCTTGCTCTAAAAGCTATGCGCATCAAATTTATTCTTAAATGCATTAACTGTCTCTGCTGACACTACCTCCTGTGGGAAAGCATTTCAAGCATTCACCACTCTCTGACTAAACAATTATTTCCTAAAATCTAATCTGGACCTTTCTTTAGTTAATTTGTAGCTATTTCCTTTTGTTCTTGGGGGTGGTTGTAGTTTGAAAAACTGGTTATAGTTTAATTTATCCGTTTCTCTGATCATCTTATAAACCTGTATTGTCACCTCGAATTCTTCTCTTTTCTAGACACTGTAGGCCGGTTTTTCTGAGTCGTTTCTCATAACTGTAATTATGAAATCTCACTATCAGCTTTGTCGCTCTTTTCTGTATTCTTTCCATCATGGTTATATCCCCTCTATCGCAAGGACTCCACACCTGCACACAGTACTCCAATCTAGGTCTAATTAATGCTTTATACAGTTTGACTATCACTTCCTTCATCCTATGTTTAATATTTCTTGTTATCATACCTAACATTGCATTTGCCTTTTTCACAACTACCTGGACTTTCTCACTCACTTGTATGATCTATTATAACCCCTAAGTCCCTTTCCTTATCTATCTTTCTAATATTGTTCTCACCCATTCTGTAATTATGTCTCATATTGGATCTACCCATGTGGATGACTACAGTTATCTGCATTAAACTCCTTTTGCCAGCTTACAGACCATTCTTGAATTGTATCTAAATCCGACCTCAATATATCAACTTCTGGTGCAGATGAGACACTACTACATAGTTTTGTGTCATCAGCAAATATTGCAATCGTGGATCCCATACCAATGTCAAAATCGTTTATATATATCAAGAACAAAATTGGTCCAAAAGCCGAGCCCTGTGGCACCCTACTTTTCACTTCACACCACTCAGAGTACTCCTTATTTATGCCCACCCTCTGCCATCTTCCCGATAACCAATTTTCAATCCAATTGGCAACTTTCCCACCTATTCCATGTGATTTTCACTTTCTAAATAATCTTTGATGAGGTACTCTATCAAAGGCCTTTGCAAAATCTAGATAAATAACATCCACTGGCTCCCCTTTATTTATCATTTTAGTAACCTCCTCCATGAATTCTAATAGATTTGTTAAGCACAATCTTCCTCTAGTAATCATATGCTGACTATTTATGATTAGATTAAACTTGTCTAATGTGTTACAATGAATTCTTTGATTATTGACTCTAACAATTTACAGACTATGCTTATTAAACTAACCGGTCTAAAATTTGCTGATTCTGATTTTTTTTTGCCTTTTTGAATAAGGGAATCACTCCTGCATCTTTCAAATTCCGTGGAACAATCCATTTTGCAAGAGATTGAGAATATAATTTAGCCAATGGTTTTGCTAGTTGGTCTCTAATTTCATACAGCAATTTTGGATGAATACCATCTTGCCCTGGACATTTATCCACTTTCAACCCCTTCAATTTTTTAAAAACCATTTCCTCTGTAATACAGATTGATCTTAATCCAGCTGTATCCATGTTTCTTTGAAAGATATCTATAGGCTCTGGGATCTTGGAGCAGTTCTCTTCTGTGTAGACTGTGCCAAATTACTGAGTGATTAGATTAGCTGCCTCCCTATTCTCACTTATTGTTTTCTCTGTACTGCCTATGAGAGGGCCTACTTTGTCTTTCGTTCTTTTTCTATTATAAGAGAAGAAGTTTTTACTGTCAGTCTTGATCCTCTAAGCAAGTTTTTTTTCGAGATAGTTTTGCTGTATTTTTCACTTTCTGAGCTATGTTCTGCTTGTCCAAATATTTTAAATATCATTCTTTTTATTTACCTGCCTCAATATATTTTTTCCATGCTTTATTTTTCGCTCTTCTACATTTGACTACAAATCTAGTTATCCACTTTTTACGATTGGGATTTACCTCCCTACATGGAACACATTCCTCTTTTAGCTTTTCTAGAACTATTTTAAAACTTTCCCACTCTTGTTCAACATCTGTTCCTCCAACAATATCTTTCTAGATTATATGGCTCGCTGCCTCTTTCTTCTTAACATCTACCTTAGAGTAGTCGTATGTTCGCGAGTTGATGTTTACTTCTTTCCCTGCAATAAAATCCCAACGGATGATTTGATGGTCACTTGAGCCAAACAGCTCCCCAACAGTAACGTTTTCAATCATATTTTCCTATATAGTAAAAACTAAGTCAAGTGTGTTTTTGTCTCTGGTGGCTGCTTCTACATGTTGAATTAAAAAATTGTCATTTATGCACTTAACAAAAGGTTTTAACTGTACGAGTGCTTCTGTAATATCCCATTTTATTTCTGGAATGTTGAAATTCCTTATTAATAATAATTTCCTTTCACTTGCCTTTACTTACAATTGCATGATTTTGGTTTGTTTTTTATTACCCGATGAGTTTTGGTAGCCCCAAGCACACCACTCTTTTTATCGTTTACGATATGCTTGGAATGTAACAGTGGTTATATTCGTTTCATCCCGGTTACAACTCTGGGTTAGAGCGAACACTGAACAGGGTCAGTGGAAGCATATTAACCATTATCCCCCCCCCCCCCCCCCCCCCACGTCAATCCCTTGTCGTCTGGAGAGCAAGCTTTGAATTGGCACTGTAATCCCGAAATTGGTGAGAGCTTACTTAAGAGCCGTGCATTGCACGACAGCTAGGAAGACGCAGATCCACATTTTCAAGTATGCTTTGAGATGTAAGAAGAGCCACTGTCACACACTGCCAAAAACCATCAAACGTAACACATCTCAGCTTCGAACAACAACAGTCGCTCGTGATATATATATATATATGTGATGCAGTGGAGCCTAGAGCTGGAAAAGTCCTTTTCACAATCGTTATGCATCGGTTTCTTCTTCTTCTTCTTCTTCTTCTTCGTTCGTTCTCAATCTCCCACTACCAAACCCTAAGAGGACTTAAGTAGCAGAATGTAGTCCAGAGAACGGAATGCGTTGTGTCGTAGTTTACAGCTTGGCTGCGATATTTGCATCTTTCGGTCCAACACATCCGACTTCAGGAACCTTTTTTTGAGTACCGGGTTAGCATTCCCTCTTCGATCCCGTCTCCTTAGCCAGTCTGCTCTGATGCAGCCTGTTATCCAGGATCACCGCGTGGAGGTGTAGAAGGGTCTTGGCAGCTTTGGTTCGCTGGCCCTGACGCTAGCAGTCAGCTATGGGTCACTGATCACAGCAACTCATGCGCTGCTCAGTATCTTGATCCCGCATCGGGTTCGAATCTCAACGTGTTGCAGATTGGACTGGTTGTTTCTCTCTCGCTCCTCCGCCGGCAGAAAGTAATGTCAACCTACTATACTTACACACCTGCCAAGAAACCTGTAACATGGAAATTGGCTACCGGTTTTTAGTTGTTAGTTCTTAGTTAACCTGTACTTCTACAGGGCCTGATGCTTCTGTGCAGGTCCCAGCTGTGGTATGAGCTGGATGTAATCGGGAGAATGGTTTCCTGCTTAGCGGGCTAGGCTCGAGCAGCTTAATACTCCACTGCGTCGAGACAAGCGCTTATGGAGGGGGGTTAACCGATGTGCGAGTCAGTCTTAATAGACTCAATCTTAATAGAGGCAATCTTAATAGACTCAAATACTAGAGCAAAGTAGACCCGCAACCTGTTAGGCGCCATCTATGCTGCTCTAAATAAACCATCTAACCATGGCCGGTGTTATGCCATGTCACACAGTTAGTGGCCTATTTTGACATGTTCTTGTGAGTCAGTGGTGCTATTCCTGTCCTTGTCATACATAAAGACATCAGCAGATCACTCGATCTGTCGGTTGGTCTGGCTTAATACACATACATTGATCCATGTATCAGACAATTTTTTTTGCGGGGGGGGGGGGGGGAGTTGTGGGTGGGGGTAGGGGTAGTGAGAGATATCAATATGGCACTTCCTTTCTTGTTATAATGAGAGGCATAGTAGTTGTCCAACAATGGGCTTACTGCTAAACAACCTACAGTTTGAGAATGGGAACTCAAGCAGTTCTAAATTCGCAATCCGACACATCGTTAGTTCAGAGCCTAGTTGGCGTATGGAACTCAGTCAATGCTTTGGGAGGCCCTTGAGGGATAGCCACAATCAATTACAGCACAGAGGCTCCAAACCTTAAGTGTGGATTTACAGTCCTGTTCTGGCAGGTGTTTACTGCTGAGAAAGATCTGATATCATGGTTTCTAAAGTGATCGTATTGTTAACATTTGTTATGGGTAGGAGGTCACTCTGAAATCCGTCAGTAAGCGCTAGCTAGATAATGTCCACGAAAGGTTGAATCATGCTGCAGAAGCTTGGGATATGGCTTGGGATATGGCTTGGGATATGGCTTGGATTGGCTTCGTTCGTTCTCAATCTCCCACTACCAAACTCTGAAAGGGCTTAAGTAGCAGAATGTAGTCCAGAGAACGGAATGCGTTGTGTTGTAGTTTACAGCTTGACTGCGATATTTGCACCTTTTGGTCCAACACATCCGACTTCAGCAAGCATTTTTTGAGTACCGGGTTAGCATTCCCTCTTCGATCCCTTCTAACTAGCCAGTCTGCTCTGTTGCAGCATGTAATCCAGGATCACCGCGTGGAGGTGTAGAAAGGTCTTGGCAGCTCTGGTTCGCTGGCCCTGACGCTAGCAGTCAGCTATGAGTCACTGACCTCTGCAGCGAATGCGCTGCTCAGCATCTTGATCCCGGCTTGGGATATAAGGTCGATGGAACATAGAAGGGCGCCTGACTGGACTGGTCAAGAGTGTATAAAACCAGCACGCTACAAAAATTCTAAGTATCAAAACTGTTGATCATCTAGTAAAAGAAATTGGATATTTGTGAGTCTGATGGGGCACAGTAATGTCGGTTGGGATTAACTTAATAAAACATTAACATACAAGCAATTAAACAAAGAGGTCGTTTCTAAGATTTCTGAACAAAAGAATTTCTTATCGGTGATGTCGTACGAGGTATGCTACAGAGACAGTAGGTTCATGCAGGCTCACAATTGAGCAGGTTCACAATTTGAACAGGTCCACAACCGGAGCAGGTCCCCAACATGGGCAGGTCCACAACTTGAGCAGGTCCACAACTTGAGCAGGTCCACAACTTGAGCAGGTCCATAACTTGACCAGGTCCACAATTTGAACAGGTCCACAACTTGAGCAGGTCCACAACTTGAGTAGGTCCACAAATTGAGCAGGTCCACACCTTGAGCAGGTCCACAACTTGAGCAGGTCCACAACTTGAGCAGGTCCACAATTTGAACAGTTCCACAACTGTAGCGGGTCCACAACTTGAGCAGGTAAACAATTTGAACAGGTCCACAACATGAGCATGTCCACAATGTGAGCAGGTCTACAATTTGAGCAAACCCAACACCTTGAGCAGGTTCACACTTTGAGCAGTTCCACATTATGGACATGATTTTCACGGAAACATAAAGTGCGATAAAACACAAACAGCTATACTTCTGTTTTGTTCCCGTTAACACGCCAGCGTGGCATATTGGAAATATTGTGTTAGAACCAAATTTTTCTTGACCAACGGCACACTAGCGGTAATGTCGTCAGCATCACGCCGGCCGCCTTTCATTTCCCAGATTATTCTGGTACCAAATGTTTTAGGCTGGGTCCTCGTGATCAGTTTTGCGATCGGAAAAATCCTGCACCAGCTGGAGACAGAATCTTTAGAGATTGGTGAAACAGAGCAGTAACAAGCGCGCTTCCCCGGCTCAATCAGTTTTAGGTAGGAATAATAACAGAAGAACCGACATTTTGGTCAATAAATACCTTTATCAAGGGATGGACAAAACGAAATGATGCAGGGAAAGATTGGTAATTAAGTTTTTTTTGTTTGTTTGTTTGTTTGTTTGTTGCGTTATGATAGCTGAAAAATGTAGTGGGTAGTTTCAGGTAGCATTTGGTGGTAGCAACATCCAGATTTGTGATTACTGTAAGTAGCAGACGTTCGATGGCGCATGTACGTGTGCAACTGGGATATAAAATGGCCTCTGTGCTCATAGTGTACAGTCAAAGATCATAATATTGTTGTGCGGTTTTTTTTCAATGTGCTGGAGAATAAAATACAAATGAAAATACAATTTGTCATCTTTCTACAGAACTATTCTAAGTAAGATCCATCACCTTTCCTGGCAACAACAAAAAAAAAATAAACAATCACTAACCAAGAGCTGTATGCTCAGATCAGACAAAAATAGATGTACACCATCAGTAACAATCGACGCTGAATTCCATTTGGGTTGTCTACAGACGAGATTCCGGTAATGTCAGTAACAGTCGATGATGTAATGCGTCGACCATTTCTACAGGCGAGATGATGGTACCGTTAGCAACAGTCGATGCTGGAATACGTTCGACCATTTCTGCAGGCGAGATGATGGTACCGTTAGCAACAGTCGATGCTGGAATACGTTCGACCGTTTCTACAGGCGAGAGGATGGTACCGCTAGCAACAGTCGACCCTGTAATACGTTCGAACCATGTCTGCCGCCGAGATCATAACCACAACTGCGATGCTATGGATCCCAGAGGAAAGGTGGAAGAGATACAAATATAACAGTTCCCGCCGGAGCAAGGGGAGTTTAGGATGCCTGAACATGTTAAAGCTTAAAGCTACCTGAATGCATGTCAAGGTCACTCACCGTCTGAGCAAAGGAGAACAGAGTTGAGTTGAGGAATGTGGACAGGTAGAAACTGACCACTGGCCTTCCGATTTTGGTAGGGGGAGATTGATTGACAGACGAAATTGGCAGCGGGGCTTGCTGCGAGAGAATGAATGACAGTTGGGCAAAGTGTTTCGTTCCAATTGGGATTGAAGATGACCATACCTGAGATCGGTTGGTCAAGCTCTGGCCTTGCTTGAGGATATATAACTCGAGACAAAGTTTAGCTCGAGAGGCTGGAGAGAGAGAGAGGCTGTATGGAGGAGAGAGAGAGAGACTGAATGTAGATAGTATGTTTAACTCACCGACTTAGATAGAGGAGCGATTGATAGACTGTTGGACGAATGTTTAGTGATAGAACAGGATCGCTCAAATAGGTGAATGAGTTTTGCATTAATAGATAATGTGAAAGTGTGTTTGTAAGCAAGGACACATTGTGAACGAGTTAATACGAGATCGCCCGCCTGAGGGGATTTCAGTAAGGAAGAGTATTTGATAAGGTGTGTTGAAGAAGTTAAGGCGATGTGTGTGTGATGTAATTGCAAGGCAATAGAACTGGGTTTTTAGATAGTTGGGAATTCCATCAATAGCTAATGCTTACAATTCCCGTTTTAGTTGAATGTTTAGTTAAGATATGTATTATATTGTGTTTGTAATTTCTCTACTCATTGTATGATATGAGTATGATATAATAAATATGCCACCTGCTGTTTGATATGTCATTTACTGAGTATGGTCATGATGATGTGGATGAGTGTGAGAATGTTCTAAGTTAGATCACGGCCAGGGCAAGGAGAGGGTCTGTTACACAAACCCAAGAGAATTTGTTAAAATACCATAAAAGCGGAAATGAAAATAAAATCCACAACTTGGTCACCGTAGGAACAATAGCTGTACACCGGAAGTGGAAAAGGTTTGTTCCTGCCCTTGCAGACGTCATTTGACGCATATGGTCGCTGCCTTCTTCTCCATTTTCTTCGTTCTCAATCTCCTGCTAGCAATCCATAAAAAGGGCTTTGCAAGTATCATGATGTTGTCCGGAGAACAGAATGCGTTGTGTCGTAGTTTACAGCTTGATTGCGATAACTGGCTGTTTTGTCTACCTACCCATTGTAAGAACCTAAGAACAATGCGATTGATCAGCACCATTGCCTACCTGTTCACTCCACATTGTGCAACTATTGACCGACACTTCCAATATATTTAGCCCATTTTCAAGGCATACCATTTCCTGCATCAGCTCCTTCTTGTACCGCCATTCAACGGGGTTTATTTAGCCGTCACACTCTTTTCTTCTACAGTGTTTGTTTTTTTGTTTTGTTATTTCATGTTGTTTTGTTGTATTTTGTTAAAATAATAACTGAATATTACACTTAAGTGCACGGTCAGGTATGGAAGCAAAATTCAGTCAACCCGGAAGCATGAAAACACAGGAAAAACGAGAAATAACAAAAAAGAAAGAAAACGCGGGGCAAAAATACAAATTTGTTGAGTTAGAAGAAGTAATTTACTATGAATACACAACTGATAATATGCAGTAGTGTTTCATCTGAAGCAGAAGTGGATATATTAAGTTTGGATTTAGATAAAATTCGAGAATAGTCTGTTTACTGGCAAATGGAGTTTAATGTAGATAAATGTACAGTCATCCACATGGGTAGATCCAATATGGAACATAATTACAGAATGAGAGTGCACAATATTAGAAATATAGAAAAGAAAAGTGACCTAGGGGTTATAATAGATTATACATGTAAGGTGAGTGAGTAAGTCTAGTTAGCGGTGGGAAAGGAAAATGCAATGTTGGGTATGATAAAAATAAATATTAAACATATGAGCAAGGAGTGATAGTCAAACTGTATAAAGCTTTAGTTAGACCTAAATTGGAGTACTGTATACAGGTGTGAAGTCCTTATCGTAGAGGAGATATAAACTTGCCGGAAAAGATACAAAAAAAAGCGACAGAACTGGAAGTGGGATTTCAGAAATACAGTTATGATTAGACTCAGAAAACCGATACCATATTCTAGAAAAGAGAAGAATTCGAGGTGATTTAATACAGGGTTATAAGATAATCAAAGAAAGGAATAAATTAGACTATAATAAGTTGTTTTTTTTAAATACAACCACCTACAAGAACAAGAGGGCACGGCTACAAATTAATTAAAGAAAAGTTCAGATTAGATATTAGGAAATAATTTTTGTAAGTCAGTCTGGTGATAGTTTGGAAAGCATTGCCACAGGAAATAGCGGAGGCCGGGTCATTTAAGAATAAATTGGATGTGCATAGCTTTTATAGCAAGGAAATATAAATGAAACTGGTTGAATGTAGACTCAACAGATTCTTGTAAAGCAGTGTAAACACATCAAGTTAAGCTAATTAAACACATACATTAGCAGATCTAATATTTTCATGAAATGCGCAATAACATAAACAACAGTTTTCAACACTAATCTTGTAAAACCATAGCATGAGTGCAATCACAATTTGACATAAGCAATAAAGAAAGTTTGAGAAGCGCAATCTCACTCACTGTTTATTTATTATACAGCCAGGTTTACCTTTGAAATCTTATGAAGTTGTTTGAACAACATCAGCTAAACTAACTTCAACCTGTATTTTTTTTTAAATACAGCCAAGCTGACGTTTGAAAGCATATGAAGGTGTGTGTGTGTGTGTGTATGTATCTATCTATATATTTATATATATATATATATATATATATATATATATATATATATATATATATGAAGGTGTGTGTGTGTGTATATATATATATATATATATATATATATTGATTTAACTCTATTGGTTTAGCTCTTGTTTACTTAAACAGGCATAGGAAAAAACAAATGACAAATAAGTTCTTGTCACAAAATAAATGCCAAATGAGTTCTTGTCACAAAACGAATTACAAATGAGTTCTTATCACAAATGAATTAAGCCAGATCAGCATTCATATCTAGCCTGAAGGTCAGCTGCAAGTCATCCATCCCTTGCCTCGATCTCTCTAGTGTTATCGGGGCCAGAGAGAGGAGCAAACAATAGTAGCAAACTTGCCAAGCCTACCACAAGAGGTAACTAAGTAGGTTTGGAAATATGGCCAGCTACCTCATCCTGTAAATACATTTACCTACACAAACTTCGATAAATATGGACAAGTCAACAAAACAAAATACAACTAACCTATCCACACACAAAAATGCCGCTGTCAAGGCGGTTAAAGACATGATACTGAGAAAGCTACAAAAGAACCTGCATGGCTGACTTTTCTGTTTTCTTCTTTGGACAAACAGCTGGATAGTTCAAACCTGAACAAATGGCGAAGTTCGGGTGTATTTTATTGAAGACCTATGCTCCACGTTGAGCTGAAAGGTTTTGATTGACTACGTGATCTTTCCTAGAAGATGCAATCTGACACGGATTTATTTTACCACCTCTTCATGTTATCAATCTATCCATGTAAGCTAGTTATACCAAGGATCTCTGGTCAGTCAAATACACATGGCAATGACAAGGCAGACAGACTGGCTAAGAATGGATCAAGTCAAGAACAGCAATACACACCAACAACCGTACAGACAGTCAAACAACTACTGAAGACTGCGAACAAAGAGGCCTGGCTGAATACATGGGCTATGGGAAATACTGGGAGAGAAATCTACAAACATTAGACCTTTCGAAATCTCTGGGTCAACATCAACCTCCTGTATTGGAGAGACTAAAGCACAATTTTACGACTTGGCACTAAACGCATACAACTTAACAGTCACTGGAACAGAATCCAACCAGTATATACTCCAGAGTGCCGGCTGTGTACACATCCCTATGAAACTGTTGAACATCATCGTTCTGAATGTCCGGCGCTTGTCAGTGTTAGGAACGAGCTTCTTCCTTTCAAGGCCAGACAAATGGAACACTTTGTACGGAACTAAACAACAGCTTATAAACACTTGCAGATACCACTAACGGCATTGTGTCAAAGGGCAGGAGCCGATGTGCCGCTGGATCAATAACCAACCAACCAACCATCAATGTCAGCGGTGTTCTCCTCCTTTCACATATATGGCTTTTAGTTTTTGTTCTAGTCTATTCCTCAGCAAAGTTTTATGTCTTTTTATATAGAGAAAGGACGACGAGGCTAACGTCTGGTCAGGCAAAACACACTGATCAGAGAATGTTTGCCAGGATCAAGAGAAATATTCTGGCCAAGATCCTCATCTGACCTCCTCTTTGGTCGTCCTGGAAACGGACTATTGTCGATGACAACAGTTTGGCTAAAAAGGTGAGGTTCGACGTGATCTCCGTAGTAGTGAGCGACACGCAGATGAAGCCAAGCATAGCACATCCGCCTGGAGGACCCCGGTCCACCTTCATCAGCCCGCTTGGGGTGTGAGGAAAGCTACTGCAACCCGTCACTTAACGCCCTTTTCAGGACGCACATAAGAGTAACCTACTCATTGTGGGCATTCGCAAACAACAACAACAACAACAACAACAACAACAACAATAACAACAACATATATAGAACAACATTGCAACTATCTCAGTCGGATTTCGCTCATTCTCTTTCTTCACATCATTCTCTTTCTTCACATCATTCTCCAAGGCTTCCCTGGTTTGTTTTCTTTTCTTTCTGTGAGATGCACCCTATTCACTCCACAGCTTCCACGAGAGACCTGTATGCCAAATTACAGCCGATTTTGATTAGAGAAATATAGAGATTTTGGGTGTCAAAGAACCGAAGCAAATGTACCTCACGTTGAGCTAAATAAAAGTAGTTTCTAAAACCCATTGAGAAAGGACATTTTTAAACGCCATGTTATTTTCAGAACCTGTATTTGCGCTCAGATCGCGTCTGTGACCAGTAACTGCAATTACGCCTACAGTTAATTATGTCGTTTGTGCTTTTTCTTCTTCTTTTTAGTTTTGTTTTGTTGTTTTTAGTATGTTTTGTGGTATTTTTTAAGAAGCAGAAGAAGAAAGTGCACATGTTGTCAAATAAATCATTGATTTACCAAGAGCGGAAAAGTCCTGACTGTGCTAGTCTGTTTGTAAAAAACACAATATTTACAATAATAAGTCACCAGCAGTGTTAATTACAAGACGAATGCTTTCACGTGATTTCCCCAGAATTGTGATTTATATTGTTCCTTTAAAAAAACTGACATGTTAATTAGATTTTTGTTGAGAGGGAAAATAAAAGCGGATCAGGAATCTATATGTCATCTTCGAGTCTCGTGCTGTAGCGTGGGGCGGGTGAGCATATTTCTTTGCAACTTCCGCTCTTGCCACATATGTTTGTCAACGTAAGTTTGACTTGTTTGGGTGCACGTGTTCACATGTTCAGTAACTTTTCTCTCTTTCTCTCTCTCTCTCTTTCTCTCTCTTGCTTTCTTTCTCTTTCTTTCATTCTTTCTTTCTCTCTCTCTCTCGCTCTCTTGCCCCCTCTTTACTTGACTATACACGCTATCACTCTATCCCTTGTTCTCTTTCTTAAAGTCTGTCTGTCCGTTTGTCCTTCTCTCCCTCTTTCCTCTCTCATTTGTCTATACTGTATCACTCTATCTCGGGCTGTCCTTCGGTCTGTCTCTTGTTCTCTTTCCTTCAGTCTGTCTGTCCGTTTGTCTGTTTCTCTCCCTCCCTCTCCCCTTCTCTTTCTCTCATTTGTCTATACTCTATCACTCTGTCTCGGGCTGTCCTTCGGTCTGTTTCTTGTTCTCTTTCCTTCAGTCTGTCTGTCTATTTGTCTGTCTCTCTCCCTCTCTCCCTCACTCCCGTCCCTCCGTCTCTCTCTCTCTTATTTATCTATACACTCTATCACTCTGTCTTGGGCTGTCCTTCGGTTTATCCCTTGCTCTCTTTCCTTCAATCTGTCTGTCCGTTTGTCTATCACTCTCCCTATCTCTCCCTCCCCCTCTCTCCCTCCCCCTCTCCCCATCCCCCTCTCTCCCTCCCCTTTCTCTCCTTCCCCCACCCCTACACCCCCCTCTCTCTCTCTCATTTGTCTACACAGTCTATCACTCTGTCCCTAGCACCTGTACACAACTTTGTCGATCTGACCAAATCCTTTGACACCGCCATCAGGGAATTTACTTTGGAACATCATAACGAAGTGTGGCTTCCCCGGCAACTTCATTGAGGTTGTCCGCCAATGTTATGATGGCATGACGACTCGAGTACTGCATGAAGGAGAATTGTCTGAAGCCTTCCCAGTCCCCAAATATGTCAAACAGGGTTGTGCCCTGATACCGTCCCTTTTCAACATGGTCTTTGTAGCAATGCTCACTGATCCTGTACATGGCGCTGCTATTGGTTGGTCTGCATATGAAATACAGGACGCAAGGCCAGCTATTCATCCCGGAGCGTGTAAAATTTTACACCTAGGTGAGTGAGATCATGATCTTGAATCTCTTGTTCGAGTGCGCCCTTAACACTTACTCAGAACGATATAAACAGTGCACAATGAGGCAGTTTTCGGCCTATTGCAGTAACTTTAGTCTCACGATCAACACGACGAAAACGGAGGTAATCTTCCATACTGCCCCTGTAGGACGTACATTAAACCAAACATTGTACAGGACAAACGGCAGCAGGCCTTCACTAGCTTGACCTACCTAGGCAGTACCCTCACCAGAGATACGTATATCAATTGTGAAGTCGAAAACAGAATTGCTAAGGCGAGCTCTGCAAACGTCTGTAGCCGACAAAGCATCAGTGTTGCCACCAGGCTAACATTGTTTCGTACTGGAGGGTTATTCACTCTGCTGAATGTCTGTCAAACATGGACAGTGTATATAGCAGACATGCTATATCCGTTTTCACTTGAGTGTAGGCTGCTCAGCATCAGGTGGCAGAACAACGTGTCTAACTCTAAAATTCTTAGCGAGATTAACATGCTGAACATTCATACAACTCTGGGGGATCAAGATGCTGAGCAGCACATGAGCTGCAGCGGTCAGCGACCCATAGCCATAGTCAAACTGGACACAAAATTATTTCAAACCCAATATTTCAGGATTCCAAACCAAGCATCGGTTCGATTGACCCCCTTACACCTTGTGCTTCTTATTCATATATTTGATAATTAAAGTACGACATCTTTCATACGGTCGGGCATTTCCATTTGCATAAAGTCCGCAATATTCAAGTTCACTCTGCAAATCCGTTGGCTATCAACAGATCTATCTGCCAAACAGTAGGTCTTTTGATTTTTGTCATCCTTCTATATGAATTACCGTCTTTGTCTTATGACTTCAACTTTCCATAATTCCTTATTAGGAACAGTCCCGGTTGGAAATGGCAATGAGCTATAATGTTCCTGCCTGGTAATATATGTTGCTCATGCATAAAACTTATTTAGTTAGTGCTAGGAGCTCCTCCTCAGTTTCTCTCCCGGCTATGACATTGTTGACTTATTCACAAGTGATATTCAGTTTCCCGTAGACTCTTTGAGATTACATCCCAAAAAGAATGGCGACTTTGGAAAAATAATCTCCTATATTTACAAAGCCCATTCATCATGTTGTCTTCTCTCACAGTGATCAAACGGCAACGCTGGTGATTGCTGGTAGCCCGTATTGACGTATTTATTGTGATGACGTCACCTACAGACGGTGCGTGCTGGGACATCCTAGTGGGTGGGTTGAGATAAGAGTAACAAGAGGAAAGGGGGAGAGGGGAGGGGGTCGATGCTTGGCTGGAGAAAGACATTGATAACGTGGCTCATTGGACGTCAGCCTGACTCTCAACCGAATTCACCTGACAGGGGAACTCATTGACATGAGATGACACTAACTACATCAGCGGAAATGGTACTTCACAGTGACAATATTACAACAGTTTCATCTTGAAATCCAACATTGAGTACAACATTCCTTGTATACCTATTAGTTGTAGACAAATAGCCATGATGGGGGATTTAAGAACCTACAATTGGTGTAGCCGATATCGCTTGAGCATGGAGGCCAGGAAATACAATTAACTTCAGACTCAATCGGCCTTACTGTTTTCATTTACTTCTTCACTGCGTTTAAAAAAGAAAGTACTGTGGCTCCGTTAATTCTGTGAAGTATCTCCACGCGTACTAGTAATAATGAGGTGACCTGTGTGGTCGTGAGTGTTTGTCTTAGATAATTTAGATAAACTGAACAATACGCTCAGAGACTCTGTTATTCTTAAAAATCGTTTGCAGTAGTTTCCGAACACAGCGAGCGATTCTCATTAAGGGAAGTAAATAAAGTGTCAGGTGCCCTATTGTTGAACGTTAGAGCGCGCAGTGGAAGTATGGTCAATTCTATCTGGAATAGAAAAGAAAGAATATACTAGACGCGGTGATTGCAGAACGTTTTTTTTTTCTTTTCTAATTGAATTTCCCGTCCTCTTTCTCCTCTATTTCTTCATCATACGCTTAGAAATAGTCACTTTTTATTTACCTCAACCACTTGAGGATTCACCCTGGTTTATCTCGTCCCCAAACAGTTTTTCTCCCAACTCGGTCGGAGATGGTTCTATGTGTTTCTGGTGTTATATTTGCTAAATAGATTACAGTTTAGTTTGCAGTAACTTGTTCGCAGTCTGAATATTGTCATTTGACCTTTTCTTGTCATTGAGTTTGTTTTCTGCTGTATCAGACTCTGTGTGTATTATTTTAGTTTTATTTTCATCTTTGGGTTGGGTTTTCTTCCTCCCTCCTTCGCTGGCTAGTCTATCTACATTCTCATGTATTTATATTCTGCAATGGATATAAATCCATTGTATTTTCTTTCTGTTCAATTTACACCTACATTATGAGAGCGTATAATGCATAGTTGTAATGGTTTCTGGGAGCCATTACTTGCGATCGGCAAGAAATCCGTTAGGAACACGTTATTGTCTCAGGTCAGGTCAGGTCAGGTCATCCCGTAACCGGTAAGGTCGTTGGGGCACACATGAAGACATCATCACAACTCCACGCCATCCCTCTCTGTCAGAAGCCGCTGCCTGTGACTCTTCTGGTCGGAGACTGGTCCATTCTTTTATGTTATCGTCCCATCTCTTTTTGGGCCGGCCTCTTCGTCGTCTGCCATGCACCTTCCCGTGTTATTGTCTATTTTACTTATTTTTTCAACTTCGTCGATTTCTTTTTCTTCTTCTTCTTCTTCTTCTTCTTATTTTACTTCTTCTTCTTCTTTCTCTTCGACATTCTTCTTCTTCATCGTACGCTGTTTACAGCGATATTTACGTTGCACTGTTTTATTTTGTTAAGCCTGTGGCTCAGTGCATCCGATTTCAACAGGCGTTTCTGTAGGGTTGCCCTCCTTAGCCTTTGGCTGTCCCCAGCCTAACTGCAAGGCAGCAGTTGTTTTTGGTCAGAGGTGTCTCTCTTAGGAAGTTGTCTTGCAGGACTATCGAGTCTTCCCTACTCGTGTCTATAGGGTTTGGCAATGATATGATGGACTAAGTACTAGTTTGTACTATCCCAGAAGAGAGGCAGTCCAGTGTGACTGTGTCCCTGGATCGTCACGTCCTGCCAGAAACGTAGCATATGCATGTGAGTGAGGTATCTCTTTCTCTTCGACATTCGTCCTGGAAAGGACGCTGTGTTGTAGTTTACACCGAAACTGCGAATTCTGCGCGCCCTTCTAGAAGATAGCCAAAGATGCAGCAAGGAATGAGCTGACAGCAGCCAACGACTAGTAAGTCTCTGCTTGCATCAAGGTTAGCGAATTAGAGCTGGCATTGATACTATTTTGCCTTCAAACGGCGGCCCTGAAAACAGGTTGCACTAGTGTAGTCTGGCTAATCGAATATGGGCGCCAGTGGGAAGGCAAACGAATTGACTCAACAAAATTCAGCCAAAACCGGATGTGTAATCATTTAATTTTAGTTTCTTCTCACATTCTCTTCTCCGTGTATTTTTTAGTCTACCTCTCTCTCTCTCTCTCTCTCTCTCTCTCTCTCTCTCTCTCTCTCTCTCTCTTTCTTCCCTTGATTTCATGTAAGAGCATGTATGCAGTGCTTTGCCTTCCACAGCGTATGTCCTATCCATTCCCATTTTCTTGTTTGTCGTTCCAGTGGATCTTGTTGTTTTTTTAATTTCCAATAGGTCTTCATTCCTAACCATGTCTTGCCACTTTATGCCAGCTATTCTCCTCAGGCATGTGTTAACGATGGAGTGGAGTCTTTTCTGTATGACCTTGGTCGTTCGCTATGTCTACGCTCCACACAGCAGCACCAACTTGACACTGGCGTTGGATATTCTAATTTTGGTGTGAATCTTGATATCTCTGGACCTCCAAATGTTGTTTAGTGTCAGGAATGCGCCTCTTGTCTTTACAGTTCTGATCCTTGCATCTGGATCTGTACCTCGTGATGTGTATATTGTGCTGTCTAAATAGGTAACGGTATCCACTTCTTTAAAATACTCTCCCTCCAGCATGATTGGTACACTGCTGATAGTGTTGAGTTTAAGGAATTTGGTTTTCTTCATGTTGATATTCAGTCCCAGTTTGGCTGATTGTTTTTTCACCCCATCAAGTTTCTCTTGCATCTGACTATGACTGTGTGACAAAAGTAGTAGATCATGTGCGTAGTCCAGGTCCTCCGAGTGTAACAATAGTGTCCACTGAATACCAGTTACTTTTTCCTTCGATTGATGTCTTCATAATCAAGTCTATAGCCAACAAGAACAGGAAGTGCCAAAGCAGGCACCCTTGTCTCATCCCTGTTGGTACCCAATACGGGCATTCAGTGCTCCTTCATGTACCACTCCACTAACTGTGTTTGTGTACCTATTCTGGATGAAGGCCGTGTACTTATCTGGTATCCCGTAGTGTCTCAATAGTTGCCATAGAGTACTTCGATCGACATTGTCAAACGGCTTTTCATAGTCTATACAATGTGCGTATGTGGGTGATTCCTACTCAATAATTTGCTCTACTATGATATACAGGGTAGCTATTTGATCTGTGCATGATCTTCCCTGGCGAAATTTTGCCTGTTCCTCTCTGAGCTTTTTTTTTTACTTCAGTTTTTAATCTGTCCAATACGATTCTGTTGAAAATTCTTGCCTGGCACTGACACTAATGGCATCCCCCTATACATTGCTGCAATCTGCCAGGTCTCCTTTCCATTCTATGAACACTCTCTCCTATTCCCATATCTTTTTGAATAATCATTGTAATGTACATGTGACATTGTCTATATCTTACAATAAAGCTTTACAATTCCATCTATTACAGCTTTCCCTTTCTTGAGATTGAATATGAATCTTTGGATTTCTATCTTACTTAGTGGGTTGCAGTCCAAGTTCAGGGTCTCCTCTGCTGGTAGGATGTTTGGTGTTTCTTGTAGTGGAGATCTGTTTAGACTCTTTGAAAAGCTCAACCCATCGTTTCTGTTGTTCCTGCAATGATGTTAAAATCTTGCCTAATCTAACTTTAATTTGTTCGCCTGTTTGCATTAATCTATTTGCCATTTTCTTTGTTTAAGAAAATAGATCTCTCATATTTCCTCTCTCTGCTGCCTCTTTTGCCTCTTGTGCCAACTTGTCAATATATTCCGTTTTATTGTCCCTTATACATGTCTTGACCTCTTTATCTGTAACAGTATACTTTCTCTATGCTTCTGCTTTGGTGGCTCGGGTTTGGAAATTGTTGAGTATAGCTTTCTTCTCTTTTCTTTCTTCTATTTTATGTAAAGTCGCTATTGTGATCCACTCGTTGTGTTGGTTTCTTTTGAATCCACAGTTTCTTCACCTGCCTTATTCCACATCTCTTTAGCCTGTTCCACATACTGTTAATGTCTGTTTCTTCATCTTGATATAGCTAGCTATTGTAGCACTTGGTATCTGTTTTTTAAGTTTTATGCTAAATTATATCGCATTTTCCTGGTTTTGCAATAAGTGTACTTTATGTCTTGTTCTCCTTGTGCCCTGTACTGGGTACCTTTTTTAGTTTGAGCTACAAGATCCACAGCAACATATGGTTGTTTGCGGCTGTGTCTGAGCTTCTCTTTATTCTTACTTCTTGTAGTGTACTTCTGAACGCTTGACTGACACAGATGTGGTCAATCTGGTTTTCCGTCGCGTGGTCTGGTGATCTTCGTGTGGCCTTATGTACCTTCTTGTGTGGAAGTCTGGTGATCTTCGTGTGGCCTAATGTACCTTCTTGTGTGGAAACATGCGTCTTCCAATTATCATTTTTGTGTAGCTCACATAACTCTGCAAACATTTCTTCAATTTTGCTTATCTGTCCCATTTCTTGTCTTCCAATAATCTGTTTGTAAACCAAGTTGTCTGCGCCCACTTTAACATTAAAGTCTCCCATTAAAATTAAGAGATCTTTCTTTGTCTGCATGTCAAGGACCTCTTTCAGTTTGTTGTGAAACTCTTGCTTCTTACTTCTTATCTTAGTCAGCCTCGTTAATTGGGGCATGGCACTGAATGATGTTGATGTTCTTGTTCCTAGCTCTGAAGCTAGCGTTCATCATTCTATTGGTAATTGCCCCCCCCTCCCCTAGTTATGGGCGCGCTCTTGTGCGTCTCTAGAAAGCATCAGTGCCCATCTCTCTATGTTCCCTTATTTCCCGGGTAAATTATCATTTCCCCAGTTGTAAGACTCATCTTTCCTGATTGTGTCCATCTTTTTTTTCGCACAGTCCTTGAACTGCCCCTTTGTAAGATCTGATCTGTTTAGCTTTCAGTTCTGTTTTCCCTGGTATAATGTTCTCACATTCCATGCTGCTATATTGTTTTCCATCTTGGTAAACAGAAGGAAAGTCAGTCGTGGAGCTTCCTTGTGGCTTTCACTCCACTGCGTCATTATTCTCCTTTCCGAAGGCCCTTACTTTACCAAGGCCGTTTGCTTTTGCTTTGTTTTCTATGTTTTCATAACCATCTTAGTTGTTATATATCTGGGTGGTCGGTCTTAACCTACCCTATTATACTCTAGGTGAGTTTTCCGTGTTTAGGTGGTCGGTCTTAACCTAACCTGTAATACTCTACCTGAGTTTTCCGTGTTTAGGTGGTCCGTCTTAACCTAACCTGTTATACTCTACGTGAGTTTTCCGTGTTTAGGTGGTCGGTCTTAATCTAACCTATTATAATCTAGGTGAGTTGTCCGTGTTTAGGTGGTCGGTCTTAATCTAACCTATTATAATCTAGGTGAGTTATCCGTGTTTAGGTGGTAGGTCTTAATCTAACCTATTATACTCTACTCGAGTTGTCCGTGTGTAGTGTATTCCCTCCCCCATGACCTATGCAGCTTTGGTGACCGTTCTGGAAGCTTTCGATTTCTCTGACTAAGCTACTGAGATCATTGAGACATGCAATCTCCCTCACCATGTCAAGGTAACGGACTCGAGGGAGAAATAGGTCACAAATGGCTATTAAAAAACAACTAAATGGGATTCGAACTCCAAAACCATTTATTATTGCACTTAGATGTGTTGCTATTTCTTAACATAATTTCCGCCAACATAAAAAGTTGTGCCATTGCTTTATGAGTGCAACAAAAATTTGCAGAACTGAGGCCTTTGTGCTGCTGTTTCATTCATGAAACGTTTTCCTCTAACTTTGGATTATGCATTATGCTGCAGTTTAGACCATGCAAACGCCCTATTGAAGTTAAACTTAAACTTAACATCTTTATACTTGTTTAGAAGACTATGCAGAGTCCGTATACAATTGTATATTTACACCGTTGGTACGCCGTCTATCGTTATTCGCCTGTCAGATCGAATCGTCTCCCGAAACACAGATGCGTCTGTTGTAATCCGAAAAGGATTAAACTTCATCAGCAATTGTTTATCGACTCAGTTACGTACCGCTTTACGCGACAAGCACTTCTCAACATAAACAGCAAGTATTTCCTCAGAAATACTCTTTTACATAAAGTTATTTTGCCCAGATTTTTAAAAACCTACACAAAAAGCACCCAATTCTTTGGCTGTACACTCTGTGAGCACCTTTAGAATCTACAAACAACCTTTTTCAGCTTTCCCATTTTAGTTTGGTACCTACTTACTGACTTACCCTCGTAGCTAACATATTCTAATTCTCAAGTGAGTTGCTAATTTCCTGTCTGAGTTAACTAAAATAACAGCACAAATAACGTTGTCTCTACTTGAGCTGTGTTATGGATAAGTGCAGAAGGATTTCAAATGGAGAGGTGGGTTGGTCGGCTAAGGGAATAAGTGGCGACAAAGAGGCAGCAAAACAAGTTACCGAGGAGAGTTACTCAAACCCCAAACAAAAACATCGTGTAAGAAAATAATCAATTATTATAAAAGAAGAAAAGTAGTTATGTTAGCTTTGTAATGTTATAATGTAGTGTAGCCTAGAAAAAAATGTTTAACAACAACATCACTTATCTCTTATGTTTATATCTCCTCTATGATAAGGATTCCACACCTGTACATTTTGGTTCCATCAGTTTTATATCACAGAAATAAACTATATATTTAAATCTTTATAAATATGGGTATTCATGGAAACTGTTTGTTCTCGGTGATGTCAAAAATAAGTTCATGTTTCAATATTAGAAATGTTCAAACAGCACTGAAGTATTTCTAAAATACTACTTCAAACCAGCGATTACGCCTTACCAGAAACCCTACTAGAACTTCTGTTTTATTATTTCATACGTTGATGCTTTTATCTTCAAACTCCTCAAATAATTTCAGTTTCTATCGCACCATATACGGTCATACACCATTTTGTACGTTTTTAAAAAATAATGACCTATCGCATAGAGTCGTGCTTCTCTTCTTCGTTCGTTCTCAAACTCTCTCTCTCTCTCTATATATATACATATATATATATCAAGCCCTGAAAAGGGCTTAGCAATTAGCAGGACGTAATCCAGAGAACGGAATACGTCGTGTCGTATTTTACAGCTTGACTGCGATATTTCTGCTTTCCGGTCTAACAAATTTGACTTCAAGGTCATTCTTGGGTAGCAGGCTGTTCTTTCCTTTTCAATCACTTTTCCTTAACCATGTTCCAGACTGTTATCTAGAATCAGCAGCTGGAGGTGGTGAAGGGTATTGGCAGCTCTGGGTCCCTGTCCCTGGTGCTAACAACCAGCTCTGGGTCCCTGGTGCTAACAACCAGCTATGGGTCCCTGGTGCTAACAACCAGCTCTGGGTGCCTGGTGCTAACAACCAGCTATGGGTCCCTGGTGCTAACAACCAGCTCTGGGTCGCTGGTCCTGGTGCTAACAGTCAGCTCTGGGTCCCTGGCCCTGGTGCTAACAGTCAGCTCTGGGTCCCTGGCCCTGGTGCTAACAGTCAGCTCTGGGTCCCTGGCCCTGGTGCTAACAGTCAGCTCTGGGTCGCTGGTGCTAACAACGAGCTCTGGGTCCCTGGTGCTAACAACCAGCTCTGGGTCCCTGGTGCTAACAACTAGCTCTGGGTCCCTGGTGCTAACGACCAGCTCTGGGTCCCTGGTGCTAACAGTCAGCTCTGGGTCCCTGGTGCTAACAGTCAGCTCTGGGTCCCTGGCCCTGGTGCTAACAGTCAGCTCTGGGTCCCTGGCCCTGGTGCTAACAGCCAGCTCTGGGTCCCTGGTGCTAACAGCCAGCTCTGGGTCCCTGGTGCTAACAACCAGCTCTGGGTCCCTGGTGCTAACAGTCAGCTCTGGGTTCCTGGCTATTACAGTCAGCTCTGGGTCCCTGGCCCTGGTGCTAACAGCCAGCTCTGGGTCCCTGGTGCTAACAGTCAGCTCTGGGTCGCTGGTCCTGGTGCTAACAGTCAGCTCTAGGTCGCTGGTCATGGTGCTAACAGTCAGCTCTGGGTCCCTGGCTCTGGTGCTAACAGTCAGCTCTGGGTCCCTGGCCCTGGTGCTAACAGCCAGCGCTGGGTCGCTGGTGCTAACAGCCAGGTCTGGGTCCCTATTGCTAACAGCCAGCTCTGGGTCGCTGGTGCTAACAGTCAGCTCTGGGTCCCTGGCCCTAGTGCTAACAGCCAGCGCTGGGTCGCTGGTGCTAACAGCCAGGTCTGGGTCCCTATTGCTAACAGCCAGCTCTGGGTCCCTGGTGCTAACAGCCAGCTCTGGGTCCCTGGTGCTGACATCCAGCTCTGGGTCCCTGGTGCTGACATCCAGCTCTGGGTCCCTGGCCCTGGTACTGACAGCCAGCTCTGGGTCCCTGGCCCTGGTGCTAACAACCAGCTCTGGGTCCCTGGCCCTGGTCCTAACAGCCAGCTCTGCGTCCCTGGCCCTGGTGCTAACAGCCAGCTCTGGGTCCCTGGCCCTGGGTCCCTGGTCCTAACAGCCAGCTCCGGATCCCTGGCCCTGGTGCTAACAGTCAGCTGTGGGTCCCTGGCCCTGGTGCTAACAGCCAGCTCTGGATCCTTGGCCCTGGTGCTAACAGCCAGCTCTGGGTCGCTGATTGTTACACCTCATGCACTGCTCATAATATTGATCCCGGTCATCCAACATGTGATACGGATGATGTTTTCTCCTTAAAAACTGTTGTTATTACAAATTATGTAAATAACTATTTCAGTGTACTTCAAAGATAATTATTGAAGTACCCATAAAAAATCTCCTAATAGACTGACTCGTCCGAGTTGAACACAGGTTGAAATAAATAGAACCACTGTAACCTTCAAAGCATGTTGTAGAAGGCAACTAAATAGAATGGTGCATAGAACTAGCAACATCATAATGCTGCAGATACTCAAATACAGGCTTCCTGTGAAGAGATCCGATGTAGTAGTGGCCCTATGATCCACCTAGAGTGTAAAGGCGAATCATGTATTCAATCAACACAACGGCGTAAATCTATATTAAAAGTGCTTTCAAATAATCGATCTCCAATCATTATTGGTGAAAGCTCTGTCAGTTATGTCAATATCAAACATGAATACCACACAGTCGTGTAACCTGTTCTTGTTTCAATAAATCGACTATTAATTGCTAATTTTTTTTTATGAGGGTGCGAATTGAAAACAAAATTGCCTTTCTTAATAATTTCATTAATGGAAAAGATTTGTACATAAGCGATGCATTTTCTGAAAGATTGGAATGTGGTTTAGTTGATGTGTCATTATCTGTCAACGTCTCTTACCATTCCGGTCCACAAACAAAAGCCAACGTTGGACAAGTTGTTGCATTCCGTTGAGAAATAACATCAGACATCTTCTCCCAAAACCAGACAGGCACAACCGCTTGCACTTACTCGTCAGAAGCTTAAAGGAGTCCCTTCGTGATGAGGAGAACCTCGTCAGGTGCCGGGACGAAGCTGTACGGTTTAGGCGGTAAAATGTCTTCTGACTTGAGACTCTCCAAGGATGCCACTGTTTGTCGACTCGTGTATGGGCGAGGATTGTCGTACTGAAGAGAAGAACTGCGTGCTTGCCTACACGAACACGCAACACTCGCGCTCGAAGTTTCTGCAAAGTTTTCACCTATCGATCGGAGCTGACGATATTGCCGTGCTCCAAAAATCCAACGTGGACTACACCCTCGCAGCCCCAAAAGAGGATCATCATCACTTTCCCCCACCCAGGTGACAACCTTAAATTGTTTGGGGTAGGGGAGTTAATATGTGTGTACTTCATAGACTGGCGCTTGTATTCTGGGTCGTAATGATGTGCCCATGTCTCTTCGTCAATGATAATTCGGCGGATAAAGACATCGCATTCCTATCACGTCAGACGTTTCTGGCACACCTGCTGTAGGCGCTGTTTCATATCCCGTATCAGATTGCGAGGGCCCAAGCAGGGTATTGATAATGTGATGGACTCGCTCAATCAAAATTATAAGTATTGTTGTGATCTCTTTCTGCTAGAAATGGCGATTGATACGAATCAGTTCATCAATGCAAGCTTGGTGCATCCACAGTTGTGATCGGTCGTTCGCTGCGAGCCTGGTCATACATGCTCATCGTGGCTAGATTGTCGCCTTTTACAGTCCGTATCCACCTCCTGACAGTGCTGACATCCACACGGGTGTCACACCTCAGTCATTCTTCGATAGGCACACAACCTTCCGCCATCACAAATTCAATCTCAGCATCCTTCTTTAACTGTATTTCCATGTGTGTTGCCATTTTACTGTCTGCTGTGTAACATTCATTTCAGGCCCATGACACTACACACCCCGCAGTTAGATATTATTATCACACAGGTGTTACGTGGCAGTGAACGCTGTTGTCACAGTTATGGCGCCCGAGGTAAAACTTTCCAAATCGCCCTCGCGTATGCCGTTAAGTTCAAATGATATGTTCTTAATTAAACGTACACATTTCGCAGCTCTTCTAATCCACAAATCATTCACAATTGTTCAGACTTTCCTCATATTATATGGGTTTTGGAAAATCAGGTTTGAGGTATTCATTAGCTGAAGTTGAAGTGTATGGTAAACGTATAGGAAGTTATATGAGTATGCTAATCAATACAGGCTTCCTGTAAACGGGCTAGCTGTAGTGGTGGATAAATGCTTCACGGGGAACGAAATTAAGAATCATCATCACACTTATAGTGCGATGACACAGTAAGCCAGTCTGGTTTCACTTTACGATCTTTTTCATCTACTTCTTCGTTTGACCTCAAACACCAGCCTACCAAGACCCGAAAAGGGCTTTACAAGTAGCAGGATGTAGTCCGGAGAACGGAATCCGTTGTGTTGTAGTTTACAGCTTGACTGCGATACTTTCACTATTCAGTCCGGCACATCCGGCTTCAGCATCGCATGTCTATGTTAGCCTTCCGTCTACGATCCCTTCTCCTTAGCCAGTCTACTCTGTCGCATCATGTTATCCAGGATCACCGCGTGGAGGTGTAGAAGGGTCTTGGCAGCTAAGGTTCGCTGGCCCTGACACTAGCAGTCAGCTATGGGTCGCTGGCCCTGACATTAGCAGTCAGCTATGGATTTTTAACTCTACAGCTACTGCACTTCTCAGCATTTTGTTCCTAATTTTCTATCTACATACTTTCTATCCTTACACATTTCAGATACAATCTGTTTATTTCCTTTACATATAATAGAAGACGACGAAGATGTTGATGGTTTATGAAGGAACAATATCCCATGGTAAATGTGGTTTTATAGTAGACACTGCTGTCGGGGTTAAATGGTAGAGGCTCTTTGTAC